>JAODXP020000033.1:7698870-7728870 GCA_027497455.2 Sardinella longiceps | reverse complement strand
TCTCTCTTCCTCTCTCCTCTCCTCTCTATCCCCCCTTCCTCTCTCTCTCTATCAGGTGGAGCTGGAGGAGAAGCTTGCGTCCATGAAGCAGAAATCCAGTCGTCTGGAGGAGCTGTTGCCAAGGCGGGTTGCTAACGCAGACCAGCGTGAGCTGCTGTCGCTGCTGTGCCAGACGCACGAGCTGGAGCTGGACAACACCGAGCTGCAGGCCGCCGCGCTACGCCGACAGCACGCCCTCAGGCACCGAGACTTCCTGCTCCAGCGTCACGAGCAACGACGACATCTCGCCGATGACATCATACATCAGCAGCGAGCCGTCATCCAGGGTGAGACACCTTTGACAGGAATACACACACACACACACACACACACACACACACACACACACACAGACACACAGAATACAGACATATTCTATATTAGATTGATAGACACACTATAGACATCCATAGACACAATTACTCAAATGGATGTGGCTTTGTTTGTAACATCTGTACACACACACACACACACACACACACACACACACACACACACACAGAATACAGACATATTCTATATTAAATGCATATACACAGTATAGACACTTAAACTTACTCAAATGGATGTGCCTTTGTTTGTATGAATGCATATTGTTTTACATATTTATATATATATATGTGTATGTTTGTTTGTTTGTTTGTTTGTGTTAGATCATGGGTTGGCTGTGCCTGCTGAGCTGCAGCAGTTGTATTCTCTCTACCTGACTGAGATGAATGAGGGGGGCATGGACCAGCTCCTCAACCTCCTCACCGTCACCTCCACTAGCATGACGGTACAGTAACACACATACACACACACACACACACACACACACACACACACACAGTGTTGGGGAGTAACGGAATACATGTATTCGGAATACTGTATTCAGAATACAAATTATGAGTAACTATATTCAGTTACAGTTACAGCTTAAACGGGTGGTATTTAAAATACAGTTACTTTGAAAAAATCAAGGGATTACTCAGCGATATTTTACAGTTTCTTGTGTTTAGCCATCCTCTCTCTAATTTGGGTAATTCCCCGCATTGTCGGAAACTAAGCCAAACAAAGCGCAATAATATCTATTAAACATCCTCCTAACGATGATGTTAGTAACACAACTGCGCCTTGCAAATGAAATGCACCCCACTCAGCGGCAAGACAGATATGCCTGTTACATATAATCACAAGCAAGTAGGCCTAGGACTAAATAATAAAGCTGGCACAATTAGAAATAAAATTAGCTAAATAACATTTACGCATTCTGTCCATAGACTGAAAACGTGTTTATAGAAATCTCCACTTTGCCTGGAGTTTTTGAAAGTAGCCCATTTCAGTGGCTGAAACCTCCAAATGCAGTTCACGTTTGGGAAAATGTTTTTTTGGTTTTGCTAGGTCCTGTTAATGCAGAAGGAAACAAACTTTAAGCTCATCTAATTAATAGAAAAAGTGTTATGTTTCCTGATCTCAAAATCTGAAACCAGCTAGTGGCCGAGGCCATACTGCCCATGTTGCCCTTTAGGATAACTTGTCCTTGCTTATGTTAACAAACCCTAATATCTCATCTACTGTAAAGGTATGTATTGGAGACTGGGGCTGAACAGCCAATTTGTTGATAAAAACAAACATTTGCAGGATGTGATTGCTACATTCATGCAGTTGTAAAAAGGCGTAACATTAAAAGTAATCCAAAGTATTCAGAATACGTTACTCATATTGAGTAACGTAACGGAATACGTTACAAAATACATTTTGGGGCATGTATTCTGTAATCTGTAACGAAATACATTTTAAAAGTAACCCTCCCAACACTGCACACACACACACACACACACACACACACACACACACACACACACTACCTGAGTGAAATCAATGAGGGGGGTATGGACCAGCTCCTCAACCAACTCACCGTCACCTCCACTAGCATGACGGTAACACACACACACACACACACACACACACACACACACACACACACACTACCTGAGTGAAATCAATGAGGGGGGTATGGACCAGCTCCTCAACCAACTCACCGTCACCTCCACTAGCATGACGGTAACATACACACACACACACACACACACACATACACATACCCACACATACACATACACTTACATGTACACATTCATGCATGCAGCGTGCACCCACTCACACACACACACACAAACACACACACACACACTCACATGTACACAGTACACTCATGCATGCTTTGTGCGTACACTCGTACAAATACACACACACACAGATATACAGTACACACCCACATACATTCACACATTTAGATACTCACAGTACACACACACACACACACACACACACACACTCCCTGAAGACTGATGACTCTCCACCCCATGTGCAGGATGACTCTATCTTGGCCATGGCTAAGCAGCTGAAGCTGGATGACCTGGTGTCAGAGATCCTGCACCCCCACCCCCACGCTGACCTTTCACCCCGCGCCAACAACAGGAAGGGGAGCGTAGCCGGTGGCAACCGTCCTAACACCAATGCCAATGGCACTACTGCTGTCTCCTCCTCATCTGGGCCCGACAACGACAGGTACACTAGAACAAGTTCATTTACACACACACACACACACACACACACACACACACACACACACACTCACTTTATAGATTTACATGATATACTGTATACGTATACATACCACTCCCCCAACCCCCAACTCACACACACGTACACACACACTAGATACTCTATATACTGTGCACATACATCAACAAGTTATTATTAATTCAATGTAATTCTCTCTCTTTGTTCTCACAAAAAGTCCCTCGCATTCTCATTGACTCCTTGAAAACGTATGTATTGTCACACTTATGGTCATGCTCACACATGCTCTACCTAGACACACACACACACACACACACACACACACACACACATATTCTCATTCACAATAATTTATAGTCAGGCCCTGATGAAATTGAGAAAACAAACTAATTAACTGAAAAAGTAATAGACCTCCGCCCCTCACACACACACAAACACACACACAAACACAAACAAACACGCACACAACAACAAACACACACACAAACACAAACAAACACGCACACAACCGCACACACCATGCTTGTGGCTCAACCACCCGTATTTATTGAAGCCGAATAATAAAGCACGTTATTCAGACTGACACGCAGCTTTAGCCAGCCAAGCGCTAAGTCGAAAAACATTAACAAGATCAACACCACTTGTCTGGGGAAATTGAAGTGTCACTAGCGATAGCTTGGTTATATATTGTTTCATTTAGCACTGACAAGCTCATAATGTGAACAGCCACATGAAGTTTAAATCACCCAGGAGGTGAGCTGCCTTTTTTTTTGCTTGTAAAGTGGGATGTGGTTTATCATTTGGGTAGAAGGTTCTCCACAAAAACTCTATTAAAGTTCAGGATAGTGGTACTTTTTTATCAGTGGCTTTTCTCCTGTATTTTACCATCAAAATGTGAAACATTTTGTCTTGATAATCTGTAAAGGAAGTTGTAGGTCTAATCCAATGAAATGGAGTCTCTGAGCTCTAAATAAAGGTAAGGAATGAGATGGTTTTTTTTTTCTGGAGCATTTTTTACGACATTGCTCAAAATTCCCTGCACTCTCCCTGATTACAACCAATGAATTAAATGCATGAACACAAACATAAGAACAATCTCACCTGTAGTACAAACAGGAGGGGGAAAATGACATCCAATTATTTTGAGTGTCCCAGTGAATTGATTGAATAATGATATGTCAATCAAACTCAACTGCCATTTAGCCCTCCTACCTTATTGACACCCAGTGAATTGATTGAATAATGATATGTCAATCAAACTCAACTGCCATTTAGCCCTCCTACCTTATTGACACCCAGTGAAATGATTGAATAATGATATGTCAATCAAACTCAACTGCCATTTGGCCCTCCCACCTTATTCCTCTGCACCATACACAGCACTTGTCCTGTCTGGAGGTGGGACTTTGAAGGGAAATATGAAGAAATGTTTATTTTCAAAATTAGCTTGTGCAAACTTCTTTTCCTAGGATATTGTGCCCTACCTTTAGTGTTTGCTTTGCCATCCTTTATGAACTCATATTTTATCTGATTTTGAGTCTGTTTGAGATTATTTTGATTGTAAATTGATCAAGGTTTTTATGAAGATTAATGATTTTAAATGGTGTTAAAAAAAATATGTTGTTGCAAATGAAATCACACAAATCATACTTTATCTTAACAATTGTGAATATTTTATCTAAATATATCTGAATTCATTAATTTCCTAATCCAGACTGTAAACAGTCATTGTTGTTTTTGTTTGTTTGTTTGTTTGTTTTTAGCAGTGACAGTAACCGAGTGTTCAGGTCCACCAGCAAACCACGTGTTCCCCGACGCCGGCCGGTCTCATCTAGCCCTCCTCCTGTGACACAGGTAAACAGGCCGATTAGGATTACGCATCCCAATCATTCACTGTCAGATTACAGCCATCCAGCCTTGTAATCTGCCAACATGGCACCATGTATATCCACTGTCACACACACGCACACACGTACACACACACAGACACACACACACACACACACACACACACACAGACATACACATACACACACACACACACACACACACACACATATACACACACACACATGTGCGCGCACACACACACACACACACACACACACACACACACACACACACACACACACACACACAAAGACACTCACTCTCACACACACACACACACATCACTGGCATTTGCATGAGCCTGGCAGTGAGATGTGCACACTTGACCTCTATCCAGTGTGTTTGCCTGCTTACTGGTTGGGAAATACAAATCCAGTTCAGATTTGTTATCAGACTCTGTATAACCAGTCAGCCACACACTGTTCAGCAAATGCAATGACAATTTAGCATTTTTTATTAAATATATGTTCTTGTCTTTTTTGTGTTGTTTTTGTGTGTATGTGTGTATGCATGCATGTATGAATGCATGTGTGTTTGTGTGTGTGCCAATGCTCCCGTGTGTGTGTGTGTGTGTGTGTGTGTGTGTGTGTGTGTGTGTGTGTGTGTGTGTGTGTGTGTGTGTGTGTCTAGCTTACAGGAGGTAAGGTGGTGAGTGCAGTGAGTGCTGATACTCTGCGGGAGATTGCCAGCGACACCAAGAGCATCTCAGTCATCGCTGCCCAGAGGAGGTCACGCATAAAGGCCAACAGCAATGTCAGTCTCACTCACACACACACACACACACACTTGCATTCTCATGTGCACAAAAAACACATAAACTACCTCATAAACACACTTACTCTCAATCACACTCATACAGTAGACACACACACACACACACTGCATACAAACACATACATACAGTACTTTCACAAACACACACACACTGTGTGGCATTCACTCAATGGTCACATTGGGTACAGCAGTAGTGGGCCTTTACAGACTGTGTGAAATCAGTCTTTGTGTTGAAGACACATCCCCAGCTTAGTACTGCCATGCAACAGAAGCGTCTCTCTTGGGTCCACATTATGGGGCTGTGCGTGTGTGTCTGGTGTGTGTGTGTGTGTGTGTGTGTGTGTGTGTGTGTGTGTGTGCGGGTGTGTGAGCTGTCAGGCACATTAAACAAAGAACATTTGTGTATTGTTGTGTATGTTGTTGTATTTTATATCTGTCTTCCACGCCTGTGTGTGTGTGTGTGTGTGTGTGTGTGTGTGTGTGTGTGTGTGTGTGTGTGAGCTGCCAGGCACATTAAACAAAGAACATTTGTGTATTGTTGTGTATGTTGTATTTTATATCTGTCTTCCGCGCCTGTGTGTGTGTGTGTGTGTGTGTGTGTGTGTGTGTGTGTGTGTGTGTGTGTGTGTGTGACCATCAGAGAGAGAGGAGTCGTTCTCTGGAGCGTGGCCTCACTGGTACCACTCTCGTCCGCAATGCCCAGCCCCATCTGTCCGACACGCCTCATGCCCCTGCCAGCACCGTAAACAACACCAAAACAACAACAACAACAACAACATCGTCAGCAACAACAACAACAAATGTCCCCAAGACTCCCAACTTCTCCACTGCAACCATCACCAAGGCAACAGGCTCGGCGTTGGTGGCAGCTGCCAAGCGTGGCTTGCGGGCGACGGGGAGTGCTGATAGTTTGTCCGCCAGCACGCCGGAGGAGGACGCCGTTGGGGAGACTGGACGGAAGAGGCCGGCCGGTGCAGGACAGGCCGGATCTCGAAGGGAACCACAGAAGGTGGAACGGAACCGGATCGAGTCTCCTGAGAGGCAGCCGAACCGCCGGCGGAGATCGAAGTCTTTCGACGTGAATGGCAAACGGGTATGCAAATAATAAATAAGTACGGGCAAATAGATATTATTTAGCCTGACAAGCCATACTATAACCAGCGGTGTCCGACCTATCAACCAATCAAAAGACCTAATACTGTAAGTCTCTATGGCTCAGTGCTGGCTGAGCAAATCTATTTGCTGCTTCTAGGGTACGTGTAGATTTCTAGGCTATATGTTTATAATAGATATGTCAAATATATCAGGAAATATGCATATGCACAGATCAATAACAGCGTGAAATTGAAAAAAAAAAAAGATCTGTCAAATGCGACACCAACAATGAATGCAAATCATCATGTTTGAGCAGCAGAAATCATCCAATCAGGAACAGCTAACTGAAATTCGAAATGACACGGCCATGCCATGCCATGTCATGTCCAAAACACAGAGGAGCCAGTGGAACACTACCATCCACACAATACTTTGTAATGCACTATAAAAATAACCTCACCTTTCCTTGTCAGTGATCTTATGGTACTGTATCTCCATGCCCCACTCCCTTTAGAAATCCAAAGTCGCCCCATCCAAGAATCCTGTGTTGGAGAGCGTCTCTGACAACCGCCTGGTGTGTCCTTCGCAGGCCGTCACCGTCCAGCCCCTGCTGAGTAGTAGGGGGAACCCCGCCACTCCCCCTGCACCAAAGGTCAAACACCCCGCCACCCAACGCACAGGTAAGATACCTCAGATACTTCACTTCTGTGTCTGATCATGACAAAGGTCACCCAGCTCCCTATACAAAATACATTAATACATAAACAGGGCCTGTTTATATGTGTCTAGATGTTGTTATAAATTTATTCATTTATTTATTTTATTTTGTTGTAATTGATGAAGATATTGCAACCGGTTGGTCTCCCTACCTGTATACATGTCCCAGTGGGTCACCCAGCTCCCTATACAAAATACATTGTATTGCTACACCAAGGCCCTGTTTATATGTGTCTAAATATTGTTATTTATTTATTTATTTATTTATTTATTTATTATTTTTTATTGTAATCGATGAAGATATTGCAACCGGTTGGTCTCCCTACCTGTATACAGTACATGTCCCAGTGGGATTCAGTGTGTGTGGTCCACCTTTGGTTCACCTACTGTCTTCTGAGATATGTTTAGTCCAAGTTTGTTAATTAGTTACGTCCATTCATATGTAGCATATTTTAGGCACAAGAAACTGTACATTTCAGTATGTATTAGTGTATAATACAGTAATTGTCCATTAGAGGTGATTATACTATACTTGCCATATGAGACCTCCAATCTCTCTGTGGTCTGTGTGTGTGTGTGTGTGTGTGTGTGTGTGTGTGTGTGTGTGTGTGTGTGTGTGTGTGTCTCAGGAGACAGTCCACTCCAGAAACTGGAGATCAGAGGCACTCCTCCCAGCACTGTTCATCAGAAGAACCACGAGGGCAGGACACTGTACAGAAAAGGGCGGGGTATGTGTGTGTGTGTGTGTGTGTGTGTGTGTGTGTGTGTGTGTGTGTGTGTGTGTGTGTGTGTGTGTTTTAAATAAGTATGTATAACTTGTATAAATAAGTTAATAAGTTATATATTATAAATACAGTATGTATAACTACAGTATAGATAGATAGATAGATTCTTTATTGTCCCCAAAGGGATATTCTTTTTCACACAATAGGCAGTCAGCGGCATGTGACATTTAAAACAGTACCCACAAGCAAACAACACCACATTATACAGTACATACATTATTCCACACCCTCTCACCATCCCACATATACAGCCCACAACATTAACACATTACACATAAACACATGTAACATTTAGACATCAGAAAAAAAACCCACACAGAACCCCACACCTCACACAAGACATAAAACTGACAATCTGTGCATTTGTATTGCCTCTTTAGGTCACACTGAGGCCCCTGGATCCAACCAACTCCTCCAGCAGCCTGGCAACTACAAGAAGGCCAGCAACACCAACAACACCAACACTCGGCACAAACCAGGCCACGACATCGCCAGCAAGCGCACAGATAACCACCGCCTGAAGAAGACTCCCCCATGACTACCGTAGAGAACCATAACCCCTAACCCAATTGCTACTGTGCAATAGATCCATTTGGAGAAGCAAGCTACACAAATATAATGTAAAGGCAGCTCATATTTGATTTTACTTCAGTTAATGTATAAAAAAAAAAAATCCTCTCTCTTCCTTTAACCAATTATCAATGTCCAAGACTCATTCATCAAAGGTTTAGGAGTCACTAGAACTATTAGTTTTCTTATATGACCCTAATTACATGTACACTTTCAGTTGTGAACTAATTTATCGACTGCTGGTAGTGACTAGTTATTCCTGTGACCTAATGACTTAACAAACGTGCAAACAAACGAACTGTTTTGTCATTTCTGTGCTCAACCTGTTTTTCTACATTTGTAAATAATAAACATCAATGTTTGTAAAATAACTACTAGACTGTCCCTTCTCGTTGATTCTCTCTTAGAACGCATAGTTCTAAATCTCGCGATACTTTTCCATGATCACTTCGTTCCCATGGTTTTGTCCAGCTGTTCGCACGCGCACGCCTCTCCAAACCTCAGCACTGCTGCTGCGGTAACTGTTGGAGGGGAGAAAACACGATCATGGGACCGTCAACCAAAGTGAATTATTCGAAGGAGCAGCCGGTCTAATACCGGCAAACATCAGACAAGGTACGACTATGGAAGATTTTTATTCTTAATACATTTCTGTGTGACGTCGTGTCTATGAGAAGCTGGCGCCCGTGTCTGCAAGGAGACACAGCCTAGGTTACAGTGTAGAAATAATTGTTGACATGCTGTTGGTCATTTTAACAACCGCTCTCGTTTGGTTGGCTGACTGTCCATTTAATTTTATGAATTGATGAAAGGAAGTGTTCTATCTCATAATCAACGCCAAGTTTAACCATGTTTGTCCTCAACATATAATGGTTAGTGGGGCTTGTCTATGTGTTTGCTGAAAATCGCAATCTCCTTGCTCTGTCCTGCACAAACTTGTCTATTTCTTTCAACTACTGGTCTCCCGTGACGCGACCCTCCTCAGCTGTAACAGCATTGCATCGACAACTGTAACGTTATTTGGAAACAATCCCAGCACGCTGCCACCCCGAAAAAAAATAAACACATTCCAAGGTTTGACGCGTAAAAACGTTAAGTGAGTGCGCTTGAGACAAAACGGTCTAACCGCCAAGCTCAAGCTGTATTGTAATTACAGTGGTCAGTTTGGGAATGTCTCGTTCTGAGATAGCCCTAGACCAAACGGTATTTTGAAGGCCCATCTTTTTTTTTTTTTTTTTTTAAGGACCAATATAGCAGTTGAAGGCAAAAATGATCTCCTTTCATAAGAGGGAGGGAAGCTGGACGTTTGCTCACATCTCCCTGCGAGTTTAGATGTTTAACTTGATTTTTTTTTTTTTTTTTTTTTTGCCCTGATGCTTTTACCACACATATAAATCATGAACCATGGTAGCATGGCCATCGTCTCTCAAAAGCTCATGGGCTGTATTTTTTCCTGTCTGAGGTATTGATCTCAAACTGGAAAGGCTTTGTTTGATAGTTTCCAGCTTAAATCTCCAAAGCCTTACTCCACCCTATCTATTTAATCAGCCTGATTTGGCAGGATGTCAATGCTATGACTATATCCACCCAGTGTCACTATGCTGTTATAATTCCCCTGGAATTCCAGGCTATGGCATGTTTATTACCAATCTCAGATTATTTCGGCTTGTTTGACTTTGTTTGCCATTTATTGCCAAAATATTTTTATCCATGTAATTTCCAGATGGTTATAATTTACCTACTCTTGCTGACTCATTCTGTGTTCATCTTTACAGTCCCATTTTATAATAGCCTACTACAATACTGATGGTAGTTAGTAGCCTAATACTGCAGGTAATCATTAGGCTAAAAACAATTCTGTAAATAAAAAAATCTGTAAATAGACTGGGGTTTCGATCTGAACTCTTCACATCTATCATGCATTTTTTTTTTTAGTAATATGTGTTCATCCATTCTTACAGTCTAACATTTCACTCTTCTCAATCCTCAGGTTCCAGGGGAAATCTGCCATGTATCTTCCCAGTGGCATTCACAAGACCGCTGATCGAAGATAAGGATTCCACTCCAGCCCCTCTGTTCCCCAGGTGGTGAAGGGGGAAGAGGAGAGAGAGAGAGGAAGAGAGAGAGAGAGAAAAGGAGGGAGGGAGAGAAGGAGGGATGGGCAATCTGCGGCTCTTCCGCCTCTGTTTGCTGCTGGGCTCTGTGTTTATGCTCTTCCTCATCATCTTGTACTGGGATGAGGTTGGCAATGGCGGCCTGCTCCTCCGCTCCTCCCCACCCGCTCCTCCTCTTCCTCCAATGCCGGTAGCCGTGGCAGCAACAACGGGTGGGGGTGGGGGGGCACCAGTGACTCCGCTGGCTCAGCTGGTGATGTGGACAAGCGAGGACAAGGGCTACTCCTTCATGTGGGACACGGACGCTTTTGACCGCGAGGTGATGGTCGATCCAGACCCGCCTGAGACCAAGCCTACAAGAGACGCAGCAGCAGCAGCAGCTCGGGCGCAGCAGCAGCAACAACGTCCTGTGCCAAAACCCGTCCCAGAGGTGGTCGAGAGCCCGGAGGCACCAAAACCCCAGGAGATCACAGTGCCACCCAAGCAGGATTTGGAGACGACACCCACAGAGGCTAGACCGACATCTGCACCCATCATCACTGCTTCTACTTCTACCACCACTACCACAACAACTACCACCACCACAACAACCACCACAACCACCACCACCACTACTCCTCCGGTCACTACAACACCAGTAGTAGTCCCCAAGAACCCTACCAGTAAGCCCACACAACCACACAGCAGACACAACACCACATCCATCAACAACACCCCCAACGCAGCACCCCCAGTCCCCCCAACAGCCCCTTTCTTCAGCCAGCTGAAGCGTCAGGCAGAGCGGCGCCGCCAACTGCGGGACGTCTGTGCTGCGGACAGCGGCTTCGACTTCCCCGGAAAACTGCACTCCTTCGATCAGATCCCCAGTCAGGCGCTGGATCACCTGATTGTGGACGACCGCAACGGGATCATCTACTGCTACGTGCCAAAGGTGGCCTGCACCAACTGGAAGCGTGTTATGATCGTACTGGGCGAGAAGCTGGTTGCCGGCGCCCCTGAAAATCCTAACGCTGCCCCACCCACCCCGTATCGGCGACCGCAGGACGTGCCGTCGGAGTTGAGCCACAACGGTACGCTGCACCTGACGTTTAATAAGTTTTGGCGGCGCTACGGCAAGGCGTCACGGAGCCTCATGCATGCTAAGCTGCGCAAGTACAAAAAGTTTCTGTTCGTGCGCGACCCCTTTGTTCGGCTAATTTCTGCCTTTCGGAATAAATTTGGCCAACCCAACGAAGATTTCTATCAGCAGTTTGGGGCATACATGCTTCAACGTTACGCCAATGTCTCTCATCCCCCGTCCACTGCTCAGGAGGCCTTCAAGGAAGGCTTGCGTCCATCATTCCCTGACTTCGTCCATTACCTCCTGGACTCGGAGACAGAGAAGAAGGAATCGTTTAACGAACACTGGCGGCAGGTGTACCGTCTGTGCTACCCGTGCCAGATCGGCTATGACTTTATCGGGAAACTTGAGACGCTGGATGAGGACGCTCGACACCTCCTACACATCCTGGACGTGGACCGCCAGATTCAGTTCCCGCCTGGCTACCGGAACCGGACAGCCGCTAGCTGGGAACGGGATTGGTTCGCCAACGTTCCGTCTGAAGACAGGAAGAAGCTATATGAACTTTACGAACCTGATTTCCGGCTATTTGGGTATCCCAGACCAGACACCCTGTTGGATGAATGAATGAGTGATGCTCTAAGATATGACACTAAAGCCAGCACTGACAGTACTGACTGTCACTCTAGCTGTGGCGTGACCTTGTGGGACTGAAAAAGGACCATGTTGATTCATAAAGAGAGCATTGATGGTTTCTAGTAAAGATTCTAGAGTGCTCCGCTCTAGAATCTTTGGTTGTCAGGGTCCCAAGTTGTGTATGACAGTCTAGAAGGTTCCGGTCAGAGAAAAGCCAGGGTTTTGAGTGCTGTGTTTCCTCCTCAACGTTTCATGGGGAAGCCTGTTTAAAACAAATTTATCATCAAAAAAAAAAAAAACGTGTGATTTGTGCCAAATGAGAATCACTACGAGTACCTAACTGTTACAACAAGGGAGACATCCATTTCTGATGAACAAATATATTTATGACTGGTACACTACGAGTACTGTACCTGACTGTGACAACAAGGGACACATTCATTTCTAATGAATAAATGTATTTATGATAGAAAATGAATTAAGATGAAGCGTTCTCATCCATTGCATTGAAAAAATACACTAGCAATAGGTAGGCTATGTATGTAGATCATTTGACATTTAAGGTCCTTTTCAGAGCCAAGATTCTGAATGCAGCATTGAATGCACCAGCAAAAGAGGAAGCATTATTGCCTAGGTTACAGAAGTCAACTACACTACACACTACAGAACAGCAACTTTGCCTTTAATCTTGCTTTATGCTACAGTGGTGCCACTTGAAAGGGTCTCTCCTCTAATCTGTTCTTATGTGTAAGAACCGTGCAATCACAAAGGAGTGTGTTTCCCATGACCACGGTGGCTAACCATCTGGGTCCTTTTCCCAAAAGCATAGTTGCTAACTTACTTGCTAACTATGTTGGTTGCAATTTAATTTCCCATTGACAACTTACTAAGTTGCTAACTGGTTAGTATCTATGCTTTTGGGAAACAGATGCCAGTTAGCTACTGTATTGTGCTGGTGGTTGTCAGCAGCAGTCTATGCTTTGTTGCCCCCAAAGCCGCTAACATAGTTAGCGACTGTGGTCTTAAGAAACCTACCCCAGGACTACTAGTAAGCCCAACATGTGGCTTGCTGGTCCCTACAGAAACAATGCGCCTCTAAGAAGTTATGGGTCAGGTTTACACACCTTAGGTTAGCGTCTGTTTGTCGCTAACACTCTTAGCAGATTGTGCCTTTAAAGGGAGTGGAATGTGTTGGTGTGTGTTTTTGTTTGTTTTTATAAACACATGTTTCCCGTTTACTCTCTTCTGCTTCTGTACTGTACATGATGTGAAGAATGTACATAAACATATCAAATGTTGAACAGCTAATTCTTGTATTATATTATATATATTAGGCTATATTAAATTATATTATATTATAATAATCTTTTTTTTTTTTTTTTTTTTACTTTTAGCAACTGATTTAAACTACATTCACATTTGTGTGATAACCGTTCTGCAAAGACAGATACAGTGCACAGAGGTAAACTCATCTTACTAACAGTAACTACAACTATAATTGTCACTTTTAAAAGGGGGAACCCTAGTGTAAGTTGTGCTAGAGAGGAACATTTGTGTTCATTTCACATGTTGAGCTCTTCTGAGTTCTGGCCATCCATGTCCAAATACCACTGGTTTCAAATGCATCCTTCATTTTTCCTCCAGTGCTCAGAAGTATACCATTCAGTTATTAGTCGGAGGCCTATGGATCTGATTTGGAGGCCTGTTGGCCTTGTATGTAAGTTTTTGGAGAGCATTATTATATACTTGATTCTAGGGGGTCTAAGGATGAAAATATTTTATTGTAGCTTTTATAGGCTCTCAAAAGGTGATATTTTGAAACATACAGTAGCCTACATTTTCTACAGTATATACTGTAATTTCATTGCTTGGTCCCCTGTTACTAAAATATTTTCACTCAATAATAGAGCTAATGTTTGTTAGCAGAAGATAAGCATCTAGTCCGTGACTGAGCAACAACACAGGCACTTCCTGTGGCCTGATTGTGCACGCCCCAGTAATAGCAACAGCACCGACCGCAGCCCTTCTCTCCCGTTCTCACCCTGCCCTACTTTTACTCAGACTTGGCCCACAGACATACACATAACAGTGCTTCAAGTTCAGCCTTTCAGTGTTTATCTTTCCCAACGGAAGGGATCCCTTTGAAGCTTTGTCTGGTGCTTAAACACTGTTGAAAGATTATTTAGGTAATTAAATGTGTTTTAAAAGAAAAGAAAAGAAAAGAAAAAAAAACATATTCAAAGCACAGGACATTTGGAGTCCATTTCATTTGTTTTCCCTTTGCCCAGTGTCAGAGAATTGCTGAAGTGATTGATTGGAGCAGTTGAACAGTTTGTCTGTTGCTTGAACAGTGTTGAGAAACTTATTTAGATAATAATTAAATGTGTTTTAAAAGGGTGGAGGAATGTGTGCACATGTTAGTTACAGGTCAGCAGAGGTCATATGAAATGCTTTTACTCTTGTTGTGAATGGCAAGATGTATGCCTAGCTATAGATGGGTTCTGCAAGCCTGGGAGTTCCCATGCTCCTTTGCGCGCTTATTTCATTCCACTCTGCAAAGCAGCATGGTGACCATGGCCGTTTTTCTCGCTTACTTTCGGTATCCAATCGCAGAACAAAAAGGGATTTGTACGGCCCTCGATTGCATTTTACGTCACGTGGTGGCTCTGGTATTGGCTCTGAGGTATGTACAGACGCTATGATAGACATTCGTAGCGCCCAATAAACTGCTCTGGACAATCGTAAACGATGCTTCCGCTACGAGAAATGCAATAGGTAGGTCCCCAGACTAAATATCACTTGTGATTTTAGTTTGGCATTCGCCAGGCTAGGGTTCTGCTTCAAAGACTTTTGTGAGCTAATGTGGACATGGTAAAATATTTATTTGGGCCTTGCAATAGGCCTATTATAATCTGTTGCTGTAACGGCAATGGCAAATGGTACATTTTTAATATGTGATAGGTTCAAGTTCACTTGAAACATATTTAAAGCACATGACCTTTTTGAGTCCGTTGTTTTCTTCTGTCCGGTGTCAGTGAATTTCTGAGGTAGGCCTAATTGGAGTTTGCCAAGGTAGCAAATCAATGACAGAATTCTGTGGTAAGGTGCTAGCTAAGAGTTCTAGAAAAATTGTTAGTTAAAAATCATCAAAAAAAAAAAACTTTTCTATACAATGGCTGAAATCTGCTCTAATCAGAGTATGATAATAGCCTATTTTATACAGTGAGTGGATACCCAAATAATTATGCAGGCTTTTATAATGCATCCTCTTGAGAGAGAGAGAGAGAGAGAGAGACTCTTGAATCCTCAAGTGTTTTAGAAGGGGGGGGGGGGTAATCTGTTGTAATCACTTCATTTATGTCATTATGCCGACTCTGGTATGACTAGGGGCACAAGAGGTTGTCTGACACCCCCACTGACACTTCTTGGCTACTGGAGAATCCACACTCGTAATGTGTGACACGGCCGCTAGCTAACCAGAGCTGATTTAGGCTTCCATGTGTTTGGTTTATAGAGCTCACAGTAACACCACAGTCAGATTGTTTCTCAGCTCTCTCTCTCTCTCTCTCTCTCTCTCTCTCTCTCTCTCTCTCTCTCTCTCTCTCTCTCTCTCTCTCATTAATGCTTTCACTAAACTTTCTCGTCTTCTTTTCATTTGTGATACCTTTTCTATCTCTCTCCCTTTAAGCCTTAGCTCTCCCCGAACTCTTTCTTCTTCTTCATGCTCTCTCTCTCTCTCTCTCTCTCTCTCTCTCTCTCTCTCTCTCTCTCTCTCTCTCTCTCTCTCTCTCTCTCTCTCTCTCATTAATGCTTTCACTAAACTTTCTTTCTTCTTTTGTGATACCTTTTCTATCTCTCTCCCCCCCTATGCCTGTCTTTCTTACAGGTCAGATTAGATTACTGTAAGAACTCAGAACATTTGTGTCCCATTAATTATTTCTTCTCTCCTTTCTTCTCTGTGGGAACTCTGCCTCTCCCTCTTTATTCTCTCTCCCCCCTTCTCTCCCTCTCTTTTTCTTTTCCTTTCATGTCTTCTCACCACGGCTTCCTTTCCTTCCTTCATTCTCTTCCTTTCTGATACCTTTCAGTCAGTTGTGAATAAAGTATTTAGGTCAGGTCTAACATACACGTTGCGTGCGTAATCACACATACAGACACACACACAATCTCTCTTTCTCTGCCTCACTCACTCACTCACACACACACACACACACACACACACACACACACAAAAGGAAAACAAACTGAAGGATCATATTTCTTTCTTGCCTTTACTCTTCTATGGGCCTACCCCTGCTGTTGAGTAACTTTATCCAGCTAAACTAACAAAATGGCGTCATTTTTATCTAATCATTTAATCCAGATCACAATTCATTTTAATCAGAAGAAAAGTTGAAATGCGTTAGTCAACTACAATCATTTAGAAGATTTTGAAATTGCTTTATTAGGTAAGAGGTCAGCTGGATTAGAGTAGCCAATTGGTTTCTGTTAAAGAAACTTCAAGAAATACTAAAACGATTAATATATGTCAATAGGTACTGATAAGTTCACATACTGTATAAGTTAATTGTCGCAGTTACAAATACAAGAACAGTGAGATGATGTAATAATATTATTACACACAAAAGAATTCTTTGCTTTCCATTTTTTTTAGACTTTTATCTTTTTCTCCTTGGATCAAATCATCTGGATGAAATCACTGTAGCATAAATTTGTCATGTGTTATACTTTAAAGAATCTTTTGTGCATAAGGCAATTATTGTTTACCCAACTAGGGACCTTAATTGGCCAAAGTAGTGGTAGGGGGTGGCGGGTTTTTTTGAGTTTCAATTTTCTCTGGTTAGTCTTCTTTCTGATCACGTTGTAAAGATTAAACCACGGTAACGTAAACAAGAAAATAACCCGACAGCTGTACTTTTCAGCAAACCATCCGTGACGACACCCTGCTGACAAGTGGAGAAACAATTCCGGACGCCTTCGGGTGTGGAGCAGCAGCTACGGAAATCAGTGCCGGCTGTTGTTTGTGTTTGTGTGTGTGTGTGTGTGTGTGTGTGTGTGTGCTGTTTGAAGATGCTATCCAAACCAACACATAGGCTACAGTACATAAGTTCAGACCCTCTCTTTCTCTCTCTCTCTCTCTCTCTCTCTCTCTCTCTCTCTCTCTCTTTCTTTCAAGATTCAAGGTGCTTTATTGGCATGACAAGGGGTACTTATATTGCCAAAGTAATCAGTACAAACAGATACAATATCTGTTTGGAATAAACAAAAATCAATAACAAGAAGGAAACCTATAGAAACATCTAAATAATGTTAGCTCTCTCTCTCTCTCTCTCTCTCTCTCTCTCTCTCTCTTCACTGGGAGTTAAACAAGGACAGACACTGGCATTGTTGGCCCAGTCCCAAAGTCCTCCATGCCCTGAGTCCAATCATGATGTCAACTCATGATGCCAGTTGCTGTATAAGTCTTTGAAGGTTCTGGGTTAGTTACTTTGGGGGGGTATTGGAATCCAGCCAATGACATCCAAGGTTACAGCATCCAAAATTTTCTGCAGTTCCAGTCCCCATTTTTTCACAGCAGTAGCCAACAATTAAGCAGTTCCAGCTCCCATTTGTAACAACCATTTTATTTGTCCAAGTGTTTTTTAGTGGTAGCCAAGACACCACTTATCTTATCTTTACCTTTATCTCACAGTAGTAACAATTAATAAAGTATCTCACAATAATGTATAGTTCTTCTCTAACAGTTTTACAGATATTTTCAGATGTTCGGTGGACCGCCAGAAATGTTTCCGCAGGCCACCATTGTCCCCCGGGCCGCACTTTGAGAACCAGTGCTTTAAAGTGTTTATGTTTATGTATCCTACCAACAAGTCAGTTGGAGAGAATGTGTTTCTTATAGTTCTAACAGCTTTACAGATATTATCAGATGTTCTGCGGGCCGCCATTGTCCCACGGGCCGCACTTTGAGAACCAGGGGTGTGTTTCCCAAAAGAATAGTTGCTAACCAGTTAGCAACTTAGTTAGTTGTCAATGGGAAATTACATTGCAACCAACATAGTTAGCAAGTAAGTTAGCAACTATGCTTTTGGGAAACAGAACCAGTGCTTTAAAGTGTTTATGTTTATGTATCCTACCAACAAGTTAGTTGGAGAGAATACCTGCAGTGAGGCTAAAATGTCAGTAGAGGGCACTGTCATTTCACACGGCTACACCATCCATCCAGATCTCTGTTCCGTTCCTCTGTCTGTGTCATCATCACATCACATACACTACACAGATGGAGCCGTTCCCTCCAGTGGTCAGACATTACTGCCCCCCACACCAGGCCATTCTGGTCAACTTTGCCACCAGGGAGAGGATAATACACCCAAACAAACAAACACACACTCACACACACACACAAACAGACTGCCAATGTCACAGAGAGAGCAAAGACATATATTTCTCTCTATGTCTAGGTCTCATGTCACTTGTTGAAATGTCAATTCCACTGTGGGGGGGTTTCTGGCCACAGGCATGCCTGCGGCATAAACATTCAGCCAACTGCAGCGATGATCCTCAGTCTTTTGGCCTTTGGCCTCACATACTGCACAGTACCTGAAATGACCATCCAGAAACGCAGCCACATGCCAATCAAATAACTGCCTGTGCATTCACCACATGCACACACGCACACACACACACACACACACACACACAGTACCTGAAATGACCATCCAGAAGTGCAGCCACGTGCCAATCAAAACACTGGCCTGTGCATACACCACTTACACACACACACACACACACACGTATACACAGGCCCCTACATACAGTAACCCGAAATGACCATCTGCAGTCACACGCCAATCAAAACACTGGCCTGTGCATACACACACACACACACACACACTCTCTCACCACACACACACACACACCCACACACATATACACATAGGGCCCTACATACACATGTGTGCATGCATGTGAAAGTAAACTAGTGAATGAAGGACACTGTTTGCCATATATGCTTGAGTGGCACCATCACCTCCTCCCCCACCACCACCACCCTCCTCCTTGTCACTCTTGTCTCTTGTAGAATGGCAACCCATGCCCTTGAGGATGCAGGCATCAATATTGTATGTGTGCAGTGCCGCAGTGCACAAGTCACAGGAGAATGACAGTAGCAGAGAGAGAGAGAGAGACTACTGTATACTATCAGGACGAGCTCATTCACTCATTGGTGGAGTCCATGGAGGAACAGCCAGGCTTGTGCTTTGATTTCTCAGGGTTTAAAATTAGCACCCGCCACCGGCCAAATGCGGGTAAAAATTTGGTTTGGCTAGTAACAAAAACCAAGCTACCTGCCACTGGCAGACTACTGAGATATGACTTTCGTCATTAATATGAAATGAAATGAGTGGAGCCAGTAGGCGCCTTAGTAGTTGAGTTTAGATGACCATTTGCTATAATACATTTTGAACCTGGGTGTATCATAGCTTTTGTTACAGAGACACCTGAGAGAAAAGTAAAGTTGCTCTAAAAAGCATCCTAAACTTTTTTTTTCAGTGGCCGGTAAAAATATTTTTTGGCCGGTAAATGATCAGGCCTTACCTGCCATTGGCAGGTGGGTCAAAAAGTTAATTTTATACCCCCATTGCAAAAGTACACGTAAACCTACCAAGATTGACTAGGCTTGAGGAAGCTAACACTTCATGCTCAGAGCCTTCATGCCCGGAGCCTAACCAGTACCAGTATCTTGCATTGAGGATGGGGAAAGTTGTCAAATTTACAGCCATGTCTATCAGAACAGACGATTTTCTGCCTCCAAAACTCAACTCATGGAATTGTGACGTAGCTTCAAAAAGGGTCTATTGAGGATAGCATTTGTGATGTGGATTTTTTTTTAAAGTCGTGGTTCAGTGTCATTCAAGCATAGCCCAGTTGCGCGAGCCTGCTGACTGCACTATTGTAGATAGTGAGTGGAGGAACGAAAGAATTTGGAACAACATTACATACAGCAGTTTAAGCAGTTGAGTCAATGGCACATCTTCCTTTCAATTTCAAATGATTCTGGTGCCGTTCGTTGTCTCAATGTAAAGTGCTTGTTCAACGATGCACTTTATGGACTTTATTCTCCAAAAAGTGCTTCATACGTTTCAGTCTGCACTAAGCATTCTTTTGGACTTCAGCATCTGCCAGAATACCACCCACAGTGTTAAGTGCTAGTGATGAAGTGAAAAGCTGGGCATAAGTTGAGTCCAGTTGGATGCAGGCCCACTGCTGATAGATCTCCTCCCAGCCTGCATAATATAACACAAGCCAAGTTCACTAAGGAGCCCGTCAGCAGTATTGTGAGAATGTCCTCACTATAGGGGTCTACTTAGACTGATACAAGTAAGGCCTACAGTATACATCCTTTGATAGGCTGGGGATCTTCAGTGTCACCCAGAATAGCATCCTATGGGAAAATATACGGCACTATATATATATATATATATATATATGGGCAATTCCACGAAAAAGTAAACCTCACCTGAAAACTTTAAGTCTCACCTACATGGACATACAAATTCTTTCAGAAAACTTCCAATACAAAGAAGTATTGTCTCAATGTAAATATTCAACTGAGCAAGTTTCGAAAGGATATCTGTTTGTTAAAATTTTTACCCTATTCAGCTATAATGTAAGTCTATGGAGGGGCTTATAATGGGCATAAGTGGGTGATAACACACACAAAGCTGCAATGCTATCAGTTATTTTTCATTGTTATATTACTATTTCTCTTGTTACAGGTTAAAATCCACCGTTCACAATTGTTTTGTATCGTTTTGGAGGGTTTTTCCAGACGTCACGTCCATAACGTCACATCCATAACGCCATGTCTCCCAATGAAAACCAACTTTTTTTACATTTACATTTGAAATTAAGTCTTTCTCTGTCTTTACTGAGGTGTCCTGTTTGGTATGAATGTAGTAATATTTACATTTCTCTAGAAATTTCACACACTTCACAGCAAAAACTACGCTCTCTCAAAAGTTTGTCCGTTTTTCGTCACGTCCATAACGCAAATTGAAAGGCTCATATTCTTATGATGCAAATCATGATATTAATTTTTTCTGTTTGCCTGTATTCAGCCATGGAGTTTGCAGAAGAATATGAAAAAAAGTTGTGAAATACTGCTAGGTTTGCGGAGGTTATCTGGCCTTTTGTTCATCAATAATGCACGAAAATGTCACGTCCATAACGCTGGAATTGCCCATATATATATCGATATACTCGGCTGCGTCTCATGCCTAACAACACCCGTGCTAAAACCAGCATTACCATCGGCCTCTCGGTATATATTGCTTACACACACACACACATATATATATATATACTGTATATATATATATATATATATATATATATATATGAGAGAGAGAGAGAGAGATGATCATAATTGCTGTCAGAGTACTCCACACTCTCGGCTATCTTTTAGATGAAACAAATATTAGACAGACAGACGACCCTCCTGCCAAGTCCCTTAGTGCCACTGTTCTCTCTCTCTCTCTCTCTCTCTCTCTCTCTCTCTCTCTCTGACTTTGTTCCTGCTGTCCAACAAAGCCTCTCAGCAACGGCCAGTTAGCCAGAGGCAAAATCCTCTGCGCTCCTCTGAAATGCTACCATATAGCCTATTGTGGGCACATTTCTTTCAAGGAGCCAATATTAAAGGAGTAGAATGTAAGAAATGTATTCCAAACAATCATAAAATGACCCTGATATGTCATCCGACATGATATGAAGGAATCATGCTCATTTTAAACATTGATATAACTAACAGTTGTTGTGAAGACTGAATACTTGCATTTGAAAAGCTAAGTTGCAGCCCACTTGTAATGTGAAGTATTTGAGTTCTTCCACTGCAAGTACTATGTCTTTTACCTCACTCACGTCAGATGTAGCGCTACGCGCGTTCATCTGATATTCAGTGAAAGACGAATTATTTCAGGAGCCAGAAATCCTTGAATCTAACTGGGCAAACGGCTTGTCCATCAATTTAATTGACGTACACTGCAGCCAACCACATCGAAACCAACCGAAGACGCTCGTTACGTTTGTTGGATTGGTTGGATTCAAAACAGTTGCTTCTTCGCTACGTCACACCCTCTACAGCAGCCAGCGGCCCTGATTGGTCCGGTTAGAGAATAATGGCTTGAAATCTCTCTGATGGGCTTCAACATCAGATCGTTGCGCGGAAGTGCCTTACGAAAGTTACGTAGCGCATGATCTGACGTGAGTGAGGTAACTATGTCTTATGTTTTGTATATACAATGGATGGAGTGCAATCTGTATGCATTTGTATAGTGTGCATTGCGCTTGATCGCATATGAGGGATGTACAGTATACAGTATGTATATACACTGTAAAAATTAAATGATAGTCAAAGAACTTTTTAAGGCTCCATGCTGGTGGAACCCATGATGGAGCTTTCAGGAACCCGTTTTAAAACAATAATAATAATAATAATAATAATAATAATAATAATAATATTAACAATAATACACTAGTTCTCTGAAGATCTTTGAAGGATACTTGAGGCTCTTGCAAAGGTGGGACCCAAAATAAGGAACATTTACAAGAGCCTCAAGTGTCCTTCTAAGACCTTCAGAAAACTAATGTACTGTATTTTTTAAAAGGGTTCCTGAAAGCTCGATTGTGAGTTCCGCCAGTGTGGCGAGGTGCTTCGAATAGCCTTTCATTTTAACAGTGTACGTTATGTATGTATGAATGCATATGTATGTATTGTGTGCAGTTTGCCACTGTGTGTCAAACACACAAGTCTGTCTTTTCTTACGCCTCTCCCTACATATGCACACACACACACACACACACACACACACATTCCCGACAGTCCCCATGGATTCCTGCATCACTGTTTGACGTCACTGCTGGGGTGTGTGCTTCAGGGTGTGATAAAGCATGTATGGTTGTGATGGATGTGTTGTGGTGGTAGTTTTGTGTGTGTGTGTGTGTGTGTGTGTGTGTGTGTGTGTGTGTGTGTGTGTGTGTGGTGAGGGTTGGGGACTGTTAAAGAGTTGAGCTGTAAACTGGCTTCATGCCAGGTGATTCACTTTTACTCTTTAGTTCCCTCTCTCTCTCTCTCTCTCTCTCTCTCTCTCTCTCTCTCTCTCTCTCTCTCTCTCTCTCTCTCTCTCTCTCCCTCCCTTCCTCCCAGTGTCTCTCTCTTTCATGCTCAACCTTTTACATAACCCATTCTCTAGCGTTTACAGCAGCTGGGGTACAGTATTGCCCAAAAATGCAGCGTTTAAAATTAGAATGCTAAAGGCTAAAATAAGAACCAACAATACTGTCAGCCCCCCCCACCCCCTCTCTCAAACCTGTTTTATTCCTTCCTTGAAGGTCTGCTCTTTTCTTTATCCTTCAGTTGCCAAAACAGACATCTCATAAACAAAGACCTGAGTTAGTGAATAGACTTGTTTCACACCTGAACATTCCGACATTCCATGGTAGTAAACTGAACATTCTATCATTGAAATGCATTGGATTTATGCCTCTTTCTGACTTGAAAAAAATGGGTAATAACATTTCAAACATGTTTAAATTCACTTTCCTTCAAATAATACACATTTGAAGCACACAAATTGGGAGGTCCCGAATAGTTTGAAGCTTCATGCACATAAATGTAAAACCACTTTTATCTACTCGGGACCTCCAAATTTGCGTGCTTCAAATGTGTATTATTTGAAAGAAAGTGAATTTAGACTTATTTTAAATGTTATTACCCATTTTTTTCAAGTCAGAAAGAGGCATAAATCCAATGCATTTCAATGATAGAATGTTCAGTTTACTACCATGGAATGCTTTTAGAACCTCGGAATGTTGAGGTGTGAAACAAGTCTATAGTCAATAGACTTGTTTCACACCTGAACATTCCGACATTCCATGGTAGTAAACTGAACATTCTATCATTGAAATGCATTGGATTTATGTCTCTTTCTGACTTGAAAAAAAACATGTTTAAATTCACTTTCCTTCAAATAATACACATTTGAAGCACACAAATTGGGAGGTCCCGAATAGTTTGAAGCTTCATGCACATAAATGTAAAACCACTTTTATCTACTCGGGACCTCCAAATTTGCGTGCTTCAAATGTGTATTATTTGAAAGAAAGTGAATTTAGACTTATTTTAAATGTTATTACCCATTTTTTTCAAGTCAGAAAGAGGCATAAATCCAATGCATTTCAATGATAGAATGTTCAGTTTACTACCATGGAATGCTTTTAGAACCTCGGAATGTTGAGGTGTGAAACAAGTCTATAGGAGAAGACACCTGTCTTATACACAGCCTTCTTGCCCTTTTCCTCTCTGTTCACACCAAGCAAGAACACTGTACCTTTACCCTGCATTTGTTATTACCTCCGCCCAGGGCCGTCGCGACAAGGCAGGCAAACCAGGCAATTGCCTGGGGCCCCAGTCTGAGAGGGGCCCCAAGATTGACTGTTTAATCATTTTAGTAGTTCAGTTGGTGGTGTTTAAAATATGACTATGAAGCTGGAGTTAGAAAACTGTAAGTTCAAAGCTAATATATTAATGAAAGATGCTTGAATATTATAACAATGTGATGTAAATTGGTGTTTTAGGGGGGGATGGAAGGCCCCCATGTCCTGTTTGCTTGGGGCCCCCTAAGTCTCTCGAAACGGCCCTGCCTCCGCCAAGGAGGTTATGTTTTCGCCGGCGTGTGTGTGTGTGTGTGTGTGTGTGTGTGTGTGTGTCTGTGTGTCTGTCTGTGTACAACATAACTCGAAAAGTACTGCACGGATTTGGATGAAACCTTCGGACAACGTGTGTATTGGGACGAGTAAGAACTGATTCGATTTTGGTGGTGATCGGTGATCCAAAACACCATCTGTGACCACATTGCCTTGGCGGAGGTCTGCGCTCTCATGAGCGCTATTCAAGTTTTCCTCTGCACTGACAAATGGAGTGTTTCTCAAAGTCGAGGAAGCATGCTTGGAAGGCTGCTTTATCGAGCATTCCACGTCATTGTCAGTCGCCAAGTACTGTTCCAAAGTCAAGCATCCTTCCAAATTCTAGCGAGGACAGAGGCCTTTGTTCATAGATTTTTCAAGGATGCACTGATGGATCCTTGTTTTTGAAGTGTACGGCTTCCAAGGCTAGTGTGCTACCTAGGAAGCATTCTATACTTTGAGAAACACTCATGATTTGCGCTGCCACTGCCACCCTTTGCTCTATGGCCCCCTACACATTTCTATGCTACGGGATGCAAGTTTTACTTACTACTTCTTGCATCTTATCTGCCTATCTGTTGACGTGCACAGCACTTTGACAACTTGTGCTTGTTTGTGTATATGATCAAGTGTATGTGTATTTTGTTATGAATGCTATGGGATGCTTGAATTCCCCTCTTTATGAATTAAGCATAGATATAAAGCATAGATATGATATTTATGGTATTAAGTATTATCTTATCTACCTTATCTGACCCTGAACCTCTGTAATGACAAGGCCAGAACACAGTACCTTCACTGACCCTAGCGAAACTTCCTCTCTGCTATTTTAGACAAGGCCGAGCTTAGTCATAAAGATGACGAGGTTTCTATTTTTAACATTTTGTTCTTCTAACCCCCTCACCACAAAAAAAATAAATAAAAACATTTTCCACCCTTCTAGACCCCCCGCTATATTCACTCCTCTGTCCTGTCTAGCCACATTAGCTTTATCCTTTCACTTCTCCCTCTCTCTCTCTCTCTCTCTCTCTCGCTCTCTGTCATTCTTTCTCCCTCCCACCATTCATCTTGTCTTTCTTACATCTCTCCCCTTGCTCCCTTCTTCTAAATAAAGAAAGCTGAAGGTTAAAGCAGAATGTTCCTTTTGATCAGTGTGACAGTCTAGTGCAGTGTTTCTCAAACTTTTTCTGTCATTTCCCACTTTGGAAGGTAGAGAATTTTCACGCCCCACCTGGAAGGCTCAATTTACGCACATTATCTTTGGGATAAACTTTGGGATTTTTGTCAATGTTAGAATTTTTAATGTTACTAATTCAAAGCCAAATTTCTCTCAAACCCCTCATCACAGCAACAATTGACTGTCATATGTGCATATGTGATAGCTGTGAAGTTGGGGGGCATGGTCAATTGCAAAGAGATGTCTCGCGCCCCACCTGTCATGTGTCTGCACCCCACTAGTGGGGCCCGCTCCACAGTTTGAGAAAAACTGGTCTAGTGGCACGGAAATCTTTCACACACATATTTTTTTGTCGTTCTTGGCAACCCATCTAACTTCACTAAACTTCTAACAGCTGCCAGGAACTAAATATCATTCCTACGAAACTTGGTATCATTTTCAAAAAGCATATTTGCTAACCAGTTAGCAACTTAGTTTGTTGGCAATAGGAAACTGCATTTCAACTAACACTAACACACAACTCAACTAGAGAGCGCAGACCTCCGGCAAGGCAATGTGGCCACAGACACAATATAAATTTCAGATCGTGTTCTGGATCACCGATCGCTACCAAAATCTAATCAGTTCTTGCCTGTCCCAATATACACATTGTCCGAAACTTTCATCCAATCCATGCAGTACTTTGAGTTATCCTGCTGACAAACAGACAGACAGACAAACCAACGCGACCTAAAACATAACCTCCTTGACGGAGGTAATAATAACACAACTAACACAAGCCCACATAGTTAGTGGCAAAAAGTTGCCTAGTATTGTCACTTTAAGGACAAGGTTGTGATCTATAATTATGTCCTGCAATGGTAAGCTGAAGTCCCTTGTACAGCTGATCATTAATTTCCTTTGGTGCTCAAGGATGCTCCTGTCGATAGGATAGGATGGTCTGATACAGTATATAGACATGCTGTCAGTGTCTGCAATGTTAGATGACTCAGGTGAATGAATGCATCAATGGTATGGACGATCTCAGTTCTAAGTCGTCGCGCACACACACACACACACACGCACACACACAAACACATGACACACACACACTGTGGGTACTGTCAGCAGTGTGAGACTGCAGGTCTGCAGTTACTCTAATGCCTTCATGACAGTTAGCATCAGTCAGCATCACACACTCAGACACACAGTGACAGAGCGGGGAAGTCAGAAAAGCATCACACACTCACACTCACACACACACTGACAGTGAAGTCAGGAAAAAAAAAAAAGTTTCCGTCACAGTTTTGGTTATCTGGTCGTCCGCAGTGGTCATCTCTCTCTCCAGAGGGACTATCCTCTAGGGTGGTCACTGCTGTTTCTGCCGATATCATCATTATTTAGGTCGATAATATTATCTATGTCCTTGGATACGCTATCAGTGGCTGGCTATGCTGATAGAAGTCCATTCTCGTTTTTTTTTCCCGTCCTGTGTTCCTGGTAAATCTGCTGAGACAGTTCATGTTCCCTGTAGAGCAGGCCTGGGCAAACTAAGGCCCGGGGGCCACATGCGGCCCGCTGAGCTATTTAATCCGGCCCGCGGAGCCTTCCCAAAGTAGAATATATTTTATCTTTTAGCCAAGGAGACATAGGCCTAAATTATCGAATTTGTTGTAGTCATGAAATACAAATCCCCCTTTTTACCCTGCATGTTAACATGTCCTCTGAAGAAAATGAGGCTACTGGTTTGAGACTTGCCAATTTACCGGCATCAACCGGTTGACGGTTAACACCCGGCCCATTAGTGAAAATCTAAATGTGGCCCTTCGACCAAAATAATTGCCCACCCCTGCTGTAGAAGGAACAAACAGTAAGCAACAGTACCAGAGTAGTGAGCTCTAATGAGGGTACGGAACCTCATTTTCAGTGTCATTATTTTGTGTTCCTTTCAATTAGTGTTACTGTACGTTCAGACCGCCAGCGATAAATTGGCAAGAGTCGCCGAAGACTCCCAAGAAACATCGCTTGAGCACAGCAACCAAAACGGCAAATTTGCCCATGACGTTAGCATTCAAACGTTCGGTCCTGTTTCTCTATTTGCATCTCACCAGTAAATCGACATTCTGATTGGTAATCGCCCAACCGCATCATAGCTCATTACATAAAGTTAACCGAAGTTTAACTTGATTTTATCGCCCAATTCGCCCAAGTTTCGTCGCCTGCCGCTTTTGTCGCCCAAATCGCCGGTCTCAATACAAAGTCAATTACTTCTGTCGCCCATGTCGCCTGAATCGGTCTCGGTCTGTACGCACAGTTAGATGCAGGTTCGCAAATTACCGGTAGCAAATTAAGGCTATGTAAGTTTTTTTCCATCACTTCTGTTCCTACCAGCAGCATTCAGTGTCATTGTTCTTAAGCATGACATGGTGTGTGAGTGTCTCTCTCTCTCTCTCTCTCTCTCTCTGTGTGTGTGTGTGTGTGTGTGTGTGTGTGTGTGTGTGTGTGAGAGGTTCCCCAGATGGAATGTAATCAAACCAGAACATCAGTATCATGTAATTCATGCCTTTGTTAGTGTGAGCGAGGAGTGAGGGTTTGTCTCTTTCATTTTCATTTTATTTTCCTATGCACCTGTAACACCCTTGTCTGCTCCTTCATCAGCAGCCCAGCCTCACCAGAACACTAACTCTGCTCCTCCACCTTCACCATCCAATCAGTACCCAGAGTACACTACTCACTCTGCTCTCCTACTTCACCATCCAATCAGTGCGCAGAATACGGTACTCACTCTGCTCCTCCTACTTCACCATCCAATCAGTACCCAGAGTACACTACTCACTCTGCTCTCCTACTTCACCATCCAATCAGTGCGCAGAATACGGTACTCACTCTGCTCCTCCTACTTCACCATCCAATCAGTGCCCAGCCTCAGGGGGGCTTTAATACCACCTGCGACCTCCGGGCAACAGAGATTCCACTTCTTCAGCTTCACCAGAATACGGACTCTCCAGAACCAGCTCATGCTGCTCAAATCTGCCTTCCTCCATCTTCAAAACATCTCATGACTCCAGCCATCGCTCTCTGATTCGGTGACTGAGACCCTCATCCATGCATTCATTAACTTCTGCCTGGACTACTGCAATGGAGTGCTGTATGGTCTACTCAGCAAGGCCTTGGATAGACAACAGTATGTTCAGAACTCAGCTGCCAGAGTTATAACCCACACTATGAAGTGGTGGCATCATATCACCCCTGCACTCAAACAGCTTCACTGGGTCCCAGTCAAATCACGTATCTCATACAGAATTCTGCTCCTCACCTAAAAATCCCTCCATGCTCTTGCCCCACAGTTACCTCCCTGACCTTCTCCACCCCTACCTCCCTGCGGGGCCGTTTCAAGGTACTTGGGGGCCCCAAGCAAACAGGACATGGGGGCCCTTCACTCCCCGTAAATACTTACACAAACCACATTGTTATAATTTTCAAACGTCATCAATATAATTATTTGTATTGTACAGTTGTCTAACTCCAGTTTAAAGTCATTTTTTGTTGAAAAACACCACCAACTTAACTACTAAAATGATTAAACAGTCAATCTTGGGGGCCCATTTCAGCCTGGGGCCCCAGGCAATTGCCTGGTTTGCCTGCCTTGTTGCGACGGCCCTGCCTCCCTGCGGTCCTCTGCCAAGGACCAGCTCTCCATCACCCGAACCAGGCTACGGAGCATAGGGGAAAGCCCTCTGTGTAGCTGCCCCCACTCTCTGGAATAGTCTACCACCCCATAAATGGCATGGCCCCACACATTATCATTATTATTACTTCCGCCATGGAGGTTATGTTTTTTCGCCAGCGTGTGTGTGTCTG
>JAODXP020000033.1:7688870-7691370 GCA_027497455.2 Sardinella longiceps | reverse complement strand
TAGAGAGAGAGAGAGAGATATCATTTACCCCGTAATGAGCCATTTTATCTTCAAATGACGGCGAGGTTGGTAAATTAACAGTAAAAACGTTGCCTGGTGTACCTTTAACCGTTAACTTTTCCAGACAGTGCATTCAGCCATGTCATCTGGACTTGAGAGCACAGGTCTATGTTTCCTGCCCTGTTCGGTCAATGTCTCCTGTCCCTGTGGTAAAACAACAACTCTATCTGACCTCCATTATCTGCAGCACAACATTGGTCCTTGGGAACACAGGGTTCACCCCCAGGGGGGGAAAGAGGGGTATTGATTGAGAGGGGACTGTTCATGTTGCAGCCATTTTACTCAGGGCTGAACAAGTCCTCAGACGTCCTTGCCCATGCAGGGCCGTTTCAAGGTACTTAGGGGGCCCCAAGCTAACAGGACGTAGGGGCCCTTCACTCCCCATAAATACCTACATAAACCACATTGTTATAATCTTCTAGCATCTTCAATATAAACTGTCTAATTCCAGTTTTTTTTTTTTTTTGTAGAAAAACATCACCAACTAAACTACTAAAATGATGAAACATTCAATCTTGGGGGCCCCTTTCAGCCTTGGGCCCCAGGCAACTGCCTGGTTTGCCTGTCCTGTTGCGACGGCCCCAATTGTCTCCTCTGCAGCATGAGATTGCGGCGCCATTTCCTCCCAATGACTCAACTTCTGACTTTTCCCAGGATCTCAGCCTTAAAGGATATCTTCGGTCAATTTCAACACAAGCTCTCTTTCTCTCTAGAGAAATAAAAAAGAGCTTTGTTGAAATTGACCAAAGTGGTCCTTTAAATTTAATTATTGTTTCCCTTCTCTCTCTCTTCTCTTCTCTCATTCTCTCTCTTGCTGTTGTTCTTTATTCATCTTTCTCTCACACATGATTTTAGGCCATTCAGTCTATAATGTCTCATTGGACATTGGAATGAAGTGTGTGTGTGTGTGTGTGTGTGTGTGTGTGTGTGTGTGTGTGTGAGAGAGAGAGAGAGAGAGAGAGAGAGAGAGAGAGAGAGAGAGAGAGAGTGTGTCTATTTTTGATGTGAAGAATCAAGTAGGTATAATACCAACAAAAGTGAAAATGTTGTTTTTTGGTTCCTGGAAGACTACGGAACAAACGAGTGAGTATTTTTCAGTGACTTATTGGATGGATGGATGGATGGATGGATGGATGGATAATACTTTACTTGTAGGGCTGTGCAATATATCAAATCTAAATTGTGATTACGATTTTTGAGTCAGATGATATCCAAACTCAAATAATTGAAAGGATTATCTGACAGCCCAGTTTGTTTGACAATATGGGCAGAAAAAGTTCCATTTTGTGGGAATACTTTGGAGACAGCGAGATATGTGTGTGTGCGCGTGCGAGCATGCGTGCGTGTGTGTATCTGCAGTGCCTGCCTCTCTATCTCTGGAGTATGGGCTTCACTAACCTGCGCTGACTTGGCAGGAATGTTCTCCTCTCGTGTGTGTGTGTGTGTGTGTGTTGGGCCGCGTTCACAAGCCACTGTGCACACACTGCGTCGGCACGGCATCACTCCAGGGGCTATTCATGAGACTGCAGATAGACTGGAAACAGCTCATTTGTCAGCCAATGGGGTAGACATGACAGCAGAGCATTGTGAAATAATGCTCATAACTCATGCTGAAGTGATTGGTGTGGGATATCTGTTTAATCTCAGATTGATACGAACAGCCTTCGGTGTGTGGTGAATACATAGATGTTATATAATGTAAAATACATATATGATATCTATGAGTAACACACACACACACACACACACTCTCTCTCTCTCTCTCTCTCTTAGAAGTGCTGCTCCAAGTCTAACCATTGAAGTCAATAACAAAAATAATCCTTGGCATCGAGCCAATCCAATCATGCTTTAAAGACAATGTGAAAAACAACAATAGCGACTCCAATCATAATCATTACCATTATCATCAAAACAAATGATAATGATGATCGTCCTAAAAACATTAAAACAACATAATTCGGCATATTTGGAGCGTATCACCTCCCAAGCACTTTGTATCTCTGCTTGATACAGTAGCAGTAATAGATATCAAGTCCAGGACGGCAGTGGTTGTATTTGCATTGAGATACATGGCATAGGCTACCCATTGGCAATGGAAATATACTGTATACTGTGTGTCATAATTCACATGATGGCACATTGGATAATGGTGCTCTAGGCTAATCAGTGTCTATAATAAACCTGCACTTTGGGTGGGTTAGCTGGAGGGTAGCCTACTGTGTGTGTGTGTGTGTGTGTGTGTGTGTGTGTGTGTGTGTGTGTGTGTGTGTGTGTGTGTGTGTGACTAATGCTACATTATCATCTCCCAGTGGGGAAAGCTAGCCTGTGACCTTGACATGATCGCTACGGCCTATATAAGACAGGTACAGTAGTGTGGGCTTGCATGTGAACAAAAACTCTTACACATGTGCACATGTGCGCACACACACACACACACACA
>JAODXP020000033.1:7681285-7688770 GCA_027497455.2 Sardinella longiceps | reverse complement strand
GTAGTCCAGATGATATGTGAAAAAAGCGTTCACTTTTTCATAAAAGCGTGAAATTTGGTATACTTGTACAGTTTGGTACCCTGAACAATTTCAGAAATGGAGCCATCGCAAAAATGGTTCGTGGCGGCCGTGGCGGCCATTTTTCTTCCCGCCATTACCGAAAACAGTACTTTTAAGCATATCTCTTGAACGGAACAAGGAAATGCAGAAATGATGATGGCTACCCCTATGTTTTCATGGTCAAGGATTTCAATGACACCAAACATGATATTGTAAATGCCTTTGGGTTGCCATGGTTACCATCTCAGCTCTCCGCCATTATGGAATTAATACATTTTTCTTCATAACTCGAGGACCAGACATGGTAATAAAGAAATCGTGATGTCTACCCATATGTTTTTATGGTCAAGAAATGCAGTGAGACAATAATAAGCAGTATATAAGGTTCAAGTAAATGGTTCAAGGTGAATTCAGTGACACTGTGGATTACAATGACATCTGAAAATATTCAGAATGAACTTTCAAGCATATACTCCTTGAGCCAGAGGGGTTGGTGGTTACCAAAAAGTGGCAGTGGCTACCATACCTTTTATGAAAGCCTGGAATATCAGCTTTTCAATGATGTATGATGGCCATTTGAGAGGAGTAATTGTTTTGAGTTATTGCACATAATGTAACCTAGATAAAGGAAATTATGTGTATAAATCTAGCAGAACGCTGAGATAGCTGGATATGTAAAAATGGTATAACAACAAATGAAACATTGATTCTTATGTTTTAGGGTGTGGTAAACCCAATTATGACATTGTCATTACTGTAAAAGGTCAAGGTCATGACCTTTTGGCATGGTTGATGACATTTTTTGACATTTTCAAAGATTGCATCATTTTTCTCTCTATTCTCCCCATCCATAAGAAAGAATGAATGAAAGAATGAAAGGAACACTTTTTTATTGGGTATCACATTAGGTCCTCTTTGATAATGATCTGGTCTGTGAAGTAGCAGAGGGCATTGTTAATCAGTATCAGCAAATAGGAGCAACAATGAGAGGGCCCCCAAAAAAGGACATTTTTCATATTCAAAGTTAGCCTGGGAGTTCCCATGCTCCTTTGCGCGCTTATTTCATTTCACTCTGTAAAGCAGCATGGTGACCATGGCCGTTTTTCTTGCCTGCTTTAGGTATCCAATCACAGAACAAAAAGGGACTAGCACGGCCCTCGATTGCATTTTACGTCACATGCTGGCTCTGGTATTGGCTCTGAGCTATGTACAGATGCTATGATAGACATTTATAGCGCCCAATAATCGGCTCTATCGTAAACGATACTTCCACTACGGGAAAAGCAATAGGTGCGTCTCCAGACTAAATATCACTTGTGATTTTAGTTTGGTGATCGCCAGGCTAATTCAAATTTGAAAGTTGCAGTTAATCACAAATACTTAAACAGTTTATATGAACCAAACTCTCAAATGCTTTGAACACATTTATTGATTCAGTCAATCTTCTACCAAAACCACAACTTAAAACACGCTTAAGATGGTTTTGCAGAAGTTGAACACTTGCTGCAAATTATAGGAGTGTGTATAGAATGAATAGATCTGGCACAATGAAATTCAGGCAATTGTGATTCTGACCAAAGTGTAATGAAATGGCATTCAGTATGCATACATGATGTGAGCAATGTTTGGATCGAGGGCTTGCATCAGGTTGGATATTTCTTGGTCAAATTTACTACTGCAAATAACTAAAATTTATTATTGGGAAATGGAAATTTAAAGAATATACAATGCTGAAAAAATAGGAGCACTTAAAAATAATATATCAGATCTCAACAAGACAAAAATTGTGTTTGATCTGCAGATATGGATAGGGCAATGCCTTAGGAACAAAAGGATGCCACATAATTTTCATTGAAATAAGGTTTCAGCCTATTAAGGGCTTATTATATAGACACCCCCAAACTCAAAGTGAAATAATGATGTCTCAGGCTAATCCATTTTACCTATATTTAATTTCTGTAGTCCCCATGCATGCTTGACAACGCTGTGGCATGCTCCAAAAGAGACAATGGATGGTGTCTTGTGGGATGTCCTCACAGATCTGTGAAAGGCATCCCTGAGCTTCAGCAAAGTTTAAGGAGCAACTTAGCACTGTCTAATGTGCCAAAATATAATGTCCTAGAGGGGTTAAGTCAGGTGATGGTGAGGGCCATTAATTGTACCAATTCCCTCACACTCCACGTACTGCCTGCATACTCTTGCAACACATCTGGAGGAACCTTGTCTCTTTCATGTCTATCACAGGTGCTCAGGGTGAACCTGCTCTCATCTGTGGAAGGTACATGCACCAGAGGCAGACTTGCCAGCTTTGGTGTTCTCTAGCCTGTCTCCTGAAAATGTCCTCCATGTTCTGGAAGTTGTGTTTTGGAGATACATTAAATCTCCTATCTGGCATGTCGTGGATATGCCATCCTGGAGGAGTTGGACTTCTGCCTCACACTACTACCAATATTGATAATGACTCTAGCCAAAACCAGCACTAGTGGAAAACAATCCAGAAAGATGATTCAAATGAAATGACCTCCATATACAAAACCATTCCTGTTTTGGGGGCCCTCTCATTGTTGCCCCTCTTGTATACCTGTTTTTATTCCATCAACATCAGTACAGCTGTATACTGATTAACAACACCCTCTGCTACTTCACTGACCAGATCATTATCAGAGAGCTTTAACTGACCTAATGTGATACCCAATAAAAAAAGTGTTCCTTTAATTTTTTGAGCAGTGTAAAAAGATCTTTCCTTTCTTATGGATGGGGGATATAGAGAGAAAAATGATGCAATCTGTGTAAAAAAAAGTGTCAAAAAAATGTCATTGACCATTCCTTGTACAGTAATGACTAAGTCATAATTGGGTTTACCACACCCCAAAACATAAGAATCAATGTTTCATTTGTTGTTATACCATTTTTACATATCCAGCTATCTCAGCATTCTGCTAGATTTATACGCATAATTTCCTTTATCTAGGTTTACATTATGTGCAATAACTCAAAACAATTACTCCTCTCAAATGGCCATCATACATAATTGAAAACCTGATATTCCAGGCTTTCATAAAAGGTATGGTAGCCACTGCCACTTTTTGGTAACCACCAACCCCTCTGGCTCAAGGAGTATATGCTTGAAAGTTCATTCTGAATATTTTCAGATGTCATTGTAATCCACAGTGTCACTGAATTCACCTTGAACCATTTACTTGAACCTTATATACTGCTTATTATTGTCTCACTGCATTTCTTGACCATAAAAACATATGGGTAGACATCACGATTTCTTTATTACCATGTCTGGTCCTCGAGTTATGAAGAAAAATGTATTAATTCCATTATGGCGGAAAGCTGAGATGGTAACCATGGCAACCCAAAGGCATTTACAATATCATGTTTGGTGTCATTGAAATCCTTGACCATGAAAACATAGGGGTAGCCATCATCATTTCTGCATTTCCTTGTTCAGTTCAAGAGATATGCTTAAAAGTACTGTTTTCGGTAATGGTGGAAAGAAAAATGGCCGCCACGGCCGCCACGAGTCATTTTTGCGATGGCTCCATTTCTGAAATTGTTCAGGGCACCAAACTGTACAAGTATACCAAATTTCACGCTTTTATGAAAAAGTGAACACTTCACCTATTTTTTGTCACATATCCTCTGGACTATCTCCCAAAGGCTTGTGAGATATCACTGTCCACATCTGTCACCCCTAGTCAACACCACCAACCTCTCTCTCTCTCTCTCTCCTCTCTCTCTCTCTCTCTCTCACCCCAAACATACCCCCCCACACACACACACTCTGATTCTCTCTCTCTCTCTCTCTCTCTCACTCTCCTTGTGCATACCCATCAATCCCTCACTCCTCGTTATCTCACTGTCAAATTAAAGGGACACCATGCAGTTTTTCAGCTTTAAAACTAGTGAACTACTTTACATAAAAGGTATACAAACATTTTCTTTCTGCCTTGCTAGAACATAACCTCAGTCACTGGCATTGCTAGAACATAACCTCAGTCACTGGCATTGCTAGAACATAACCTCAGTCGCTGGCGTTGCTAGAACATAACCTCAGTCGCTGGCATTGCTAGAACATAACCTCAGTCACTCGCATTGCTAGAACATAACCTCAGTCACGTCACGTCCCTTGGGCGCAGGCATCAGAGATCGCGGCCATTGAAAGGGATTTCGGGACTGATATTGAATGGACGGAGAGGAGACCGTACGAACCGCCCGGTGAGATTTTTGATGTGGCAAACTTACAATACACCACTAACAGTTATGTTAGAGACATCTGTATTATGCGAATCCATTAAATCGATTATTGTGGCAATTATGCTGCAGACGCTGGCGTTTATGTTTGTTTGGAACAGATGAAAAACTAGAAATCACGTGTCATCATGGGATGCAACTGGTATGTTTCGATGTAAGTGGTTGAAGTAAGATGACAGACAAGTGGTTTGTCCAATTATATGCAAGATTTTTTGATGACGTCCAGTCTTCTGAAACAAATCTCTTCCGGCTGAAATTCAGATGGAGTAGCTTGTTTGCAGCTAACAATCATGTAACGTGAGTGAAGTTAGCTAGGACATGCTAAGGATGTCATATAGTATAATAATCGCAATGGCATGCTGTAACTAGGCTTTCTTTCCGATTCCGACGAGCGTTTTGTGTAGGCTGCCATCTTGTGGCGAAGCCATTGTTGGACTGTCAACAAAACATTTTGACAATGCACAGTCAATGACAACTAACAGCAAAGACCACTGAATACTCTGACATTATACAGGTAGTAATGAATCTCGTAAATCATAGCATTTTATGGTGTGCTATCACGTTATTCTTATGGACAGATTGGCGATCTGGGTAGCTCAACAATGGCGCCTGCTTACTTCTGGTAGTTTCCTCGGATTCGTCTATACTGTGCTTATCCTTGATGGCTGGTGGAGATAAAACCTGTGATATGGCTATATGTCATTCAAATTAATTTGGAGATGATACCAATTCAAATACTCTGACAAAAAGGATAATCTAAAACAGGGAAAAAATGGTCTAGTGTTCCTTTAATACTTAAAGTAACTATAGCAACAATCTCTCTCACACACTCTCTGTATGGGCAGTAAGGCTTGACCTTAAGTAACCCTTGATTTGATGAAGTCATAGAACCGGTCACTGTCGAAAATGAGTTTTTCAGAGGCTGTAGCTGGATGACCAGCACTTTCCTTTAGCTGGAAAGAAAAAGATACATAGAAAAAAGAAATGGACAGAGAGGAAAAAAAGAGGGAGAGCATGGAGTGTGTATGTGTTTGTGTGTGTGTGTGTGTGTGTGTGTGTGTGAGAGAGAGAGAGATGAGGGGAAACTTCATGGTTTTCTTGAATATACACATTCGTTTTTTCTTCTTTTCACAGACACATCCTCTGCTTGCCAGTTTCTCTCTTCCTCTCTCTCTCTCTGCATCACTCTATCTCTTCAACTAAATCCCAGTTGATCCTTTCCTTCCTTTCTTCCAAAATATCTTTTCATCCTCCAGCAACCTCAACCCAAACACAACCCCCCACACCTCCTCCCAACACACACACACACACACACACACACACACACACACACACACACACACACATTGCTGTCTGATTCCTCTCTCTAGCTCTCAGCCTCTCTCTCACCCCAAACATACCCCCCCACACACACTGTTTTATTCTCTCTCTCTCTCTCTCTCTCTCTCTCTCTCTCTCTCTCTCTCTCTCTCTCTCTCTCTCTCCCTTTCTCTCTATGCATGCCTGGTAGAAATAAGCATAGCGTCAGACTCCCCCTTTGACCAGCACACACACACACACACACACACACACACACACACACACACACACACACACACACACACACACACACACACACAGAGAGAGAGAGAGAGAACATGTCCTTGGAGTGTTAGAGAAATGGGCTGCAAATGAGGCCCTTATCCCTACTGACGAGCTGAGAGTAACAAGCATCCTTTCAGCTGGTGATGTTTTCAGAGATATTTCTCCAGTGACCATTCTGGGGTTTTACAAATGGAGTTTGAATGAAAGGTGAATGAAAGGTGTTATTTTTTTGTTAATGGACATTTTTTTTTATTGGAGAAGAATTTGGTGAAGAATAGGACTCTCTCTCTCTCTCTCTCTTGAGAGAGGACTCTCTCTCTCTCCTCATCTCTGCAAAGCCTCAGAGTATAAAAGGTTTTTTTTTTGTTATCATTTTTTTTTAACAGTAATCACTAGCAAAGTAATAAGTCATTTGTGCTGCCACTGCTGCTCTTGTCCTCTGAAAAGAGAGTGTGTGTGACAAGAGTGTGTGTGACATGACCACAGGTGTTTCTAATTCATTAGGCCACTGATGGGCCTGTAAAGCTTCCTGTTACTGTGAGGTTTTGTCTGATTATATGCTCTCCGCTTTTAGACTTAATGACCTGACAAAGTGCCTGTTTTATTTATCAGATTGTGTGTGTTCGTGTGTGTGTGCAGTTTACTGATGGAGTTCTAAATGAAAGGCGATATTTTTTAAATTACATTCTTTAATGTTAAAGAACTCTGCAAATTCTCCTGTTTGTGCGAGATTCTGTCTGATTCTTTCTGCTCAGGCTTTAGATTAGCCAGTTCTTTATGAGTTTCTGTGTGTGTGGGTGTGTGTGTGTGTGTGTGTGTGCGCGTCCGCACGTTCACATGTGTATGTATATAAGAGAACGGAGGTTCATAGGAGACAGAGATCTCTTCTACAAGCATAGATGTACTGTATACTCTAGTCTAGTATGTTGCAATGTTATCATTCTTTTACATCCATGATGTACTTGAATCTTTAATAGCACAGTATTACTTACAGCATCAGTCGTTTCTCAGAGCATCTCTCAGTGCAGATATACCATTTAAAGACATCCATACAGCAGATACGGAGTGCAAGTCTGGTGTAGTGTAGTGTAGTGTGTGTGTGTGTGTGTGTGTGTGTGTGTGTGTGTGTGTGACTGAGTTACTATAGCTTGTGAGATCACGTCATGTGCAGTTACGCTCCCATACCTCAAGAATCTGAAGAGACACTTAGCTTTTATAGCCCATGAGGAGGATAGTCTGGAGTCTATACTACAAGCATGCTTCTACATCTTGCGTAACGGTGTGTGTGGCAAGTCTGGTGGAGTGGTGTGTGTGGTTTTGTGGTTTGTGTGTGTGTGTGTCTGTCTGTGTGTGTGTGGGTTTGTTGGTTGTCTATGATTGCTGTGTATGTGTGTGCCATTGTGTTTGATTGCTGTGTGTGTGAGTGAGTGAGTGCGTGTGTGTGTTTGGGTGTTTGTTGGTTGTCTGATTGCTGTGTGTATATGTGTGTGCCGTTGTGTCTGATTGCTGTGTGTGTGTTAGTGAGTGTGTCGTTTACGGTCAGAATGTACTGTATTTGCATAAATACACTTACATTAG
>JAODXP020000033.1:7651285-7676285 GCA_027497455.2 Sardinella longiceps | reverse complement strand
GTCTGTCTGTTTTTCTCAAATGAATTCATGTCCTTGTTGTTCTGTTTTTTTTTGGTTTTTTTTTAAGATTTTCTGTAAGTCATTTGCATTTGTTGAGTATGCTTACTCTTTTTTTATTTAATTTGTTTCTCCCTCATGCCTCATTAACATTCATCCACTAGCCCCCACCCTACCACACACACACACACACACACACACACACACACACACACACACACACACACACACACACACACACAGTCAGTCCATTTGCATCCATTGTAAGGATGATGGGATGCTGACATTGAAACTTGAAGAGTGATTGAAGAAGGAGTATGAGAGGAATGGAGAGATTCAGGGAGGGAGAGGTGGAGAGATACAGTACAGGGAGGTAGAGATGGAGAGAGTCCAGAAGAAAGAAAGGAGAGAATGGGATAAACAGACTGAGAATCATAGTTTATGTGTGAGAGGAGGAAGGTGCCTTGTATATTTGAGAGTGTGTGTGTGCGTGTGTGTGTGTGTGTGTGAGAGAGAGAGAGAGAGAGAGAGAGAGAGAGAGAGAGAGAGAGAGAGAGAGAGATTGCCTTGACAACACTGTATCTAAACAGTCATGCTAATAAAGCTCCATTTGAATTGATAAATTTGAGAAAGAAAGAGAGAGAGATAATGATGAATGCATGTTTATGCCTTTGCGTATGTTTGTGTGTGTGAATGTGTGTGTATGTATGTGCAGTGGTGTGTGTGTGTCTGTTTGTGCTTATTCTTGTGTCAGCTGTAAGCCCGTATGTCTCCATTTCTTGCACCTGTGCCTCATTCCAACAATGTCCACGTCAGCCACGAGAGCTTAAAACGATCTGGAAATCTGCCATTACAAAAACAACATTAACATCTAGACGAGCCTCATTTGTCTGACAAAGAGCGGTGCCATATGTGTGTGTGTGTGTGCGTGCGTGTATGTGTGTGTATTTTTACTGTGTTCAAGTATGTAGGCTATTTAGTTTATATAAACTACTTTTCCTGCATACAGAAAGCATATTCCACTTGTGCACGTGTGTGTGTGTGTGTGTGTGTGTGTGTGTATGTGAGTAATATGTGGGTGCGTATACTGTACATACACTTGTGTGTGTGTGTGTGTATTTGTGTCAGCTGTAAGCCCGTTTGTCTCCCTGTCTCCTCAATCGCAAAAAGTTAATCCTCACGTCGGCCTTCACCCAGTTCCAAATACCCCTCTGTTGTTATTTTCAGAACAAATAGGTTACAACAACACGACCTACTGCAGCGTCAGCTATAATCCACTGTCTACCTGTCAAACACACCACCAGCTCTGAACATAAAGTCATTCATGATGGATTACTTTATGTGCAGGCATGGAAGTAGTGACAAGGAAATTGGACCTTTTTGTCACATACCGTTAGCCTGGGCCTGCCCATACTTCCTGTCGCTGCATGAAATTTCGCGATCAAGTCAGTACGGCCAAGGAGGCAATTTCCTCAACTCTAGAGCCCAGAAATATCAGGACCTAATGAGAAATGAGCAGGCTGAAGTTAGAAGTTTGATTGCATTTGATAGACGTTTAAATTGATCCTGCCCGAAATTCCGGGCTATGCTAGCTTTGCCAGACCACAATTAATTTCTGAATGTGGGCGTGCAAGCCAGGCTAAGGCCAAATAAAATATTCAGGATTTGCATGGTGTGAGCGATTATGTGATTTTATTTTATAGGATTTAAAAGTAAAATACTTGTAAAATAAAAACACTAGATTTATATTCTGTCACATCCCCACTGTATAAATTGGAACATGCCTATGTAAACTCTAATGCACAAGAGGAAAAACTTTAAACAGCTGTTTTATCATGTGCGCCTAATGATGTGTAGCCGGTGGCGGTCCGCACTGCACACGGGTCTCGAACCCGCCACCCCGCAAGCTACAAACTCCCGGCGTGGGAGTGGAACGCTCTAACCAACTGAGCTAAAAGCCCGAGCTTCTAACTCAGCGTGTTAGAAGCGCCCATGGAATTGGGTGATGAGGATTTACACACTACCACCGAGCTAGCCGCGCTAGCTGGCCTCCGTTACAGATGCACACCATATCATAGGCTATTTGTTGCTATGGAAGTGCTCTGTAAAATGGTTCAAAAAGACTACATCCAGCATTAACTTTTCTTTCTGTCTTCTCTTTTCTTTTTTTCCAAAACTAATAACCTACCAGGGTGTCCATGTCTTAAGGCCCTCAGAAATCCATTGGATCTCATTAAGACTTAGACACACCTCTCTACTCCACAAATTGGCCTCAGTTTGTGCCTGTCGTGATAATGAGCCACATCTCCATGGAAACCAGTGTGTGTGCGTGTGTGAGTGTGTGTGTGTATGTGTGTGTGGTGGTGGTGGTTGGACAGCTGGATGACGACGAACCACGACCTGAGCTGTCTACGAAGCCGAAAGCGGAGGTTTGCCTGAGAGAAGAGTTATATAAAACATTATGCATTTTTGACGAATGTCACAGCGATGAAATATTGATCAGACTTATTTGCTAAGTTTGTCTTTCTCTTTCCCTCATCGCTCTCTCCCTCCTTCCCTCCCTCCCTCCTTCTCTCCCTCTCTCTGCTTGTTTAATCCCTCCCACGGGTCACCAGACTACATGACAGAGGAAGTACGGAGACTTGGATAGAGAACGAAGAACCTCTTGAACCCTATAGGGGACTACATACGGTTCTAAGAACACACTTTGCCCATGATAAAACAGATAAGATGGTTCTTTATTCCTCCTGTAGGAAAATTCAAGCATCCTGACACACCCATAACAAGATACACATGATCAATTACACAAACATCATCAGTGTTTGTGTGTGTATCCTTCTTTATTTTATTTGTATGTTTGTGTGAGTGAGTGATTGAGTGTGTGTATGTGTGTGTTTGTACTGTATGTGTGTGTGCAAATGAGTGTATGTACAAACATATCTGTGTAATTGATCGAGAGTGTATCTTGTTTTATTTTGTATGTTTGTGTGTGTGTGAAATGAGTGTAGAAACATAGTGATGATGAGATGATGATGATGTGTGTGTGTGTGTGTGTGTGTGTGTGTATGTACATGTACTTGTACATATATTATGTACATGACGACTAGACCAGTTGTTTTTAAGGAGTTGTATGTGTTTACATGTAAGGTTTAGCCCTAATTAAAGGGTTAACTCTAAAGAATACCACACAGTTGATCCTTTAACCAGCCAGCCAACAACAGCCTTCAGTGAGGTGCTGCCTGAGAGCAGAAGCAGATTGACAGGGTGAAAAGACAAGCTATGTGCCAGACAGAAGACAGTGAAACAGTGAAAGGAGAAAGATAGATTGAGAGAGAGAGAGAGAGAGAGAGAGAGAGAGAGAGAGAGAGAGAGAGAGAGAGATGGGCTGCAGTCGTCCTTTTCTGTCATCACACCTTCCGTACCGTTTCTGGATATGAAAGTCAAGGTGTTGGAAAGAGCGTGAAGAAGCCATTGCACAGACAGCCTGTTTCCTTTTTTAAATCCTCCAGGAAGCAAGCCTGCTAGCTTGTGTGTGGATGTGTGTGTGTGTGTGATGGGTGTTAAGGGATTTTGCCAAACACTGTTCAAGTAATGAAATGGAAAAATGAAAATGTGAGGCATAACGTACAGTATGTATGTAATGTGCTGAGTTTTTGTGTCTCTCTCTCTCTCTGTCTTTGAGTGTGTGTGTGTGTGTGTGTGTGTGTGTGTGTGTTTGTCGACCACACTTTCATTTAACTGCTCTGGTTGCAGATTATGCTCTTTTAATAAAACACAATGGCACATTAACATGTACATAAAGCTTTAGGCGAAATATAAATATCACTTGACTTGAGACACTGCACACACATTCACACATGCTACTAACAGTAGTCACTGAAATACCTATATAACGCACAGGACAGAAAGCTCAATGCTTATTAATATTCATCCATAGATTACACTTTTGAGTGCACACACACACACACACACACACACACACACACACACACGAACACACACACTTTCATGTAATTCTAAGGACCCAAGTATAGTTGTTCAATCCCTTACTGTTGAGGGAAGCAGTGAATATGAGAGCTGCAATGACCTTCCTGAAAAAAAGCTAATAACTCACACACACACACACACACACACACACACACACACACACACACACACACACAGACAGACACACACACACACACACACACACACACACACACACACACACACACACACACACACACACACACACACACACACACACACACACACACACACACACACACACACACACACACACACACACACACACACACACAGAGCAACACCGCTGCAGCATGGAGCCTTGGCTCAGGATAAAGTTAACACATCATCAGAATGTTGGGTACGTCATGTAAACAGTAGACTACATTAGATGAAACCCATTCATCAACAAGGCTGATGCAAAAGGTATCCCATAATACTTGGTTCCCTTTAAGTGATAGTTTGGCATAATTCAAGCATAGCCCTGTCGCACGAGTCTACTGACTGCACTAGATAGCTAGCCTACATCTCTAAACGCACTCTAGCGGTAGCAAATTGAATTTGCTCAGCGAGTACGTCTAGCGATCAGCCATAGGTTGTACTCAGACATTGCGGTGTTTAGCCAATCACAACGTTCTATCTGGATAGGGAGTCATTGGTCCGGCTTAGCGTCGTTTGAATCACTTGTTAGGTGCGCTGATTAGTTTTACCCGAGGGTCTATCACTCGTGGCCAGACTATACATTTATGTGATAGTCTGGCTTGTGAGACTACTAGATAGCGTGTGAAATGAAAGAATTTGGAACAACATAGACCGAAAGCGAAACATGCACTTTCAGTGAATGGCACCAAAATCATTTGAAATCGAGAGTAAGGTTAGTGGTGCCGTCAATATAAACTGCTTGTTTGCATTTGGTCTATGTTGTTCCAAATTCTTTCATTCCATTAGCGTAGTCAGCAGGCTGGTGCAAAGGGCCTATGCTTGAATGGCGCCAAACCATCACTTTAAATGGGAAAGTCTCTAGTGGTTCCTTGGTTCCGTAGAGGGAATGTTCCCCTCTGTGGTGCATTCAGGTTCCAGAGAGAGAACCAGTTCTCAAACTTCCAACCAAAAACTCCTCAAAGTCATTCAAGTTCAAATACAATCCCTTAAGACAGCGGCGCAGCAATGTCTCATATGATTAAGTCATCATAAAAATAATTTGGCCTGAAAAAAACAAACAAAAACAACAAAATAGACGCCCCCTAAAAGGCTTTTTTTTGTTTGTTTGTTTGTTTTGTTTGACACAAACATCCTTTGACATTTCACGCCTTAGCTGTAGTTCCATCCTAGCATGGCGCAGTCGTTCCTGAAAGAAGCAAGGGGCACTTTCAGTCCATGTTATTTTGGCCAAGCAAGCCTGTCATGAGACAACACAATGGCCCAGGTAGGGGAAGACCAGATGACTCTGAAGATGGGTAATGTTTGTATTCTTTCCTTTTTGATCCTTTTTTTCCCTTTCTTTTTTTTCCCCCTTGTACCTTCGTTTTCTCATTCTCTGTCCTCAGGATCCCAACAGTATTGTCATCACAAAAGAAAGACAGAGAATAAGAGAGGGAGAGATAGAAAAAAGTGAGTTTCAGCACGCACTGGAAAGTATGATGCATTCCGACTGTCCGTACCTCTCCTGTCCTGCCAAGCTTGAGCCACGTCTACAGCTCTCCACACCCCCAGTGGCGGCCATTTTCTCCTTCTCCTCTCCCTCCTCCTTGGACATTTTCCCCTCTTCATCGGACCCTGGCGTCTCCTCCTCTCGGCCGAAGCTGAAGATCTTGGGCAGGGAGGCAAGTGCGAGAGCCGAAGCCGGAGACGGGCCTCCGTCGGCCGGGTCGGTGCTGAAGACGGCGACCGCGGTGGTTTCGACCGTGGCCCCGGCTCCGACTCCACTCGCTCCTCCTCCTCCACCGCCACCAAAGAGCGTGAGAATCCGCTGCTGATATCTGGCGCGAAGCTGTCGGGCAGAGCGGTGCAGGTCGCCCACCAGGCAGTAGCAAATGGGGTTGAGGCTGGAGTTGGTCAAGCCCAGCCATTGGGCGAAGGGTCGGGCCTGAAGGAGCCAATCAGGTGGCCGGTAGACGCCCCCCGGGCCGGCACCGATAAGGCCGCCGCCGCAGTCCAGCCACAGGTCGGCCACGTAGAGCGGCAGCCAGGAAGCGGCGAAGAGCAGCACCAGTGCCAGGACGAGTCGGGCGATCCGTCGTCGCCCACGGAGACGCGCGGCGTGGAGGGCCCTCGAACGCGGGTCCAGTTCTGAGAAACAGAATCGTCCGAAACCCGAGACGGAGGCCGAGGAGGACGATGAAGGGACGGGAACGAGGGGGTCGTTGTCGTAGCCGCAGAGGCGTCGGCCGGTGAGGAAGCCTACGGCCAGGTTGAAGGAGACGGGAAGGCAGTAGAGAGCGGCGAAGAGCAGCACGTTGTAGCCTTGGCGAAGTCGAGCGCGGGGCCACGCCTCGCTACATACGGGCAATGCCGAGGGCAACCCATGCAGATGCAGCTCGTCCAACCGCATCATAACGGCCAGCGGCGCGCAGATGGACGCCGATACCAGCCACACGGCCGCCACTGCCGCTAGGATTCGCCGACGTGTGAAAAGCGACCTCGCCCTTAGTGGGCAGCGGACGCTCAGGTAACGATTGACGCTGATGACCGTCAGGCTGAGGACGGACGCCGCCACCGACACGGCCTGCGTGAAGGGCACGGCGCGGCACAGGAACCCTCCCCACACCCACGGGACGTAGATGCGGCTCCCCAGGGTCACGGGCATGCACACGCACACCACGGCGAGGTCACACACCGCCAGATTGATCAGGAGAACGCGCGTGGAGCTCACACTGGACAGACGCTCAGAACCGCGACGGCCACAGAGAACGCGGATCGACAGAACATTCCCGGCCACGCCCACCAGGAAGGAGAGCGAGTAGAGAATGGTCAGTGCGATAGTGCCAGGCTCGTGAATGGTCAGCAGGAGCTGCCACTCAAGGGCGTCTGCTTCACCTCCTGTGGGAAACAGGAAGCTGAAGTCATCCGTCTGATTGGACTCTGCCAGGTGCCGATGTCCCGCCCCTCCGTAGTCTGTGATGTTGATTGGTTGTTGCACAGCGTTCAGGTGACCCAGCACCGACAGTATCTGATCCTGAGTCAGATTCATGATCCTGGGTGGAGCCCCCTTTTTATGATGGGCTGGGGTTGAATTCTACAGATCCCATTGCATTAAGGACATCTCAGGTTGAAAAAAATAAATAAATAAATAAAAATAAAAAAATAAACTTGAATCACGTACATCCATGTACTTCAGGGGGCAGGATCAAAAAATGTAAAAGTTCAAAGAAAAGTGAAGATCTAAGCTATAATGGTGAAGACATCACAGGGGTTCATACCGGAACATCACATGGCTTGCTTTTATCAAGTGGGTCATGTTTCAAAAGCCAGGTGGTAACTTCAATTATTCACTCACTAAATCCCATGTCTGTCACCTTTTCCCTGTTTCAGATGTTCTTTTCTTTTCTTTTCTTTCCCACACAACAATCTTCTCTCCTTTACAGTCACTCCAACTTGTCCAATCGGTTACCTGAGATATTTAGAGAGGGAGAGAAAGAGAACGTCTGTCAGTTTTTTTTTTCTTCTTTCTTTCTTTTTTTGTCCATGGGTTTCCTGAAAGCAGACATACAGTATGACGCGGCGGCATCCTCAAACGCAACAACGAAATGCTTTTCGCATCCTATCATTTATTCATGGGTTTTCCAGCGAGGTTTCCCCACCAATTAAATCTAGATTAGAAAGATAGGGCGTTCTGCACTCAGAAAGACACGACCGGTTCGTTCCGCCGCAGAAGAGCGCCAGCCACAAGCGTTTGACGTTACATGAATTAACTAAAAAGAATACCTCCCACGATGACTCATAGTCCAGACTTAAAAGTTCGTGTCTGTCTAGCTAGCCCTACTGCAAGGTTATGTTTAGCTCGCCTTCAGGGATCGTTGACTCAATAGCTGCTCTGGCGAAGTAATATTAATTTAGCCGCGCGCCTTTTTGGGCTGACTGAGCAAATTATGGGATTGTAAAATTCATTGACTCGCACAAGCACGCAAACACAACACAAGTATTCATCCTGACTAGATCGGTGATGTAGCTTCTAATGTATATTTTATATACATTATACAAGTATTGTTTCTGTAATAATGGTTATGTATACACGTAGTAAACTTTCTTTTCAACACGTACTTACATCCTCTCCACTTACAGCCTGTTATTCACGACAAAAATAGTACAAAGGGAACTTAACCTTTTTTAAGTTAAACAACATAATGTATAACCACCTATTCATTCCACATTGTAAGTAGCCTAAGCAAACATGTAATCCAACTACATTTCAAAACAACCCAATGCAATCTCAATTATACTCAAATTATTAAACTACAGTATGACAATAACAAAAGGAACAAAATCATACTTCAAGCGCACCTGCTTCGACGGTGAGCGTTGGATGATAAAACGAAGTCCAGGCAAAGACCCTCTCTTCTTTTATCCATATGAGAAGAGAATGTAACAGTAGCCTATAGAATTCCATAAGGAAACGTGCCGGTTCCACATTGCCCGTTATATCCATGGCCTTGTACCCTCTGCCCATTGCGCCGCCGACAGTGTGATGTTTCCCTGCGCGCAAATCCCCGCGCGGGCTAAGTTCAACTGGTTGCCCATCCCTATGCCAGACCACAGCGTGAAGGCGCACGCTTTCCACTGCTGCCGCTGAATAATAATAATAAAAAAAACAAACCAATTAAATTAGAAAATGTGGATCACAGATGTTTCACAAGCAATCCTCCTCGTGCGTAATTGCAGCTCAGAGGCTTAACGGGCGGTCCAAAAAATCACGGTCCAGAAAAGGCTGCACAGGCACGCGTATGCGTATCAAGGGAGTCTCATGTGAACTGGAGAAAGAACGAGAGAGAGAGAATATACGAGATTTAGGAAGCAAGTTCAGTCTTCGCTTCTTCCTACTTCAGGGTTGTTTTAACAAAATCCTTCAAGTCAAAGCGTTGAGGTATGAATAACGCGCCAAATGAAAAGAGAATTTGAAGAGATGAATACCAAATGTGATGGACTGTGCCTGCATCGTGCCAAATCAAATCAGGTTGTGGGTTTTCGGTTTAATAACCCACTCCATCACATTCAAAATTGGTTTACATTCACAGAAACCCGGTCAACATTTAATTTAGAAAAATCCGCAATCCAGATGTCTAGCTGAACAGTGCCAGGAATTCCTTGTGTGTGTTTTCAGAGATTGCCGTCAATCCACTTTGGTATTTACTTTATTATTAGGTGTAAGCATCTTCTCTTTTTTGTTTTTCCCTCGCGTGGTGACACTGCTCATTTCTCAAGGCACCATCTGTCCAGCACGCGCAAATCCCATCTGCGTGTCACCCACGGCTCTTGGCGGTTTATTTATATTCACACTCGGGATACCTTCAAAAAGCTATTATTGTTAAAAAAAAAAAATAAATAAATAAATAATAATAGGGGTTTCGGCACATTATGCCATAGACTACTTTGATGTGCTTGTACATACTCTATCTACCTACCTACCTATCTATCTATCTATCTATCTATCTTTTTTTGTCTTTTACTTAAAGCCAACAATTTATTAGTGGGAAAGTTGTGTAGACATTCTACATTTTCGCATGGATTAAGAGAGATTCCCACAAGGATTAGCTTTCAAGGGCTGACTATCTGATTATAGTGATAAATAACAATTTGAAGGGATTTGTCTTCTACTAAGGTCTGGATTCATATGGAATAGACTACTGTTTGTTATAGGGCTAAATTATGACACGATCAGCACATTTTCCGGGCGTTTAAATCTCCCACATTAGGCAAACTGTGATTTTAAATTTAATAAACAACTGACCTTTAAATAGATGATTTCAACGTCTTTTAACCTTTTCCAAACGATGCTAATTACTTGTAATTACACTGTCAACCACAAGAGGGAAATGTTGGTCGGCCTCAATCTTTTTTCTGTTTACTGTAAGAAAGGGCACAAAAAGGACACAGATTTGTTTGTATATACCTTGCCGAAGAACTCCCCTCAATTAGGTACTGGCTCATCAATATTTCCCTCATACTTTGATAGGTGATAATGTTTATCAGGGTAGCCAGATTACTACCAAGGGGCCAAAGACAGCCATCTGCTATTTCATGGGCCTCTTCCATGGGGGAAAAGAAAGAATGTAATGCGGCCGTTGGTACAGTAATCTAATGTCCAGTGCACATCATATAGGCTACTCAATAGGTGTTATTTAGCCTGGCTTGCGAGAGACCCTGTTCAGAAATGAACTGTGGTCTGGCAAAGTATTGCCCGGGAATTCCAACTTCTATCAATGTTATGGGACAGAGCTGGGACAGAGTCATCATAAGCCCGCCTCCCTCAGCCTGCTTGTTTCTCATTGGGTCCTGATTTTTCTCGAGAGTTGAGGAAATTGCCTCCTTGTCCATACTGACTGATTAAACAGTGTAGCATTAGAGGGCCAGCTGGGTCTCTGACCTAAAACGCACTTACACACCTAAAAGTGTAATCAATCCTCTAAGCTCTTTTTTCAGACATTTTGAATTTTACTTTTAAGCAGATACATGCCTGTACACATGTATGCCTATGCCTATATTTACCAATTTTCATTATGTTAATAACATTTTGTGAAGTTGCACTCACTGTCTCAGGCAATAATTTTTTAATAGACTGTCAATTCAGTCCCCACATCACTTACAACATGATACATTGGACATGGATGGAAGACAATGAACATAATAATTAGTTGGTGGTAGTATAGAGTAAACCCAATGTCAAAGTAATATTGGCCCCACAGCTGAATAGGAATAATATGAGACTGTAGCCATATCATCCACCATTTTGGCTAAACTATTGTAGAGTAATTGCTTGTTTAAAAATGTTATCTTCAAAAAAGAAACAGAAAATGTTTACTGTACAGATAAATTGAAATTATTCTCAGTTTAACATACAAATGCTATGCTAAATTAGCTTTTTAAATAACTTCAATCAAACACAACACACACACAATCTTTGTCAGTTAAAACTTTTATTCCATTTTTAAAACATTGAATTCAGGCTCAGTTAGGTCATTACTTAATTTTTTGACATGTACAATAGTTTAGTAATCACAAATCGATGAAAAAACAAACATTAAAACCAAAAAAATAAGTCATAAAAAATCTACAGGACTGTTATCAAAACAGCAGATGGGTGACAGTTCTTATTCACAATTAAGATCAACGTTAGCGCAGGCGCAACGATTCTATACAATTAAAAAATCTACAGAGACAAAGAAGAGAGAGAGAGAGAGAGAGAGAGAGAGAGAGAGAGAAAAAAAGAGAAAGAGAAAGCGAAAAAATAAAACATAAAAATGTGTAAGGTATTACGAAAAATGTAACCGTGTAGAAAACATTACGAAAAGGCAATTCATTTTTTTTATTTAAAACCATGTAATTATTTTATGATCACCATCGTGCAACACCTGCTAATACGATGTACATACGGTAGTATTACGAAGCAAAGATTGTCAGACTCTCACTGTTAGTGGTCTTACACTTGGTAACGAACGAATGACATTAAAATCATTACGATGCCCACTCTTTTTCTTCTTATTAATTAAACAAAAATGCCATAAAGCACCCTTGAAATTCAATACAGCAGATTCTATTTTTGACAGATCACTAGAGCACTACAGTGAAATGATAGAGTCACAAGAGTTACAAGTGCATGTTTTTTTTTTCCTCTTTCTTTCCTTTTTTTCTTTTATGGGGCAGTTTAGAATCAGAGACGCTGTGTGTGTGTGTGTGTGTGTGTGTGTGTGTGTGTGTGTGTGTGTGTGTGTGTGTGCGGTGTTTTACATGGTGAAGTTATGAAATTACTGTGTTACTTTACCAGTAGGCCTTATGCGGTGTTAAGTGGTTAAATCTATTTGTGTATACTTTTGTGTGTGTGTGTGTGTGTATGTCTGTGTGTTTGAGTGTCAGTAACTCTGTGTATTACTCTGTGCATTCATCAATGCATTTGTGAAGCTGTATGAATGTTATGTGTGTGTGTGTGTGTGTCTGTGTGTGTGAATATGAGTGAGCCCCTTTGTATTTGTGAGCATAGCATTACCCAAGTGCTTTGACCACTGCTTGTTTATACTGTGTGAGAGCGCGAGCGACACCAAACTAGCAACAGAAAAAGATGTAGATTCAATCCCTTCTTTTTACTTTCCTTTTTTTTTAAACGTTGTTTTGTTTTATTTTTAAATCTTACACAGTCCAGCACCTTGCCTCTTTCCACTGCCTGTCAAAATCTTCAAGAAGAAGACAATCAAAAACACCAGCTTCCAACTTTTCACACCATCATTTTGTTGCCTTGTCATCCTTTCATATAGGCAGGTCATAGGTCATAGGTCATATAGGCAGGTCATACAGTTTGTGCTTTTCAGCTGAAAGAGAGGCAAAAGAGATACACAATCCAGTCTTGACATTTTTTGTTTTAGCACGTTTCCTTCTTGACTGTTCTGCCGATAGTCTTTGTTCAGTTAGTCCTAAAAAATGGAAGGGGGGATGGGTCAGGGTGGGGGTGATAGCATTCCCTGGTGAGAGTTAAGACTGGGGGGAAAAGAAGAAGAAGAAGAAGATAACTGGGAATTTCCTGCTCCCTCAGCCACATTCCCTGTTCCCATTGCAATCTCGTTCAGGATTTTCCAGTTTTCCGAAGCAATCCGACATAACACTCCTTGTTACAACCATAGTTTCTCCTTGAAGAATTTCCATTCTGTTGACTTGTGGAATACACACACGCACACACACACGCACACACAAAGATAAAAGATAAAAGAACAAATTTGTCTATTCAGATACAGTGGTCTTGATGATGGTTGTTCCACTTCTTCCTTGTATTGTGAAGCTTTTTTCCCCCTTCTCCGTCTTTTTGATGTTAGATGATGGGCCAACATACATCAGGGAAAGGTTTTATACGGTACGTGTGTGTGTGTGTGTGTGTGTGTGTGTGTGTGTGTGTGTGTGTGTGTGTGTGTGCGTTTGTTTGTTTCAGCCTCTGTGCACAATGCAGTTACTGCATAGTACATACGTACATTTATAAGCACAAATCACATATTCCCTTCTGTTCGAATGTTGTTCTTTTTTCCCTAAGAGAACCCAACCGTTCCATAAAAAACATGTACCACCACAGATTGATGCAGAGTCCTAATCGTATGCCAAGGCTCTGTCAACAAGACCGACAAGTCCTTAAAATGAAGAAGAAGAAGCAGAAAGTCCCTTAGACAGTTCATGAAGTCTATATACATACACACAGACTTAGAGTTAGGGGGAGGCCAATGGGGGAAGGGAGGAAAAGAGGAAAAGAAAAATGATAGAGAAGGATATAGGGAGGAAGAAAGAGAGGAGAGAGAGAGAGAGAGAGAGAGAGAGAGAGAGAGAGAGAGAGAGAGAGAGAGAGAGAGAGAGAGAAGGAGAGAGGGATGGAGGGAGAGAGGGGGAAAAGAGATAGGCAGTGCACCAAAACAAGTGGAGTCTATCCTCCAGTATGCACCTATAAAAACACTTAGTATTTACACGAGCGTGTTGAGACTACTGTGCTAGGGGTATATGCTTACAAACACACACACACACACACACACACACACACACACACACACACACACACACACACACAAACAGCTCAGACAAGCAAGTGAACATCATCATCTCCTTAATCCCTTCAAAAACCACACACACACACACACACACACACACACACACACACACACACACACACACACACACACATCTATTAGTTATCCTGCTTTTACATACTGGCAACTACAGGGGATCTGTGTACAGGTCTGGCTAACTAGTACAGTCACAACTTCACTACTTCTGTATCGACTCTCACTAACAGCAGCACACATATACATCAAGAGTGAATGGCTCAGACTGGTTATGGCTGTAGCTGAGGATCGTGTGTGTATGTGTGTGTGTGAGTGTGTGTGTGTGTGTGTGTGTGTGTGTGTGTGTGTGTGTGTTTGGCAATGTGTGTGAATCATCCAGGTTGAGCGCGAGTGGTCCGTTGTTGTGTTTGTCATAGAGGGCGGAGGTAGTGTATATATTTGTACATATACATACTGTATGTATATATATTTATATATCATATATATTATAAATTCCTGTAGGCTCTTAAGACCATGGTTGAGATGGGCCGGCTTGTTCTTGGTTCTTGGTTGTTGCTTGTTCTTCCTTCTCAGGTGACTGTGTGTTGTTGGCAGTGTTGAATCCAGGTGGCTTGGCCGTGCCATGACTGTCTCTCTGTGCTGGGGGCTTCTGGGGATGGTGTGTGTGTGTGTGTGTGTGTGTGTGTGTGTGTGTGGGATGGGATGGGGGGGTGGGGGCGGGTGTCATTAGCGGGTGCTCAACAGGACGTTTAATCGATCGCAGAGCTGAAATTCGATTTCTGTTTGATGGCCAGAGGGCTTTGTACTGTAGGGGGGCAGATTAGGATTTGTGTGTGTGTGTGTGTGTGTGTGTGTGTGTGTGTGTGTGTGTGTGTGTGTGTGTGTGTGTGTGTGTGTGTGTGTGGGAGGGTGGCAGTTAGGATGATCGCATCTGATCTCTGTTTGTATTGATCCAGGCTGCTGTTTTTCGGAGAGTTTATCTTTTTTTTTTTTTTTTACTGTTGTTGTGCTGTGTGACCGTTGTGAAATTAGCCGATAGTGTTGTTTCGAAACACTCTGATAAGGATGACGTAACTGTGGAATTTTTCACGCTTTTCGATAAAAGCACAGCTGTGGGATACTTTTTTAAAAAAATAAAATAAATGACCGGTAGGTAGCAATGATGTTAAATTTAAGTGCAAACCACACAGATGACCAGCTGGATTCATCTCTTAGTGAATAGTAGAGAAAACAAAATAGGTAGCTTTTGATGCATTCATGAATTGGAGCATTTGATTAAAATTAATAACATTTTAAAGACTGATAAAATAGCATCTTGTATCAATCTTTGTTTTGTTTGTAAATACATGAATTGCAGGGACTAAAGGGGGTTCAAGATCAACCAACAGATTGTACAGAATTACTTTGGGTATTTTTGGAATATCCAATGGATAGGAAATAGACACTTTGGTTTTTCTAAGGATTATCAATCAAATGAAGACAATGGCATTTAGTTGACCAGATTCAAGTTCAAACATTAGTTTTTTTTTCAGGATGACTAATCAATCAGATCGATTAGAATGTTGTTTTGGGATGTTGAATGACCTACTGTTTAACCCTCTCAGAATGATTAATCAATCTCAGACATATTTCAAGACATTACTCTAAGAGAAAGGGGCATTAGGGATGAGTGTGTGTCCCAGACCTGACCAGTGGATACAAGAGTTGTGTACTGGGTTTAGTGGACTATCCCCAAGGGGTGTGGGATTTCCACACAGATGACCACCGGATGACCGATTTATAGATTATCCATTATGAGCGGTGGATTATGCTATCAAACTGACGCCATTCACAGGGATGACCAACAGATGTTTGACGTAGATTGGTATATTCCCAGGGGTGACAAGCGAATGCCAGAGCAGTGAATGGGTTGAACTGTGATCCCTTGCCAGGCAGAGGTTGAGGTTATTCCCAGGGGTGGCCAGTAGATGCCAGAGTAGTGGATGGGTTGAGTGGTGATCCCTTGCCAGGCAGAGATGGAGGTTACTCCTAGGGGTGACTAGTGGATACCAGAGTAGTGAATGGGTTGAACTGTAGTTCTTTGACAGGCAGAGGTTGTGGTGGTGGTTATTCCTAGGGGTGACTGGTAGATACCAGAGCAGTGGATGGGTTGCTGAGTTGAGTTGTGGTCCCTTGCCAGGCATAGGTGGTGGTTATTCCCAGGGGTGGCTGGTAGATACCAGAGCAGTGGATCGGTTGCTGAGTTGAGTTGTGGTCCCTTGCCAGGCGAAGGTGGTGGTTATTCCCAGGGGTGGCTGGTAGATACCAGAGCAGTGGATCGGTTGCTGGAGGAGGTGGTGGTGGTGGTTATTCCCAGGTGTGGCCGGTAGATACCAGAGCAGTGGATGGGTTGCTGAGTTGAGCTGTGGTCCCTTCGGAGAGAGGTGTTAGTGTATGGAAGAGTGAGGTCGGTGGATGGCGGAGTTGGGCCGGCTGTTGGGCGCCGAGCGGCTGTGGGACTCGGGGCGGAGGTGCGAATCGGCGCGGGAGTTCTGATGCGGGTCGCCTCGGCTACCGGGGGTCTGTTGTTGTTGTTGTTGGTTTGGCTGGTCCGGACGGCTGTTGGCCAGGTACTTTGCCCTCATGCTTGAGGTGTACTGTGGATTGGGAGAGACAGAGGAAGGGTGGAGAGAGAGAATGTGAGAGAGAGAGAGAGAGAGAGAGAGAGAGAGAGAGAGAGAGAGAGAGAGAGAGAGAGAGAGAAGAGAAAAAGGAGGTTTGCAAAAGGGTGATAAAGAGAGAGACAGGCAGACAGACACATAGACAGAGAGAGGACGAGAGGATGAGTTGACATGGATTCAGAAAGGCAAGAAATTTTGAGGAGACAAAGATAGAGAAAAAGAGGGAAAAAAGGTAGATGGAGAGGAGGGGGAGTTAGAAGAGATGGGATGAGAGACAGAGAGAAAGTAAGGAAAGAAGAGGAAGGGAAGAAAGATATCCACAGAGAGAGAAAGGAAAGGAGAAGAGTGAAGAGGTTGAGAAAGGGAGGGACAGAGACAGAGAGGGAGAAGGGAGAGAGAGTAAGGAAGCACAGTTGTTAAAAAGCAAGTGTGTGTGTGAGTGTGTGTGTGTGTGTGTGCGTGTGTGTGTGTGAATGTGAGTGTTTTTGTGTGTGTGTATGTATGAATATGACAGAAGGATGAGGAAGAGGGAGAGACACAAAGAAACACATGTACTGTACTATACTGGCAAAAGCAAAACATCCAGGAAGGGTGAAAAGGCGGGAATAAACCATATAACTGTATTTTATATACCGCAATTTGTTTGTAATCATTTGTATCAATTACTGTTCAATAGCTACGTTGTCCTGTCCTGTCACCACAAGAGGGTGCCATTTCTACAGTTAGTCTGCAGATACAGAGGGTAAATCTTTGGCTTTGATGACAATGCAGTTTTTGCTTGTTGTCATGACGATTCAAATAACATAACTCCAAATAGCTCAAGCAGCTACCCAAATTAGAGCAAAATTTTCATCTGTTTTAATATATTAAAACTTCCAAACAACTAAACTAAATATGTGCTTAGAATAGCTGTTTATTCGAAGAAGTAGTTCTGACAAGATCTCTCCCCAGTATAGAAGCATGCATGTGCATGTTCATGTGTGCAAAAATGCAAGAACACGTACTTCTGATGCTACAAAGGATAGGGAATAAAAACAAAAGCTCACAAACAACAAGAGCCAAACACATACATACACACACACACTCACGTACACACACACACACACACACACGTACACACACAGACGTAAACACATAACAGTCAACGAGTCATTTGGACAGCCTGATGTTGTTAAAAACGATTAGCTTAGAGTGGCCTTGCCAAAGGCCAACAAGGAAAGCTGAGGTGGTGCAAGGGGGGGGGGAAAGGTTACAGAGGCACATTATGAAGCAAGTGGGGGAAGAAGCTGGGGATCGGTCATCCAAATGACCTGGAAGTGATTGCAGCTGAAGCACAGCATGAGGTCAAACATGTTTTTTAGTTCCTGGGGTCAATCGAAAGAAAGCAAAAACAAACATGTCTAAGGAGTATAGCTCATAACAGCCTCCATGAAAAGGGTGGGAAGCAAAGTAAGCAGGGGGGGGGGGGGCTGGGATGTGAAGCAAAACGCCTTTAAGAAGCAGGAAGCACACAGTTACATTGCAGGACTAAACTACATGAATAAGGATGGAGGGGGGGGGGGGTGCTTCACACCATGGGCTGTACCAAGGTGGGCATGGGGGTGGGGGGGCTGACTTCACAAGACACTTAAGACAAACATGCCGGAGGGGTAAGGGAAGGGGGGGGGTAACGTTGGGAAGAGGAGGGGAAGGAGGAGGAGGAGGAAGAGGGGAAGAAATTGCAAATTTGTTGCCATAGCTACGAACAAGAGGTGCAGTGCACATCATCCCATGGAATCGTTCGGTCTTGGAGACGAAGCCGAATTCCGCAGAGGCACAAAAACAAACAGATTCTACCATAACCACGGAATCAAGGCCTCCAAATACAGTCTGATGTGAAGAATGGTGTCTCTTGCATTCCGTCACTCGTTCCGAGCAAAGCCATGTATGATTTTATTTTTATTTTATTTCTTTTTTTTTTTGTTGCCTGCTTTTAAGCCACTATAAAGGCACTATAGAGAGAGGCTCCATACATAGACATGCACACAGCAAATAAAACCATCAGAGCATTTTTAGTTTAACCCCCACCCCCCTTCATATCCCTACAACAAGCCTTGTGGGCAAAATTAAAAGTGTGTAGAAGTCCCTTTTGCATGCTCCAACAGTCCCCGCCCTCATTTTGCAAAGGAGTTGGTCATTGAAGCTTAAAGGGGTGGGGTACTTGAAGGGAACGGGATGAAGACGGGGCTTGAGCAATAGAATAAAAAAAAAAGAACGAAAGAAAAACAACAGAAAAGGAGGAGAAGGAAAAGGGATTTCGTGCGCGACATGACAGACGCCCGCCCCCTCCCGCAGGAAGGTGAAAATGTCGTGCCCCACCCCACCCCACCCTCTCCACCACATCCCTCCCCCAAAATGTTCCTTGGTTGGATGGGACGGCTTCATGCAATCTTCATGCAAACTCCCCTCAGTCACCTCTGGTTATTTCCAGGAAGTGCTGACGAGAGGAGAGTCGTGATTGGCTAATGGAAGATTAAGCCACTCCTTTAATAGCGGAGAAAAAGCTGTGTCCTCCGTCAACAACCCTCTCTTAGGGAGATCCTATGTCTGTATGAATGTCCAGGCTGCCAAAATGACCCTAGGTGTGTGTGAGTGTGTGTGTGTGTGTTTTGGGGTGTATGGATGGTGGAGGGGTGGGAACCCTCTGTGAAGTTGTAGCTCGCTGTGTGAGAGATGGCAGGAATTGTGAGAGAGAGTGATGAATCTGAAGTGTCGAAACGAAACGGTGTTAAAGAGATGTGGCAAAACGTGTGTAAACGTGTCCTAAATGTTGGGACAGAAAGTACAGTAATCTGCTGAATTTAGCTCAGAGGATGGAAATGACTAGGAACTAATGTGGAGACTATTAGTAGCTACATTAATCATAATCATCACAGATTTATAATAGACTCATAAAATGTACCCATAATACCTAATGTCCCGATAAAGCTATGAAAATGAGAGTACTGTGTATTTCACTGGGGAAAATGGTGTGTGTGTGTGTGTGCATGTCGGAAATGTCTTTTCCACTGAAAACAGTTTGGAGCGCACTTCACGGAGGGTTGCTGGTGAGAAGTGTAGTGTAGTGTGTGTACTGTAAGTGTATGTACTGCGTGCGTGTGTGTGTGTGTGTGTGTGCTGTGTCCACGCAACAAGAGGAAGTGAGCGAAATGTGCACTTACAGAGGGCGGAGGGGACTCCCTGCCAATCAGAGGAGTGTTCTCGCAGCGGGGGTTCTGAAAGTTAGCGTTCTGGCTCCTGCGTCACAAATGAGAGACGGTGGTTACACTGGCTCCCGTCCTCGCCGGTCGAGCCAAAATGGGAATGGCTGGGAATTCTATCCTCCAAAACAGCTGGTGACCCACACAGTATAATATGTAGTAGGGGAATGGTGCATGGTGTTTCATCTAATTTCACTCACTGTAGGTTATCTTTACTAGTTTTTATAGATTTTTATTTTAATTATTCTTTTACAGTAGGTACGCTTGTAGGGTATGTTTATGTTGTGTGTGTGTGTGTGTGTGTGTGTGTCAGTCTGTCTGTGTGTGTGTGTAGCCTACAGTATGTCTGTGTGTGTTTATTCTGCTTTCTTTTAATTGTATCTGTTGTGAGGGTAAATGGAAGTTGTTTTGTAGAGTTGAGAAAGTGTAGTGGGTAAAGTCCTAGTTCTCAAGACCGTGTTTTCTGTCTGGTTAATTGCTCGTTACTGGACTAACTTGGTTAAAAACAAGGGTCAAACAAGGTTTATATCTCGTCTTAAAGTATAAGTCCGGAGTAAGTTTAAGCATAGCCCTGCTGCACGAGCCTTTTAACAGCAATATATTTCATATGAAATGAAAGAATTTCGAACAGCATAGACCTAACACAAACGCGAAACACTTTACATCAGTCAATGTAACCTCAGATCTTACTTTCGGTTTCCAATAGTCAGGTCCCATTGATTCAGTGTAAAGTGCCTGTTCGCTTCTGCGTTTGCGCTCGGTCTATGCTGTACCAAATTATTTTGCTCCACTCGCTAACTAGCGCATTTAGCAAGCTCTTTCAACAGGGCTATGCTTGAATTCACACCGGTCCTTTCCTTTAATGAAACGATCGAGTGCTTTGATCATGCAGTGGAGATATGCATGGTGGGATGGTTTGATGCATTCTGCTTGAGTTGTTATGTGTGTGTTAAAAAAGAATCTATTTTTTTTTCACTAACTAATCAGTGCTCCTTGGCCTGTGTTAAAGGTATAATCTGGAGTGAATCAACACCTAGCCCTGCTGTTTTATACTGCTAAGCGCTACTGAAAGCCACCTCAATGATCGAATTTTGTGCATCGTAGGCCGAGTTTGCAAAACAGCAGCTAACACTAACTGAATGAGGCATGTCAAAAACGAAACCTAATCGATTTGCTTTCGTTTTGAAATGCCCCATTCTGTTAACGTTAGCTGTCGTTTCGCTATCTCAGTCTGCCTCGCATGAAATCCAGTGATTGAGGTGGCTATCAATAGAGCTTGGCTCTATAAAACAGTAGGACTACGTGTTGATTCACGCCGGCTGATATGACGGTGGTTCTTTTGTTGGTTAGGACATGGATAGTTGTTATATGTGTGTTAAAAACTAATCAGTGCTCCTTGGCTCCTTGCTAAGTCGATATGACGGTGGTTCTTTTGTTGGTTAGGACATAGATAGACTATGGAATGCTTAAAAGAGAAATATGGTGTGAATCAATCCATGTTGTTCAAGAACATTGAGTTTTGTTGGTAGGAAAAAGAACAATATAATTTCATGCAACATAGACTGACATAGAAACTGGCAGCTAACACAAACTAAATGGGGCACAGAAACCCATTCAGTTGCACTATTTATTTTCCCTTAGCTGCAGGTCTTCTGTTTTGTCTATTTTGTGTCATATTTTTATTCTTTTTGTATTGTCTGGACCGATTCACACCGAATTCCTCCTCTAACTGCCAAGTTCATACCATGTAGTATGTGGTAGGGTTTTAGTTCTACCATCAGACCAACCACCATCAGAGCCACTCTCTCTGATTATATGCATGGACATGTCTGGATTCATGTACACTAAATCAGGGGTGTCCAACCAGTAGATTGCCAAGGCAGTGCAGGTAAAGTAGATAGTGAAACATTGTGCTTTTTAGATAATTTGTATCTCCTCTCATCATGGTAGATGGAGTCTTTGGCCTCCTTTATCTTCTAAAGTAAGGTAAGCCGAAAAAGGTTGGGCACCCCTGTAATAGACTTAAAAAATATTTATTAATATTTATGAAAATATAATCATATACTTATAGATTGTATACTGATAAGGAATAAGTATTCTGTGTATCCTAATAATATTTATTTAGTGAAATAAGTAAACTGATAGGCTAGCAACTAATGACTTAATAACATTTGTAAGATCAATGGGAAAATGACATGACTTTAAAAAGTGTAATGATAGGTAACAATGGAAATCTACATGCAGTAGTAGCTGTTAGCTCATGCTAATGCCATGTGTGAGTAAGTATATTTACAATTTACTGTTAATTGATAAAGTGAAAAGCTCCTCTCAGGTCATGCAAGGCAAATGGCATCAGCACTGATGTTAGCTAAATGTTTTTACCGTGTTTTTAAAGGGTCATCATCACTGTCTTGCAGCAGGTATGTCTTTCACCATGCAGCACTGCTATGTAGCATTAGCTAAACTACAGTGTAATTCATCAATGACTAGCATACCCTTAGTGTCTTGACATACAGTACGGGGGGCATTGAGTGTGCTTTGTAGGCTAGCAGAAAACCGCTAATTCCTCTCCAGTCATGCAGCAATTGTGTGTAGATACACATATGATATAATTATATAGCGTTAGCGATGCGCTACACTCACATGTACTCGGTTACGGGCGCGTTGCTGACGGTGTGAGCCGCGGCCGGGAGGCTAGCCTCGCTACCGTACGTGCTGCTGCCGCAGCTGTACAAGCTGGGCATGTGCACACGGTACAGGTTATCGTGAGGCTGCCTCGAGCCGTGGGCCGCAGAAGACTCGTCACCGTCATCGTCCTCATTCCTTTGGAAGGCGAGGGGGTTGGGTGGGGGAGGGGTATGGGAGGTACAGGGTGGTTGGGGGGGGAGTAGAGGGTGGGGTGGGGTAGGTAGGTGAGGGAAGGGGAGATAGCAGAGTGAGATAACATCCATGCCTAGCCTAGCTACTAGCTAACCCACCCACAGCCCTTCTACTAAACTTACTGTCTTGTCTTGTAGGTCTTCACATGTTTTGTAACCACACAAACACACACACGCACACACACACACACACACACACACACACACACACACACACACACACACACACACACACACACACACACACATATTTCAACAACCTAGGACACAATTAGGCTACAAGCCAATTCATAGTCACAGTGCAAAATGCCATTTGAAGTGAGTTGAGAGTGGATCCATATTGACAACTTGACAAAAATACAAATTGAATTCCATTACTTTCTAAATAAAAAAAAGGAAATACAGTAGGTGACTACGCCCACAGATCCTATCAGAAACTGGTGCAAAAAATGTGAACAGCTGTTAGCCTCTTAGCTTAAAAGATTAAATAAGATCCTGTCAAGTCAAAAAATAAAAGCAGCCTCTGATGAACTCAAATTAGACCTTTTTATTTTCCAGGAGGCATTTGTCCACTGGACTATAAGCTGGCCTTCACTATCAAAGATGCATTCAACCCCAAAGTGCATAAAAAAAGAGATTACTATTTCTTAAAAAATTATACATATATGAAAATTATGACAAAAATCAATTGAAAAATTAAAAAATTGCTATTTAAGGGGAAGAATTCATCTTTAGTTCCGAAGTCATCTAAAATTCCTCTTCCTCTCTCTCTCTCTCTCTCTCTCTCTCTCTCTCTCTCTCTCTCTCTCTCTCTCTCTCTCTCTCTCTGTCCTGTCTCACCATTCATCCACAAGATCTGAAGAAGAAAACGACTGAAAATCGATTCCACTGCAAAGAAGATCACAATAGGATAAAGATTGAGAAGATGCAGGCATTTCCCCATCCCCGGGTGTGTGTTGGTTCATGCAGCTAAACGATGAGTGGGATTTCGGTGAGAGAGGGGTGGGGTGGGTAGGAAGGTTAAAGGATCACCTTAGGACACCACAAGTAAACAAAAAGGTCACGATTCAAAATCAGCTTTGGCCAAAAATGACCAAAAGAAAGGTCCATGATCGCCAAAGAAGCAAAAAAAAAAAAAAAAAAAAAAAGACCAAAATGAAATGCATACCAAAAGATCAATAATTCTGGATGAAACAGATTTGGAGACCACCTGATTGAGAGAGTTGACCAATGACAGTGTCAAAAACGAAGTAAACACGTCATCTTTTCTTTACATTTACATGTGTTATAATCTATGGTGAAATAAAATTGCCTTGAAATGAACAGAATAGAAAGAAACAATTTGTTGTTGCAATGTCAAATGCATGCCTCTGTTTTTCTATTTTTTCTTTTTCCTATGTGCTACATACCGTGCAAACCACTGTAGCTGTTTTTAAGACACGTTTAATCCCATAGAATTCCACAAAGCTCTTGGATATCACTGTGTTATGGACGTGACAAGAATACCAGGCAACGTAAAAGTCCACCTTCCATGTGGAATTGCCCTTTAAAGTCTAAGAAGGCCAAAATACAGCACTTAGACCTATAAGTACCGGTGTTACTTCTGCTGAAAGGCCATCCATAACAAATAAAAAGGGCTGCCAAAGCCCTTGAAAGTGGATGATGTAATTCCATTACATGCTGAAAGAGCCATTAGTTTGAGGTGATGTTCCTCTCCCCTCCACCAGAGGTCAGCAGTGCTCTTATTGTTGGGAGACTTAAAGCCAACTGCAGGCTGGGGGCATTATATTCTTTCACGAGTCCACACACAAAAACACACACACACACACACACACACACACACACACACACACACACACACACACACTCTCTCTCTCTCTCTCTCTCTCTCTCTGTCTTTTAAATAGGACATATGAGATGCAGGATATATTAATGTAATGTGTGATTCCAGTCAGAACACAACAACCCTGCAATAGTACTGCCAAGCAGTTGGTCCATATCTTAAGGGGCTGTTACTCGTGCCTTGTGCCCATTTTCAACGGCAACATGATTACCGTATTTCTCACGCCCCATTGATGATATCGTTGTCATTCAACGACATGTAAGAATGTGTCTATTACGAAGATGTTAGCCGTCTCATTGAGCCTGTTGGTGTCTTGTGGAACGACAGTAACACCAATCAAGATTTTTTTACCTTTATGTTACTGCATTCACGTCCACAACAATCTGAGCCATTCAAGCCAAATATGGGACAATTCACGGTAGTAAGAGATTAAATTCCATTGAAATGATATTGCATTGAGATTATTTGAGGGTGTTCCAAATCAGGAAGATAGGAGGGTTGGGGGAGTGGGGGGTTAGGTGGGAAAACAAGAAACATAACAAGAGAAAAATAAATAAATAAAAATATGACGACAAACAACAAAAATGAGCCGAACATGACACAACAATGACAACATAAAAAAAAAGACAAAACA
>JAODXP020000033.1:7608785-7631285 GCA_027497455.2 Sardinella longiceps | reverse complement strand
ATTGTTAATTCCACAGGCTACTGTACTAGGCTCGTTGCGAAATAGTCGAATTTGAAAGTGTTCCGCAATGCGGTCGGAGCTGGTGTGCGGACGGCTTTAGGTGCCTTGATGAAGGCAGAAGGCCATGACTGCTGCTACAGTATATATAATGTGCTATAGGTTCGTACAGTACATGTAGTCTGGTAATACAACCAGCTCCTTTGTCTGCACTTTGTTTCGTACAGACAGGTTTGGACATTCAGTTATGAAAACTATTGCTTGAGATAATAATCATATGAAGGTATGACCAGGCTACCTACCTGTACACCATGTTTTTTTAACACCAGTGCTGTTATTTATGTTTCCTTTTCACGACAGATTCCCAAAGAAATCTACTTATCTTACTTTGATTCACAATCAAGCCTCGAGTCACAGATTCATAGCCTTGTGTGACTAGCTCACAAGCCCCATCTTCTCAAACATACACAAACACACCTGGTTACTGATACAGCTATTAACCATAATCACCAGTCCAGATAAGGATCACAGCATTTCAGCTAAAGGGCAAATCATCATAGCAATCTAGCAACTACACACACACACACACACTTGAAGCATTACCCCTGGGCCGTCTCTAGGCTTTTTGCTGCCCCTAGGCCAGATTTGAGTTTTGCTCCCTTCATTTCTAGAAATACATGAGAAACTGAAGAAAAAAAGAGAAAAATATTTTTGTGATGCCTCCTTGATATTTACTGCTAGGCAACAGCCTGGTTCATCCATGCCCAGAAACAGTCCTGATCATCCCCCAAGACCACCTTCCTGTCCGTCTGCTTTATCTACACTCAATCATATATCAACTATCAGCCAGACCCTTGATCCTGGTCATCTCCCCAGGGAGAGCTGTGAAATAGATCTCCTGGGTATGGCTTATTCTGGGCACCACAAACCCATCTGTAAACAAGTTGTTGTTGTTGTTGTTGTTGTTGTTGTTGTTGTTGTTGGAGCAGTCTGAGGAAATCTTCAGCCTCAAGTTCCAATGACCTCAGCTGTGGTCAGAAATGTGCATCCTTGACCTGCAATAACCTACATGTAACTAACATACACACTCCACTGCATTCACCACATCTGCTGTTTGTTTACATTATTTACTCCATCAGATCAAGACGCCTCATCATGGCAATGTGATTAAGTTGAATATATCTAGGCCTATATATATCTTTTTAGACTATTTTTTCTGAATTGGACACATACAGTAAGTACTGTAAGTCAATGGCATTCCAACTGATCACCTAGATGTCTAAGGTCATAATTATATCCCCTTGTAAAATGTAAGAAACTATTAGACCTTTAGACCTATTTAGAGCTAGGCTGTGAAACATAAGTTTGGTAAGGCTCTTTTAATCAACAACTTTGTACTTTACTAAAAAAAAGAGGGGATGAGAATCTTTCTTTGGCCCCTTTGCCTCTCATTGTGCTTGCAATTAGTCTGTTGTTTGTTTATGTGTGTGCTTTTTTATTTATTTTGAACAGGGATGATGGTGGATGTATGATATTGATAATGTAGTCTAGCGCTTGATGCTAATGCTAACTCCCACAGGATGCACCTGACCTTGCTAAAGCAAAGCCAGTCACAATGACAGGAACCAGTCCATTGAAAAACCACTTGTTCCCTGGATACAATGCGTTTAACCTTGCCAGAGGGCATTGTGCTTTTGGCTTATACAGTACACACACCCAAATAATCTCTTCTTTGTTGTTCCTCAAGCAGTTAACAGTGTGATCGTGTTTTTTTTTTTTTTTAACAGCTTTTTACTTTTACAGTAAAGAGATACTTTAATAACAGCTTTCAAATAAAGCTCACTTTTACAGTAAAGTACTTTGTTCCAACATGTGTTTTAGTTAAATGAGCTCCATAAATAGGAAGTTGATTTGCTTTCTCCTCGTGCTGGGAAAAATGTCCACCATCATAAACTTCAGATTTACTGCTTTGTGGTTTGTCAGTCGACATTGGTGCATGACAATGTTTTTTTTCCCCTCACTGTGAAAAATCCACTCAGTTTCCATTCGTGATGAAAAAAAGAAAAGAAAAGAAAAAGAGCTCACTGCTGACCTCAGCCGAAACCAGAGCCAGACTCAAACTTGTTTTTTTTTTTTTTTTTTTTTTTAGCAATGTAACCCTATTACCCTATTATATTTTACCTATGCAAAGGGTTTTTAAACTAAAATACCTTGACACAATGGAGAGTACATGAGGACTTGATGTGATTGAAGTTATCTTATAGAATTTTTTTGTTGTTATAATCTAGAATTTGTCATGGGCATCCTAGTCTCTCCCCAATCTGGCCCTAGTCAGTAATGGAAACAGCGCTGTTCCTCTGTCAGAGTATCATGTGGCGCTGAGCACTGATTTCTGTCTGCCTGTCTTCTCCCTTCAGTTAGTGACATTCTCTCTATCTCTCTCTCTCCATCTCTCCCTCTCTCTCTCTCTCACTCACACTCCATCTCTCCCTCTCTCTCTGTCCCTCTCTCTCTCTCTCTCTCTCCCTCTCTCTATCCCCCTCTTCTGTGGCAGAGCACTGAGAGCTGACTGAGAGTCCCTAGGGTGCTTCATTAAGGCGACAGGACGCTGCCATTGGAGTGGATTAGCACGCGAGCTGACAGGTGATATCAGGGACAGAAAGTGGCCGTGTTCCAGATCGCTCTCCCACTCCACTTCCTCCTCCTCTCACCTCACTTCCTTCCTGTTGCCCCTGGGGACCTATGAGGGCATTAATATCACCGCCGCCAACACAGACAGACTGAGAGAGAGAGAGAGAGAGAGAGAGAGAGAGAGAGAGAGAGAGAGAGAGAGAGAGAGAGGGAGGGAGATGATGGCGATGATGTTTCCCTTACCCTGTACTGTTCATATGAAAGCTTTAGCAATATAGCATTATATTTTGTCATGCTAATAAAGCACAATTAAATTGGAAAATAAAAAAATTCCTGACAGAGAGGCAGACAGATACAGAGAAAGAGAGAGAGAGAGAGAGAGAGAGAGGGAGAGAGAGACGGATATACAGTGAATATAGTCCAGTGTTTACAGTATGTGCTACATGATATCGATATATTAAATCCACTTACAGAAGCAAAATGGAGGTCCTCCGGGTTTGTTGCAGAACCATCTGTTGCAAAATCCTACTTGCCAGCTAAGTGTTTTTTCCCTCTTTTTTGGCAAAATACTGTAATAGGACAATACAGTGTACTGTTTGGCGTGTGATGCAACTTCTAAACAAATGCACTTGAGTGCAAAATGTTGTAGTGAGTGAGTTGAACAAGCACAAGTGCTGTAAGAACTGAGAATAAAAATATTTCTCAGGATGTCATGGCAACATGAGTGAGTCTGTGGCTAAAGGCCAAGCTACATGAGGTGAAGCTAAGGACAGTTATGAGGGACAATGAACTATTTATTAATTGTTTACCATGAAGAACATTATCTCACTCTATTTGTGTGTGTTTGTGTGTGTGTGTGTGTGTAAAACAGTATAAATAATCAAAATGTGTGTGTGTGTGTGTGTGTGTGTGTGTGTGTGTGTGTGTGTGTGTGTGTGTGTGTGTGTGTGTGCGCGCGCGCATATTCACTTTCTTTTTCCTGGGCTAACATTCACTCAAAGAGAAAAAGAAATTCAAGAACTGGAGAGAATAAGAGAATGACACACACAGAGAGAGAGAGAGAGAGAGAGAGAGAGAGAGAGAGAGAGAGAGAGAGCATTAACGTGTGGAGAAGTGACTGGTTAGCATGTAGCTAATGCAGTGGTGAAGAGTCTGCCTATTTTGGCATGCCAATGAAGTGGAGAGAAGATTAAGTCTAAAAATACCAAAGTGCACAACACTGCAGCCCGCGAAACGCAATGCAGCACAATCACACACACACACACACACACACACACACACACACACACACACACACACACACACACACACATTCTCCCACCTCTCTTCACACACACATACTCCTCACCTCTCTCACTCTCACATTCACTTTAATCATGCATGCATGCACACACACACACACACACACACACACACACACACACACACACACACACCACACACACACACACACACACACAGCCCAAGCCTCTCTCTGTATTTTCATTCTGTTTTCCCATGGGAGCTATATTAAGAGTGGGATTAGTGGACCTGGGAAGACCTGATAAACTATGGTGGGATTTCCTACAGTGTGTGTGTGTGTGTGTGTGTGTGTGTGTGTGTGTGTGTGTGTGTGTGTGTGTGTGTGTGTGTGTATGTGAGGGAGCTGGACTGCACTGGTGTACAAGTATGAGGAGGGCAGTGTAAACACTAAGCACTACAGCCAGTGTGTGTGTGTGTGTGTGTGTGTGTGTGTGTGTGTGTGTGTGTGTGTGTATGTGAGGGAGCTGGACTGCACTGGTGTACAAGTATGAGGAGGGCAGTGTAAACACTAAACACTACAGTCTACTACTCTCTCTCACACTACTAGGCATACTGCATACTAAAGACTTGTTTCAGAGTAAGCTCACTCTGTGCCTGGGAGTAAACAGCACAAGTGCAAAGGCCTACAGTATGTACTCGTATATGTGGGTTAATAATTGAAGACATTACGTAGTGGTAGTGTAACGGAGGCCAGCTAGGTCGGCTAGCGTGGCGGCAGTATGTGTAAATCCTCATCACCCAATTCCAGCTGAGTTAGAAGCTCAGGCTTTTGGCTCAGTTGGTCAGAGCGTCCCACTCCCACGCCGGGAGTTTGTAGCTTGCGGGGTGACGGGTTCGAGACCCGTGTGCGTTGCGGACCGCCACCGGCTACAGTAGTACTGGGGAAAGGCAGAGCATGGTGGCGTCGCAGTGAAGGAACCTGGCTAGCGTAGCAAGTAGCCTGGAAATTCTGTGTTTGAATCCTGGCTTCCTTTGTTGTGCCTTTGAGTAAGGTAGTTGACCCTAATTTGCTCCAGGGTGACTAGCCGTAATGGCCCTAGGTGGCAAAAACTATGTTTCTTTGGAGCAGAGCATCTCCTAAATGCATATGTGTAAATGTATAAATGTATAAATGTGTCTGTGTATGTCATCATAAATGCATGTAGCCTAGTGTGATTCTTTATGAGTGTGCCTGCAGACTGCAGATGAGCATTATTATGGGATAGAGCTTTTAGTGTAGCTATGTGCTAGGTGTGTGTGTTTGTTTGCACCTGCAGAGTGTGCTGATGATAACACACCAGGTGGTGTGTGTGTGTGTGTGTGTGTGTGTGTGTGTGTGTGTGTGTGTGTGCGTGCGTGCCCTGAGACACCTGCAGACGAAGGTGGCAATGATGACATGCAAGGCGGTGTGTGTATGTATGTGTGTGTGTGTGTGTGTGTGTGTGTGTGCACGGCGACTCACCTGCAGACGAGCGTGGCGATGATGACGCACCAGGCGGTGCAGCAGCAGTCTGCGTTGGGCGGGTCTTCGCTCTTGCGGCGTCGGCAGCAGAGCCAGAAGGAGTAGCAGAGGAGGAAGAGGAGGTCCAGAGCCAGACACACCAGGGCCACAGCGCCTAGCAACAGCACCGACTGCACAGGAGACAGAGACACAGACAGGAAGTGATGTCATTAGTTACAGGAAATGACATTGCTTTGTTGCAACTGCAGAGCAGTAAGAGGAAGGGGAAGTCCATGGCTTGGAGACAGAACAAGACCAGTGCCCAGTAGCATGTTGTTTGACACATGGTCACGGTCAATCACCATCAAGTAAAAATATGTGACATCAAAATTTAAAGATTATGTTATCATAGACATAACACGTAAAGGTTTCCAATAGATGAGATGCGCCTCATTTGCAATCCAAAGTCAATGGTGTGGTAGTCCTAGTAAAAAGTCTGTAATGCACTCACAATCAGCAAAAAAACAACATCTGGTCAAGTCTGGACATTTGGACAAGTCTGGTCCGAGAAATGCAAAAAGTGCAAAACTGCATCATACACACACACATGACACAGGTAGGGCAAATCTACAGCCACACAAGCGAGAAAGAACTGCAATGTGTACTTCATAGATCAAGTGGAAATGAAGATTGAATGCTTTAATCAAGTGGAATTGTACGTCTCCAACATAATCGATTCCTTTTATCAATGCTACAGGCCTTGGTCAATGGGTCTCTTCTGAAAGCAAGATTGAAAGAGACAGCATAGCTCTTCCTTGGCCACAGTAGTAGCAGAGATGGTTAAAGCCTTTGGTATATATTGCATTAAAAAATAAAAGCATTGACATAGAATCGGTCCAATAAGCAGAATCCACAATAGCATCTATCTATCTATTACTGTAATACAAAAACGTCTGTCTGTCTGTGTGTTTCACGCATAACTCTGCAACCGTTTGTCCGACTGTCGTCAAATTTGGTATGCATCTTGCAAATAACACGAGTGCAGTGCAAAGTTTGATGTTTGATGTTGTTTTGGACAAAGATGAGTTAAAATGACAAAGATATTGTTCAAATGAAGCTCAGTAGATTTCTGCCTCTCTAACTACAGAGCCACTTCCCCTCTCACTCCTGCCGCAGTGCTTTTGTTTTGCGTCTTTGCTACACGGGCAACTCACTAGTTATATGTAATACTGCAAAAATCTTATGATATCAATTCCAGCCCCTTTTGTGCACCACTAGGGGTGAAACAGGATAATGAGACAAAAATCCTTGACAGGATATGACATCGCTCATCATCACGATTACCAAACCAAAATATGACACATTCTGTAACCTCATTATATAAAGACGCTGTGCAGAGTTAGTCAGTAGTGCCAATAAACCAAGAAAGAGCACAGTGCTCTGTTATGAGGAAATTACATCATTTGATAAAAACACGGAGCAGGATATGACATTACTGATATCAAACACACACACACACACACACACACACACACACACACACACACACACACACACACACACACACACACACACATACTGCCCTACTTGGCACCAACCCTGTTCAGTAAAAGCTGTAGAAAGGGCAGGGCTGTGTGTGTGTGTGTGTGTGTGTGTGTGTGTGTGTGTGTGTGTGTGTGTGTGTGTGTGTGTGTGTGTTTGTCTAGGAGCTGAGGAGATAATGCAGTACTGTGTTATTTCAGCTTTGATAAGAGCTGACATGCTGTCCTTCAATTAGATATATTTTGGTAAAAAGCAAAACAAAAAATGGACAATGCAAGACACCTATAACTGCTATCAATGCAGAGGGAGGGAGGGAGGGAGAGAGAGAGAAAGAGAGAGAGAGAGAAACCCGTCAGCAGAGATAGCACTGCCTAGCAACAGCATCCACTGCACAGAGCCATCACACACACACACACACACACACACACACACACACACACACACACACACACACACACACACACACACACACACACACACACACACACACACACACACACACACACACACACACACACACACACACACACACACACACACACACACACACAGTGAAAGAAACTCAACAGTGGGAAAACATGACATCACCAGCCATCATCTTTCCAGCTGAACAAAAGCTCCGTCTCTCGGTTTTTAGCATACGGCTCCAGCTGTGTGTGTGTGTGTGTGTGTGTGTGTGTTAGTGCCGAGTGCGCACTTCTGCCTTCCATCCTTCCACAGCCAGAGATCAAACACACGTCGAGCACGGGGGAGGCACACCCTGCCAGACAGATGTATGCACACACACACACACACACACACACACACACACACACACACACACACACACACACACACGCACACACACACACACAAAGCCAGCCAGACACATGATGTACACAGTTCCAATGTTGTCTGCCTTGCATACACTAATTTCATACATACACAGACACAGACTCACATGTCCGTAATTCACACACCCACACAGACAGCTGTGATCACACAAACAGATGTGACCACACAAATACACTCACACACACACACACAAAGAGAGAGAGAGAGAAGCAATCTAATGAGAGGGGAAAATTGAATGTGTGTGCGAATGCGAAAGTGTGAGTCTATATGAAATTATTGTGTGAGCCACAAGCCACTAGACTTTACCTCCTTTCATGTGTGTGTGTGTGTGTGTGTGTGTGTGTGTGTGAATCTAAAACATGCCTAGACAAGTTTGATTTGGATCAAGAGGAGGGTAAGGGTGGGGTCAACCCCCCCCCCCCCCCCCACCCCCACAAAAAAGACCCCCAGACTTATGGAATTCCTTTGTTTACCAGTCTCGGAATTCTGAGCTTGACTGGCATGGAACATTTTTCTTTCTTTCTCTCTCTCTTTTTTTTTTAAACAATCTCTTGACCTCAAGTGCCCTTGGGTTCACCCCCACTCAGCAGGTATGCAAGTATGCAAGGAGGTCTCATTTAGGAATGCTCCTCACCACTTGGTGCTCCCTATTATACTGAAGATTTCAGGACCCTACTTGACATGCTAGCTGTGAAGTATGTACTCCATCTGGGATGCAAGTATGCACTCAGACAAAAAATGGCTATGATCTTATCTGGCGGAAAACTCTGGAAAAAGTGATCTCACGTTACTGTGTGGCAGATTTTCTGCCCGGAATCACACACACACACACACACACACACACACACACACACACACACACACACACACACACACACACACACACACACAGATGAAAGTGCAATTCAGAGTTGTTGATTTTTGCTGTCTCTGTAAGACGGATCTGATCTCGCAATGCAGCTTCCAGACCAACGCTATTCCGCAATGTTAATTGCTTCTTTTATTCCGTGCTCGGAATTCTGTGGCATGGATTTCTCCGTATATTCGAATGTAGGTCACACACATAATCACACATACTCACACACACACACACACACACACACACACACACACACACACACACACACAGTATGAGGGTCTGTTTCCCTTCTGAGGAAGTCACAGGGAGAATATACTGTATTTCAACACACACACACACACACACACACACACACACACACACACACACACACTCTGAGTCCAAGCTGTGGAGAACTGCGGAGTGATTTAATAGGTTGCAGACGAAGGCTCTTTTTCCCCTTCCGTCCCTCTCGGAGATGGAAAGAGTGGGATCAAAATGTGAAAATGTGCTGAGCTTTCAACAACACACCATGTCTGTGTGTACAGTACAGTACAGGAAGTCAGGAACAGGATGTCAGTCAATACACATGTGCATACAGCACTTCACAATACAGTAACAAACCCTTAGAATATTAAATACCATATAATATACAATGCCTTAGCATATAAACTGCCTTGTAATATTAAATACACAAGTGCATACAGCACTTCACAATACAGTAACAAACCCTTAGAATATTAAATACCATATAATATACAATGCCTTAGCATATAAACTGCCTTATAATATTAAATACACTTACTGCATACAGCACTTCACAATAATAACAAATCCTTAGAATATTAAATGCCATATCCAGTGTTGGGCAGTAGCTAGCTACAAGTAGTGAAGCTACTAGTTTAACTACATTTCTGAGTAGCTTGGCTGTAGTGTAGCTGTTTTCTGAATCTGATAGCTTTTCAGTAGTGTAGCTACTTTTTTGGCCATGTAGTGTGGTAGCTTTCCCATAAGCTACATTTTCAGGGCATCAGTTCACAGCAGCAAATCTTTCATCAAGGCCATGCACGGAGGATCAGTTCTTTACAGTACTGAGATGTATATTGCCTGACAGGTGCCATAATTCAAAAAAGTGTCCATAATGAAAATCAGTTGTGTCTTCTACCATGTGTCAATTTGATGTAGTTTAATTTAAAAAAATTTTTTACCCATATAAAAGTAGGCTACATTTTGATGGAATTAGTTAGTTACGCCAAGGAGGTTATGTTTTCGCCGGCGTGTGCGTCTGTCTGTCTGTGTACAAGTACTGCACGGATTTGGATTAAATGTTTGGACAACAGTTGTGCCATTGAGCAGGTACTAACTGAGTTGCTCTAGGGGAGACTTGTCCAGAATACTGATAGTTGACAAATGTAGTCGCTTGGATAAAAGCATCTGCTGTAAGCGCATTTTGCTAGGTCTACTATTGTATGTCTGTTTGAGAGACCTGATAGTTTGATCACTAATACAATTGGTTGGATCACAGAATTTATTTATAGACCTTTTTTGTGTATTAAAAAGTAGCTTCACAATAGTTAAGCTACTTCTGACATTTTTTCATAGCTTAGCTTGCTACATTTTGTCTTCCGGTAGCTTTGGTGTAGTGAAGCTTCATATGATGTGGAGTAACTGGTAGCTTAGCTTGCTACATTTACTGAGTAGCTTGCCCAACACTGGCCATATCATATAAAATGCCTTGCAATAAACTGCCTTATAATATAAAATGTTTTTTTGTTGTTGTTGTTGTTTTTATTTGTTTGTTTGTTTGTTTTTATGCCACTGGTGTGTGCAACTTATGTTTTTGGGTGTATGTATATGCTCCTGTTACTTGTGTGTAATTGTGTGTGTATTTGTGTTTTTACATGCATGCATGCACGCATGTGTGTGTAATTTTCTGTCTGTATAAATGGGTGTGAATGCATTTATGTGATTGTGTGTGTGCATTGTGTGTGTGTGTGTCTGTCTGTGTGGGTTTGCGCATGTATATACATGCTCCCGGATGTGTGTGTGTGTGTGTGTGTGTGTGTGTGTGTGTGTGTGTGTGTGTGTGTCTTGTGTGTGTGTGTGTGTGTGTGTGTGTGTGTTCTTGTGTGTGTGTGTGCTTGTGCCTGTGTGTGTACGTGGGTGCACTCCCAAAAGGCCCAAAGCGTCTCTCACACAAACAGTTTTGGAATCTAAGCCAAACACTTGGCCCGTGGTGTGACACTGAGGCCTGTGGCTAACCACACACACACACACACACACAGACACACACACACACACACACACACACACACACACACACACACACACACACACACACACACACACACACACACACACACACCCTTTCTCTGACCCTCAGACCCCTGACCAGCCCAAACAACACACAAAGACACGCATTCAGCAGGGGAGAGAGAGAGAGAGAGAGAGAGAGAGAGAGAGACAGAGAGAGAGAGAGAGAGAGAGAGAGAGAGAGAGAGAGAGAGAGAGAGGAAGGAAGAGATGCAGAGTGAGAGAAAAGGAAATAAATAGATAAACAAAAATAAGAGAAGAGAAGAGAGGGGGGGTTAAAGTAAAGAAGGAAAGGATGCAGCGAGAGAGAGAGAGAAGAGATAAACTGATAAACAAACGCATAGAGAAAAAGAGAGAGAAAGAAAGGAACTTCGGAAAGAAAGAAAGAAAGGATCTTGGAACTTCGAGGTTCCGAAGTTCCGAAGATTCCAAACAGTGGCAAAATCAGCCAAGCTCCTATGAAACATCAAACAAACTTGTAATTTTCTTTTAGAAAAAGTCAAGAATTTCAAGAAAAAAAGGTGGACAAACGTATGGGAACATACAGAGACTGAATTGAACTTCATAGAACAAGTAAGAACTTCGGAATTAGTAACAAATAGTCAGTTTTTTGGTGTGAGTAACTGCAACTGCTACTCTACCATCTGTCGTTACCATAACAACGTATTGCATTGTATTATTCAAAGAAGAATTTTTCAACTGCTAAAAGGCTAAATATAGCCTAATGAAGAAAAGCTAAAACAAGCTAATAAGACTTTTTTCTTGACTTTTCTTTATTTTTATTTTTTATTTTATTTTTTCTCTCCTTTTACAGTAATAGGAGAATAAGAATATGAACCTGTAAATTTATTTTTGGATGCTCAAACAGTGGAACTACAACATTTTTTTTTAATTGCCAATATATTTTACTTTTTAGAACTATGAATAATAGTCAAACTATGAAAAGTATTTTTGAGATTCAACCACCAGAACATATAAAATCTATAAAGGAAAAGAAAGAATACAAACTTAAAAAGTTGATGGAAATGCCCGAAACTCTTACTGCCGACTACAAAGTCATAGCAGGAGTAAAAGTGAAATGCGATCTGATTTTTTTCACAAAGTCTCCAGGAGCTTGGCATACAGCCCTGTGCCACACATATAAAAAGATTAAAAAGTGTGGTATAAGCAAAGGAAGACAAATAGCAATAGATGAAGATGACACAAATAATGGCAAACTCACCATCAACATATACAACAATGGCACTGTCATGGTTCAAGGCTCAGAAAGTAGCCTAGAATACTTTGAGAAAACTTTCAGCTCTCTTCTTGACACAGTCAACAAGACCAATGACACACAAGCTTGCCCAAAAATGGATCAGGAGGTCACTAAGACAAGTGTCAAACCTGCATCAACATCCACATCTTCAGAAATCACATCCCTAAAGAATGGATTGGCCGATTTAGAGAGGACACTTGTTGACTTCAGAGAGACCAACCTGAACGGTGAAGAGCTGAACATCCTTATTAACACCCAGAATAAGGAAATCCAATCTCTGAGATGCACTGTGAGGGAATTGGAGGAGAACAATTTGGCCTTACAGAGGGAGATACGTCGCCTCAGAGACGAGAACCTCCGACAAGTTGGGGAAATCCAGAGGGACATGAAAGACACCTATCTAGCCCTGCAGACAGAGATGCGTTGCCTCAGTGACGAGCACTTCAGACAAGTCGATGAGCTCCAGAGGGACCTAAAAGAGACCCGTCTGGCCCTACAGATGGAGATGGGTTGCCTCAGAGACGAGCACATCAGACAAACTGAAGAGCTTCAGAGGGACCATCAAATACTGAGTGAAGAGCGGCAAAAATGTCCAACACCACCAGTGGCTGTTCCTGAATCAGGGCATTGTCTTTCTACTGCCACCCCTCACAACACCAACCTACAACCATCAAATGAGGACACAATGACACCATCCACACAAGCTTCACTGAAACTCAGCAAACCTCAACAGACCTCAAAAAGCACCTGGCAAAAGACAGAAAAGCAAGTAAAACCACAACATGAACAAGGAAATCCGGAAATTATTCTGCTCAGTGATTCGAACGGAAAATTCCTAAATATGAATCGCCTGTTCCCAAAGAAAAGAGTGCTGAAACTCTGGTGCCCAACCATAGCGTGTGTACCGCAGCTAGTTGAGGATGTAAGATTGAACACGGTCACACACATAATTATTCACACTGGTACAAATGACCTCACGTCAGGAGAAACGGACATTGCCCTCTCTCTGAGTGAGGTGGCAAAGACAGTAGCCACAGCAGCACCAGCAGCAAAAATCATTGTATCATCCCTTCTCCCCAGACTGGACAAGCCTCCTCAAATAATACAGGAAATCAATGAAGACCTGCAAAGGCTGTGTACATCGATGGTAGGAACTCACCTGGTCACACATCCCAATATCCGTCTTGAACACATGTATGACCGCATCCATTTGAATAAAAAAGGAGTCAGTTTACTGGCAAAGGCTATAAAAGACACGGCATATGACCGCAGTACAAAGGGACAAATTGGAACAACACTTCAGAAAATTCCGGCTGAAACCCCAATTTACCATCCATCCTCAATCACTACCAGTTTCAGAAAACATCAAACACCAGCAACTCACACTCTGGACAACTACACCCCTATTGCAGGAGGTACAACTGGAGATGTAGCTCTGTGCCAGCACAACTATGCAACAGTGAAAACTGCACTAAGTCAAGAGAGCTATGCCACAGTAGCGGCAAAACAACCAAAGCCGCTGGACAAACAAAGCCAAATAAGAGACATGCTGGCCCTGATCTGCTCCACATTACTTAACTGACCAGTCCCATAGGCCTTAAGTATACATTTTCCTTATTTCTATATATACTAAGTTTAAAAAAAAAATATGAATGCAATAACTAAGATACATCTTATTTAAGTATATGTATGTGTGTGTGTGTGTGTGTATGTATATGTGTATACATGTGTGTGTGTGTGTGTGTGTGTGTGTGTGTGTGTGTGTGTGTGTGTGAGAGAGAGAGAGAGAGAGAGAGAGAGAGAGAGAGAAAGAGAGATATGCTAGCCCTGATCTGCTCAAAAATGCTTAATTGATCCCTAAAGTTAAGCATTTAACTAATTTACTTTTCTTAAGTTTCTTTTATTCATATTAGGCTATAAGTTTCTTTTTATTCATATAACGTTTCTTTATTATTATTAGTATTATTATTATTATTCATATTAAGTTTTTTTATTCATATTATAAGTTTCTTTTTATTCATATTCATATCTTTTTTATTATTAGCCTATAATTTTATTTGATTTCTATAAGATACATATTATTAATTAATAGTATTTCTAAGGCTATATGTTAAGTTTCACTAGTGAAAGCATCCAAAAAAAATAATATTAGTTATGACTTTAAGTATAATTAGTTGGAATATACAAGGATTGAATTCCTCTATTTTTGGATTAAAATCAGTAGATTCTACTTTCCAATCATCAATTAAGAATATAGACATTGTCATTTTGCTCGAAACATGGACAAGCAAAGATTCCATCACTGGTTGTCCATGTAACTACAAAGAATTGATCATTCCTCCCCTAAAACAGACTAAAGTAAAAAACGGACGTGTATCTGGTGGGATTATTGTATGGCACAAAGATGCCTTAGCAAACCAAATACACCCTGTAAGAAGAGGAAAATCTCACTTATGGCTAAAAATAAGTACCAATCCTAATGCTGACCAAGTTTTATACTTATGTGCCATATACATGCCACCCCTTAATTCCCCATATTATGATGAAGTTTTATTTGACAGTCTTCAAAGTGAAATATTAGAGTTCCAGGCTAAAGGATCTGTTCTACTATGTGGTGATTTCAATGCTAGAACCGGGAGGGAGCCTGATTACATATGTTCAGAGGGGGATAACCATATAATTGGGAAAAATATATTTAACACTGAACTTCCCCCATCACGGGAAAGTTTTGACACAATAGTTAACAAAAATGGAAGACATCTATTACAAATGTGCAAGAATCTTGGTCTATATATTATAAATGGAAGAACACCTGGGGACTTTCTAGGAAGAAATACTTATTGTTCACATCTAGGCAATAGTGTCATAGACTATGGTATATCAGATCTGCCACACAGTGATATAAAAGCTTTCATGGTAATGCCACAGCTACCTTTGTCTGACCACTGTCAAACCAAAATTCTTTTGAGCATTGAAAAAACGCCACATCAAAAAGATAATCAATCTCTGTTTCCAATTCCATATAAATATAAATGGGAAATAGACAGTCAGCTGAAATATGAAACCATATCAAATAGTATAACCATAGAAAACCAACTATATAGTTTTTTATTTTCAAAATTCCTAAGTGAAAGAGATAGTGTAGATTCAGCTGCTGAAGAACTGACTCAAATTCTTAATGAGATAGCACATGAGTCAGGTATCTTAAAAAAAAGAAGGACACCAAGGAAAAGTAAATGTTCAAAAGAAAATTGGTTTGACACAGAGTGTTTTCAAGCAAGACATTATTTAAGAGAAATCTCAAATAAGAAACATAGAGATCCTATTAATCCGGATTTACGTATTAAGTACTTAGATGCTCTAAAGCAATACAAAAAACTCCTGAAATCAAAAAAGACACAGTACATGAACTCAAAGCTCGAACAGATTGAGGAGGCAATAGATTCCAACTCTTTTTGGAAGATATGGCACCAAATAGACAACTCAAAAACAAAAAAACCCTTGCACATAACAAACGGTAACATTTGGAAACAACACTTTGAAGCGCTATATACATACACCGAAAATCAAGAAAACCAAGCCCAAAAAGAAACTCTTGAGAAATTAAAAGAACTTGAACAAACTATATCCTACCAAAGTGATCTAGACAATTCTATACAATTATCTGAATTAAATGAAAAGATTAAGTCATTGAAGACAGGAAAAGCTCATGGAATTGATAACATTTCACCAGAAATGTTGAAATATAGTACATCTCTAACTAAACAAGCCATCCTCAAGCTGTTCAACCTAGTTTTGAGTTCAGGGTACTTTCCCAGGATATGGAACCAAGGACTGATCACACCAGTTTATAAAAATGGTGACAAAATGAACCCAAATAATTATCGTGGGATTTGTGTGACCAGCATTCTTGGTAACATATTCTGTAACATAATAAAATCAAGAATACTTACCTTTGTACAGAATAAGAACATTCTATCTAGAAGCCAGATTGGCTTCCTTCCAGAATTCAGGACAACAGACCACATCTACACACTTACCACTCTTGTAGAACAATATGTACAGAAAACAAACAAAGGAAAGATCTATGCATGTTTTGTCGATTTCCAAAAGGCCTTCGACTCAATCTGGCACAATGGCATGCTTACAAAACTCTTAGAGTGTGGCATAAGAGGCAACATCTACTCCATTATAAAAGATATTTATAAAGAAAACAAATGCTGCATAAAAATCAACAACTCAATAACAGAGTTTTTTAAACAAAGCCGAGGAGTTCGGCAAGGATGCAGCCTAAGCCCATTATTGTTTAACATTTTCATTAATGAACTGGCCAAAGAAATAGAATGTTCACCAGGTCCTGGACTTACACTTGATGGCCAAAAAATACAGTGCCTTCTCTTCGCAGATGATATGGCGATTCTTTCATCTTCAAAAGAAAGTTTGCAAGAGAATCTTAATATCTTAGACAGTTTCAGTAGAAATTGGGCATTACCAATCAATGTTGAAAAAACAAAAGTAATGGTTTTCCAGAAGAAAGCTAAAACAACTATGAAAAACCACTTCAAAATTGGAGAAACTGTCATAAAGGAAACAAAAAATTATACATATCTGGGCCTGACTATAACAGCTTCAGGGAAATTCAATCTGGCTTCAAAAAACCTGGCTGACAAGGCTCAGAGAGCTTACTACCTAGTCAAGAAAAAACTTCAAAAGTTCAATCCGCCTACTAAATTCTGGCTCAAAATAATTGATTCCATAATTAAACCAATTGCCCTGTATGGCAGCGAAATTTGGGGACCACTGTATGGCATAAACTACAAACAGTGGGACAAAAGTCCAACAGAAGTACTACACTTACAAATATGTAAAAATGTCTTGGGGGTCCACAGAACCTCTTCAAACCTCGCAAGCCGAGCAGAGCTGGGGAGGTTCCCTTTACTCATTGACATTGACAAAAGGGCCTCTAAATTTTGGCTACATCTAGCAAAAAGCAACACTGAAACATTCCATCATAAAGCTTTCAAGAGCAAGTCTTTCAATCATCCTGGTGACCCTCTATTCAATCTGGCAATAAAAAATAATATTAACAAACTTAATGTATTACCAAAATCTGTATTAAAAGAAATTGATGCTGCAAATCAGATGCACTATGTTGAATTCTGGAAGGAAGAACTAAAAAATAATAACAAATTGGAAATATATCGATCTCTGAACCGAAATTATTGTCTAGCCCCATACCTAGTTAACATTAAAGACAAGAAAAAAAGAAGTCTACTTTCAAAATATAGAATCAGCGACCACGACTTACAAATTGAAAAAGGCAGACATAAACAAACCTGGCTGCCTCGGGATATGAGAAGCTGTGGTTTCTGTAAAAATGAAGTTGAAAATGAGGAACACTTCCTACTTCATTGTTCCAAATATACATCTATTAGAAAATCCTTTTTTGTAGAAATTAAAAAACAAATACCAAATTTTGATAATCTACCTCACCAGAGCAAAATTGCTGTATTATTAGGTGAGGAAAAAGATTACACAAATTTAGTTGCAGATTACATAATGGCCTGCCACAAAACCAGAGTGACAGGATAGCTGGAACATATACCATAAGTGTTCCTCATCTTCGTGCTTTGTTTTACATATAAGTTTAAAGCCATAAGTTTTCTATAGGTTATATAGGTTAAGCTAATTATAATCTATTGTTGTTTAAGTTTCCTTTCACTAAGTAGTATAATTCACATAAAACTTAAGTTTCTTTTTTATGTAGTAATTCATGTAGTTTCCTTTTTATGCTTTTTATTTATAGATTGCATTTCATTCATAAGAATTCATAAGTTTCCTTTTTGCTTAGCTCAATTTTAAGTGTATGTGTGTATGTATACATACATGTATATATATATATATATGTATGTATGTATGTATGTGTATGTATGTGTGTATATATATATGTATGTATGTATGTATGTATAGGTTTACTTTTCTTAGTTACTTCTTTACTACTTAAAAAGATAGGAAGAGATATAAGAATATACTTATTACTTACTTCAGTCTAACTTATTTTAAACATAAGTTTACCCCCCCCCCCCCCCCCCATCTCGCTTTTTGTTTGTTTCTTTTGTTGATTATGCAGACCCTCCAGGATTTCGCGATGTTGCGATTTGCAACTTCAATGCAACTTCAACCAATCCCCGCCACTTCATCGCGGCCATGCAATTTTGAGGAATCACCGCACCTTTCCCGCAACTTCCTGGAAGGTTTCTCGAAATATCACTCGCGAGTGAAATATCAACGGGAGCTTTTCCTGCTCTTTGTTTTGCGGTGCAAATATTACTGTGCAAAACAGCTGCTAATCATCATTTAGGCTATTGCCATTCACGTTACGTTATGTTATGAGGGAAGTGTTACCTTATATTATGCATTGGACTGAATGAGCCCTCTTCCGTTGCGCGCGTCTCTCTCCCTCTCCCTCCATGTGTGCGCGCGTGTGGATTCCAAAACACAAGTTATCCCACTTAGATAAATGACGAATTCAAGCGGAGTTGCAAGTTATTGCTAATGTATGCTATACTAGAACTATCTCCACGAAGAATTCGACAAAATTGACCGAGCCCCCTTGTCATAGGACACTAAATGCATTAAGTTGGTTCCCATTCTTTAGGTTTATCAGAATTCAGAACAATCACATTTTTCAGTTTGTGTAAGCTAGCCTGCATCTTTTCCATGTTTTAAGATATCAAATCTTGTTTTGGCTTGTATGAAGTACAAAGCTTATTAGATGGCTTTTATATTTTGCATTAAAATTAAGCAGATTTTTTTTCTTCCAGCCAAGTAATTGCCACACAAAAGTTATTTATTGTATAACAAACAGTACAGTTCATGGCTTGCTGTGGAACTACTTCATTTGTAGCTTCTCAATAAAGACTGCTAGCTCCCTGACAATGGCTTCACATTAGGTATACCACAGTTTTACTAATGCTTAAATACAGTCTACTCAGTGCAATCAATCAAGCCCAATATGATTAAGGCTATATGGTGATGAATATGATGAAGCAGAAGATGATAACATGCAACAACCACTCCCTCCTTCTTTGCTTTAAAGCAGCACTTTGCATTATGTAAGATGTATTTTAAATATAATATTTTGTTCTGGTTTACAGATGAACTTGGATGGAATGTAGTCATATGAAGGGTTGATAACTAAAACCATAATTGCCATCAGCCATCCATGATGTGCATTCTGCAGTTCTAGATGGTAAACAACCTCAAGATAAAAGAAAACCTATAGTTGCAATATGGCATTGTTCACTGCATAGATAACCACCTACCATCATCAAACACATTAAAATAGTGCTGCTTAAAAAAAAAAAAAAAAAAATCACAACTTTCCGCAACTTTTCCTGGCCCCCGCAATTTTCTCGCAATAAAATGCCTAAAATCTGCGCAACTTCTGCCGCAACTTTTCAGAAAACCTGCCGCGAAATCAAGCATTTTTGACCGCAACAATCACAAAAAAGGCCCGCGAAATCCTGGGGGGACTGATTATGTGTCTGTAATATGCTTTGGCAACACTATTCTCTATGGTCATGCCAATAAAGCTATTTTTGAATTTGAATTTGAATTTGAAAGGAAGATATCATTGAGATACAAATTCATGAGACATTTATATAGCTTTAGCAACTTCTTAAACTGGATAGACTGAAGGAGAACAGTAGTGAAAGAGAGAGAGAGAGGCAGTAGGGCTGAGACAGTGTGAAAGAGAGAGAGAGAGAGAGAGAGAGAGAGAGAGAGAGAAAGAGAGAGAGAGAGAGAGAGAGAGAAAGAGAGGGGGGGCAATAGGCCTAAGACAGAGTGAGAGAGACAAAGGTATGCAGGAAAGAGAGATGAAACAATAAAGAGACAGAGAGTCAGATTGACAGAGAAATCAAACATAATCAAACAAATCAAATGGATTCCAGATGAAAGTTGAGACGGTCAAGCAGATGCCACAGCCACACACACACACTCACACACACACACACACACACACACACACACACCACACGCACATCAATTTCAGGATATATTTATGTGTATAACCTCACTGTGTTGTAATTTTAATGAGTTGTTTGTTCCTTATCTCCACTCCAGTGCATAGTGGAGCGAGCACACACACACACACACACACACACACACACACACACACACACACACACACACACACACACACACACACACACACACACACACACACACACACACACACACACACACACACAGGACCCTCTGCCAGTAAAGCTCATTTTAACCCTAATTTAACTCTGGGGAGAAGAACGGCGGGAAAGACAGATAGATAGAGAACGAGAGATAGAGAGAGAGAAAGAGAAAGAGAGAGTGTGAGAGAGAGAGAGATATAGATAGATAGATAGAGAGAGAAAGAGAGAGAGAGACCACAGGCATCGACACACACTGGATTGCAGTACATATGGAGATACGATAGTCAGCTACAGGTAAACTGAATTTCCTCGTGCACAGTAAACACACACACACACACACACACACACACACACACACACACACACACACACACACACACACACACACACACACACACACATCAAAGGCACTTTCCTAAAGCAATTTGGCCTGCAGGAACATGGGGAAAATGGTGCAGTGATGCAATTACAGTACTATTTTACAGCGACAAATGCCTGAATGTTCTATTTAATCAGCAAACTCCTTCTGCTGACTAAAATTATGTCACACCAAACACCTACATGGATTGCTACTGTAAAACAGATAACACATTAATAATAATCAAACTCTCTTGAGTGACTATACAATGTGTGATTTTATACAGTATATTATAGTATAATTTTGTGTAGGCCTAGTGTAGAGCAATATAATGATGTACAGTATATCTGTATTGTTCATGCTTGGTGGTGTAGCTGCTGCTGATGAACTGTGCTGGAGTGTGTGTGTGTGTGTGTGTGTGTGTGTGTGTGTGTGTGTGTGTGTGTGTGTGTGTGTGTGTGTGTGTCTGTGTGTGTGTGACTCTGTGTGTGTGTGTGTGTGTCTCTCTCTCTCTCTCTCTGTGTGTGTGTGTGTGTGTGTGTGTGTGTGTGTGTGTGTGTGTTACATTTCCTCCTCCTGAGCGGGGTTGATAAAAGCCTAATTGTGCTGCTGCAGCTAAATGACTGTATCTGGCTGTGGCTGTGGCCGTGGGTGAAGGCATCTGCTAAATAAATTAATATATACAGTATTGGGGGTATTTTTAGCCCACTGCTTCACGGGCACTTATCTGCCAGCCTCTCTGATTTACACTGCTTTGCCAGAGATGTACTACATTAACAAGCGTGTGTGTGTGTGTGTGTGTGTGTGTGTGTGTGTGTGTGTGTGTGTGTGTGCGTTTGATAGGGAGCGAGACACCAAGATGTACTACATTAACAAGCGTATGTGTGTGTTTGTGCGTGTGTGTGTGTGTGTGTGTGTGTGTGTGTGCGTGGGTGTGTGTGGGTGCGTTTGATAGGGAGAGGGACACCAAGATGTACATTAACAAGCGTGTGTGTGTGTGAGTGTGTGTGTGTGTGTGTGTGTGTGTAGAGAGATACATGGAGATGTACTATATAAACAAGTGTGCGTGCCTGTGTGTGTGTGTGTGTGTGTGTGTGTGTGTGTGTGTGTGTGTGTGTGTGTGTGTGTGTGTGTGTGTGTGTGTGTATGTGTGTGTGTGTGTGTGTGCGTTTGATAGGGAGAGGGACACCAAGATGTAGTACATTAACAAGCGTGAGTGTGTGTGTGTGTTATAGAGAGAGATACATGGAGATGTACTATATTAACAAGTGTGCGTGCGTGCGTGTGTGTATGTGTGTGTGTGTGTGTGTGTGTGTGATAGAAAGAGAGACCCAGAGATAGTGTGTGTGTACGTGTGTACAGTATGTGTGAGAGTGAGACAGACAGAGAGAAATTTTTCTCTCAATCTCTGTAAAATGAGAGCTTTAGTAATAATTTAATTATGCACTCCATTCAAGCTGAACTAAGCAAGGGGGTGAAGACAGAAAGAAGGAGAGAGTTCAGACGAATGAAAGAAGGAGAGAGAGAGAGTCAGACGAATGAAAGAAGGAGAGAGAGAGAGAGTCAGACAAATGACAGAAGGAGAGAGAGAGAGTTCAGACGGATGAAAGAGAAGGCAAGACATGATAAACACAGACTTAGAGACAGTTGCTCTGAATGATGGACGCTTATCTGTTTATTTCTATATGCTAAGATGCTGTGGGAAAGATTTGTTATCCTTTGGGAACGGATTTATATTTCAGAGAGAGAGAGAGAGAGAGAGAGAGAGAGAGAGAGAGAGAGAGAGAGGGAGGGAGGGAGAGGGATGAGAAATGG
>JAODXP020000033.1:7593785-7606285 GCA_027497455.2 Sardinella longiceps | reverse complement strand
AGACTTTCTCACACACACTCACACACACACACACACTAGGGTTGTTAATGAATAATCGATTATCGATTATTTGTTTGTTAAGGCTTGTTCGAATAAAAATTAAAGCTTAGCGAATAATCGTTTAATTTATTGCACATTAGAGCAGCTACATCTTCCGGTACGCTATTGCGCAACAACGAGGAGAGGTGAAGGAGGTTAGGAGGAGAATAGCAGTGTGGGACCATTTCTCAAGAAACATGGGCCTATAGCTTATAAATTTCAATGCAATTACAGTGACACTGTTACCTACCAACGTCATTTAAAATGCGGTCTGATACTGGAGAACTGTTCTCATATCAGCTAGTTTGGCAAAAAGTATGTGCGCATTGCCTAGTCGCGATGTTTTCTCCGATGTGAAGGGAAACAGGCATGCTGTTGATAAATTGGTTACTGCTTATTAGGGCTACGTAATTTGAGAAAAAAATGTTATTCGTTATTTAACGTAGCCTACTTGGCTACTGAAGGCTATTACAGAGCGCGTCAATTTTTTATAATAATTGTCTCTGCCTCGGAAAGCATGAACGTGTGATCCACTGGAATATGCATACCTGTGTGCCTTGCTCGCCCGCCCTCTCGTCCTGAGTTTGAACAAAACTATGTGAAAGTTCTTCCTATCACCAGCTGTTATCCGTTGGCAATTTTGGTCAGAAAAGTTCCATATTTCGTCGTGCATTCAAAAATGCTCATGATAGCCTATGCTGCATTCAAAACATTGTGACAAATCTAGCCAAGAGCTGGATTCTTATTTCACAATCTGGGACGTCATTAAGCTCTGGATAAAAGTACAGTCGAAAAAAATATTTAACAGCATAAACAAAAGCTACATTAGAGCTCTAATAACTGACGGTCAATTCCTTCACGAAATCCCTAAACATCGCAACCAGGTCTACACTGGTTGATGTGGTGCAGGTTCGCACCTTAATGCACACTGATCCTTTCGCTCTCATGCTGCGGAAGGCCAAAATGCTGTATTTCCTTAATAACTTTGGAGAAATATAAGTCATTTTATGTGCGTTTTTTGACATTAATTTGCGTGGGGAAGATGGGCGCAAACCCATGTATGTAGACTATGGCTCTGAAAGTGGGCAAATGACGTCTTTTTTTCGCAAATAATCGATTAACTGTTTGTTAACTTTCTGAATAATCGAACATGAAAATTTCTGAAAAGTCCCAACCCTAACACACACACACACACACACACACACACACACACACACACACACACACACACACACACACACTCACATGCGCGCACACACACACAAAAAGAAGCATGTGAAGGCAGGAAGGAGTGTGTGTGTGTGTGTGTGTGTGTGTGTGTGTGTGTGTGTGTGTGTGTGTGTGTGTGTGTGTGTGTGTGTGTGTGTGTCAGTATGTCAGTATGTCAGTATGTGGGTCCATAGGTACCAACTGCCTTGCTGATAGATAGGTTGAGATGTATGGAGCGAGCCAAGGGGAAGCTGTGATCCAAGATGGACGTGCTCAAACTACAGATAGCCTTTACTTAACTTAACACAGCCAGGAAAGTCAACTACCGATATACTGCAAACACATCATCATGACCACGTATCGTACGAATCGTACCACCACGTATCGCATCGTGCAGGGCGGCAAAAACGAAAACGAAGAAGCTTGGTCAATAATTTCTGAAATACGCAATTAAAAAGCAGGAATTTTGAGTATCTTCAAAAATGGATTTATAGCGTTTTGGAACCAAACTCTTCAATTACGGAAGTGAAAAATATTCTCCTGTTCTTTTGTAATTTCATTTAATGTGGTGGTTTTATATTTAGCTGATTCAAACAGAAAAAAAAATATTGGAGATGTTAAAATAAAATGAGTCATGGTCCTAAGGGGAATTTGTGCATAAAAAAGTGATATAACTACTGATATATTATTCAACTCTAAAGTAATGAATTGAAGAATATTGATAAGAAACTTCAAAATGTTCGTTTATTCCAAATATTGATTAAAGCAACGGAAGTAACAGCGCATAACAGGGGGATTACATAGCACTGAAACTTGCCAACTGCTTGATGCGCCCCATTGACAAATCATTCATTCGATTTCCAGGTTTGGCGTCCCCAGGCGTAGCAGTAACAATCATTGCATCACATGCAGCCAGGACGCCAATAGATCAGGATAAGGGGATAGAGGAAATGGGGAGAGAGAGAGAGAGAGAGAGAGAGAGAGAGAGAGAGAGAGAGAGAGAGAGAGAGAGAGAGAGAGAGAGAGAGCACACTGCATTGCAGATAAGCTCACATTGAGGGGAGCCTCTGAACACACACTACATACTCTCTCTCTCTCTCTGTCTCTCTCTCTCTTTCTTTCTCTATCTCTATCTGTCTCTCTCTCTCTCTCACTCTCACACACACACACACACACACACACACACACACACACACACACACAAATAGGAAATGATAGTTGTACATAATCATGACCACACACACACACACACACACACACACACACACACACACACACACACACACACACACACACACACACACACACACACACACACACACAGAGGCATGTGGGTCAGTGAGTGAGTAAGTGGCGGTGGTGGGCCAGGCTTCTGTAAGTGCCAGTATGTCAGAGCTCATTGAGAACAGACTCTGGGACGACTGAGCTGGATTAAGGGCAGATCACTGATCACTTATCAGCTCTTCAGCCCTCCCTCTCTATCTCTCTCTATCCCTCCATCCCTCTCTTCCTCCCACTCTCTCTCTCCCTCCCTCCCTCTCTATCCCTCCATCTCTCTCTTCCTCCCTCCTCCCTCTCTATCCCTCCATTTTTACTTTACTGATCTGTCTTTCCTTACTCTCTCATTCTGTTTCTATGACTGTGTGTGTCTCTCTTCAGCCCTCCCTCCCCCTCCCTCTCTATCCCTCCATTCCTCTCTCCCTCCATCTCTCTCCCTCTATATCTTTACTTTACTTTCTCTCTGTCTTTCCTTCCTCCTCTCTCATTCTCTTTCTATGATTGTGTGTGTCTCGCCATCTCTCATTGTCGTTCTCATCCCTGTTCCTCCTTACATTAACATTTGGTCTCTCTCCCTCTCTGTCTCTCTCTATTCATCCCATCTTTTCTTCCTTCCTCTCTCCCTCCTTCTCTTTCTATGACTGTCTATGTGTCTCTCCATCTCTCATGGACAAGATCGCCCCATTCCGACCCATTCTCTCTCTCTCTCTCTCTCTCTCTCTCTCTCTCTCTCTCTCTCTCTCTCTCTCTCTCTCTCTCTCTCTCTTTCTCTGACAGTATAATCACAAGCCCACAGTGTTGAGCAAACACTTTGACAAGCTCAGGAGATTTGACACACCACAGAATCTCAATCACTTCCAAAAATCACTTTCTAGGTGATTGCATCTGACGGGGTGTGACTATTATTCACATAAACAGACGTGTGTGTGTGTGGTCTATGTGTGTATGTAAGTATGTGTGTGTGTGTGTGTGTGTGTGTGTGTGTGTGTGTGTGTATGTTTGTGTGTATGTGTGTGTGTGTGTGTGAGTGTGTATGAAGGTGCGTGTGTGTGTATTGTGTATACGTGTGTGTGTGTGTGTGTGTGTGTGTGTGTTTGTGGTCTGTGTATGCACATGAAAGTGTGTGTGTGTGTGTGTGTGTGTAAGAGTATGTATGTTAGTGTGTGTGTGTGTGTGTGTGTGTGTGTGTGTGTGTGTGTGTGTGTGTCAGACGACAGACAGGATGTAGGTGGGGGAAGGGGGAGGAGTGTGAGATTCTCCAATGTCATTATCTCGTTAACGTCTGCAGAAGAACTGCCAAGGAGCGAGGGACACAGAGAGGTGAAGGAGAAAGGAGAGAAGGGGTGAAGGAGACAGAAAGAGAGGAGAGAGGGATGGAGGATGGAGGCAAAGAATATAAAACAGAGACGACTGAGAGAGTTATAGAGAGAGGGAGAGAGAAAGAGCGAGGGAAAAAAGAGGGAAGGAGTGAAGGATAGATTGAGGGAGGGAGAGAAAAGAGAGAGATGGGATGAAAGAGAGAGAAACTGACAGAAAGGGAAAAGGAGTCTAGGGGAGGTGGTGACGGAGAAGGGGAGGGGTGTCGAGGGCAAACAGAGAGAGAAAGAGAGGGAAGGAGAGAAAAAGGAGGGAGCGAGGGATAGAGAAGGAATGATAGAGATATGCAAAGAGAAGGAGGAGAAGGAGGGGGGTCATTGATTCTTAAGTAGTGTGTGGGATGAGTGAGAGCAAACATTACATTTCCTGCCTTTCTTTCTTTGGGGAAACACAAAAAAGGCTTCAAAGAAACCACAGCCAAAACACACACACACACAGAGAGAGAGAGAGAGAGAGAGAGAGAGAGAGAGAGAGAGAGAGAGAGAGAGCCCACACACACACACACACAGAGAGAGAGAGAGAGAGAGAGAGAGAGAGAGAGAGAGACACACACACACACACACACACACACACACACACACACACACACACAGCCAGACAAGTGACTGAAAGGAAAGTAGAGAGGCCTAGGAAAACCTTCCGGAGGATGAGCCAGCTATTCTAACAGTGTGTAAATACGGGCCAATATCCTGACACTGCCCTTCCTTTAGTGGGCTACAGTGATATAGTACTCCACTCGGTTAACATTATATACAATATACATTACTCCGCCTGTATGCTGGGCAAGAGGACACACTAGCAGTAATCTAGTCATAACGTCTAGCAGTATTTTAGTCATAATGTTTAGCATAATGTCTAGAAGTCGTTAAGTCATAACGTCTAGCAGTGATGTAGCCAAAACGTCTAGCTTTTAACATCTAGTAGTCTTGCCATAGTGTCTAGCCTAACGTCTAACAGTACAAAGTAGTTTAGTCATAACGTCTAGCAGTGATGTAGCCAAAACGTCTAGCTTTTAACATCTAGTAGTCTAGCCATAATGTCTAGCCTAGCATCTAACAGTACAAAGTAGTTTAGTCATAACGTCTAGTCTAACGTCTAGCAGTAGGTTAGCCAAAATAAAACGTCTAGCAGTAGTTTAGTCATAAGATGACACAGAAAGGAGATATATTACATTAACCCTGAATTTATGTCATCTATATAGTATATCATTCAATAGATAGGTAGACAGACAGACATGTAAAGACTAGGGAAAGAGAGAAGAGAGAGAGAGAGAGAGGGGGCGGGGTACCTAGGGAGTGCCTAGTGGGATTCCCGTGGTTGCCCCAGTACCTAATAAAAGCACTGGTCCGACAGGTGAGAGAGGTATATCACCAACCAATGGTACTCACACACACACACACACACACACACACACACACACACACACACACACACAGCCCAATCACCACAAATCTTGCACTCCCTCTCTTTCGCACTCAGTCTTTTATTCACTAAATTACTCCCCATCTTTCATTCTCTCTATATCCCTCTCTTTTATGATCCAAATACCATTCCTCTCTCTCTCTCTCTCTCTCTCTCTCTCTTATGATCCAAATTACACACCATATCTCTCTCTTTTAGTTCTCCCTCCTTGCTCTCTCTTTTCTCTCTCTCTCTCCCTCTCTCTAACACACTCTATCTTTTATATTCCAAATTACTTATCGTATTTCTTCCCCCCGCGCTCTCTCTCTCTCTCTCTCAGTCTGTCATCGGCAGCAGTTAAGGAGATTTACGTCAGCGGGCATACACCCCTAATCAAGCGGGCCGGCCGAATGGCCGGCTGGGCCTGGCAGAGCCTGACTATGAGCACCGGGGCCAGACGGCTCTGTCTGCTGTCCACAGCCTCACTGGACCAGAGAGAGAGAGAGAAAGAGAGAGAGAGAGAGAGAGAGAGAGAGAGAGAGAGAGAGAGAGAGAGAGAGAGAGAGAGGGAGGGGTGATGAATGGGCCCTCCTCGCTTCTCGGAGCTCATAGAAATAAAGTAGGCCACTCTTGCCCCCGCCAAGATGATGTGTGTGTGTGTGCGTAGATGTGAGTGTGTGTGTGTGTGTGTGGATGTGGATGTGAGTGTGTGTGGATGATAATAGTATCACTTTGGTTTGTGTGTGTGTGTGTGTGTGTGTGTGGCTAGGGGATGAGGCCAGTGGCTCTGAAGCGCCTGGGAGGGGTGTTTGGTGCAGGCCACTCATGTACCCAGCTGGGTGTGGGTAACATATATAATAATAACACATGATAACATCAGAGCCTGCAGTCCTTTTCTAAACAAGACTATTAGCTGTTATTAGCCATATTAGCTATTAGCTGCTATTAGCCATATTAGCTATTAGCTGCTATTAGCTGGTTTAACTCATTTTCTAGCTTCATTGAGCCAGGTTTATCATGTAAAGAGGTGATAAGTAGTAGAAGTAGGATTAAACTAAAATGAACTTCAACTAATTTGTTTCCCACTTGTTATACCCTTATATGAAATCGCCAAATGCTGTGGACATCAATAAATGACATGCTCCGGGGCAAAATGGGCGTCCTTGCGTGGCCCACTGTGCCTTGCAGCCGTTTCCCCTTAGCATCGCCGTCTTAGCCCTTTTTGGTTAGCAAACTATAAGTGCTTGCTGCATGATTAAGCCTTCAATAGCCTTCATTTACTCTGTAATTATCTATTTAACCATCAAAATAGTTATGAAGCACTGGTGAAGTAACCAGTATTGGTGGTAGTGATAACCTATAGCATGCTGAGGCAGTCTGAAACACAGCTGCTGAATCTGACCCCGGATTGAGCTCAGTCTATCGTACATACTCCTACTGTTTCTCGAGAATGCTTCCTAGGTAGAATGCTAGCCTTGGAGGTTGTACACTTCAAAGACGAGGTTCCATCAGTGTATCCTTGAAAAATCTATGAACAAAGGCCTCTGTCCTCGCTGGAATCTAGAAGGATCAGTCATTGGAATAGTAGAGAGACAATGACACGGGATACTTGAAAAAGCAGCTTTCCAAGCATGCTTCCTCGGCTTTGAGAAACACTTTACATATTGATGTTATAACCTGGCTTGTCAGCGTGGTATCCCTTTAACCACTCACTTGGATGTACCGCCCTGGTGTCTAACAGGTCCTTTAACACAAAGCTGATTCTTATGTGCTGTCGGTACACATTGGATGAGTGTTGATGTTCTCTTGTGAACTGAAGCCTATTGTATAGCCTAGCAATGGTCCTTCACTTTAGCCTTGTAAAGGGGGGGGGCTATTTACCCTTCAAGAAAACAGAGCACAATGAAGCTCAATAGGGTGTCTGTCTGTCTGTCTGTCTGTCTGTCTGTCTGTCCGATCTCTAAGGGACAGCAGACATTGTTTGTTTGTTTGTTTGTTTGTTTGTTTTTCTTTAGCTTGTTTGTGGTGCTGTTCAGATGTCTTAACAACAAGGTTCATTTTCCTTGAGGTGTGTTAGTGTGTTACGGTGAATTGTAGAGGAAAAATCACTTTAGTCCATGGCTGATGAAAGATCAAAGGGGTAGTTTGAGAACTAGTTCTAGGGGTAGCCAGGATGGCTGGTGAGCTAGTTCTAGAGATAGATAGGGTAGAAGGTCGGTTAACTGGTTCCCGAACGGTAGCCTAGATCGCTGGTTAGCTGGTTCTAGGGGTCGTTAGGGTGGCTATATGGTTGGTTAGCTGGTTATAGCAGTAGCCTATATGGTTGGTTAGCTGGTTGTAGCGGTAGCCTATATGGTTGGTTAGCTGGTTGTAGCGGTAGCCTATATGGTTGGTTTGCTGGTTGTAGCGGTAGCCTATATGGTTGGTTAGCTGGTTATAGCGGTAGCCTATATGGTTGGTTAGCTGGTTGTAGCGGTAGCCTATATGGTTGGTTAGCTGGTTATAGCGGTAGCCTATATGGTTGGTTAGCTGGTTGTAGCGGTAGCCTATATGGTTGGTTAGCAGGTTGTAGCGGTAGCCTATATGGTTGGTTAGCAGGTTGTAGCGGTAGCCTATATGGTTGGTTAGCAGGTTGTAGCGGTAGCCTATATGGTTGGTTAGCTGGTTATAGCAGTAGCCTATATGGTTGGTTAGCTTGTTTTAGCCGTAGGGTGGCTGGATCTGGCTGTAGTGGCCTGGGTGCAACAGCTGTGCAGTGCTAAGATGGTGAGAGTGCCACAGTATGTCTGATGACTCACAGCAGGCCTGCAGTCAGTTAGGTCAGTCGCTTAGTCAGTACATCCCCACTCAGACACTGGCTTACACTCTCTCTGTCTAACACACACACACACACACACACACACACACACACACACACAAAAGCCTCAGCGCCCTCAAACACACACATGATGCACATTCTCTCTCTGTGGACAAATACTGTATACTACTACTACATCCAACAAACACAGTTTCTCCCTCCAGTTTCTCCCGCCTCCTCTCCATCACACACACACACACACACACACACACACACACACACACACACACACACACACACACACACACACACACACACACACACACACACACACACACCATGCAAAGATCCCCCTGCGGTTCAGCAGCCCTACATAATGGGCTGCAGGGTATTTCATTAATGATCCATAAGAACAGTGCAAGGCTGTACAGTGCAGTGGCGGATTAGTCTATACCATATTCAGCTGTGTGTGTGTGTGTGTGTGTGTGTGTGTGTGTGTGTGTGTGTGTGTATGTGTGTGGAGCTCCACAGACACTGCCCTACTGTATATAACAACAAAAGAGAGAGAGAAAGAAAATGTGTGTGTTGGATATGGCATGGGCTGTGTGTGTGGGTTGTGCGTGTGTGTGTGTGTGTGTGTGTGTGTGTGTGTGTGTGTGTGTGTGTGTGTGTGGTGGGTCTGCTCTTTGGTGGACACTGAGATGGAGGTCTGTGTGTCCACAGCACAGGGTTTTATATTGTCCTTAATCCAGCATCATGTTAAGTCTCCTCATGTGTTCGTTCAGCCTACTATTAAATGTGTAATAATGGCATCATTAAAGTTTCAGGTCATGTGCATGATGGCATAGAGGAACACTGTCACATGCTTTTAACTCATGTCCTCTCTTCTCTTCTTTTCTCTTCTCCTCTGTTCTCTTCTCCTCTCTTCTCTTCTCCTCTCTTCTCTTTGTTTTTTACTTTATCCCTTTTCTGGCCATGTATTCTTTACTATTTCTGCTACTACATTCTGCTGCTGTGACCTAAGGAAGTAGACTATATGTAACAGAATCAAGTATACTCGGTGCATGTAACAGTTTGTACATACAACAACCAAGTAGGACTGGGCGGTTAATCGAGTTTTACGGTTTCTCGAGAAGTTTTATGAAATCGATTAATATTTTGACATATCGAATATCTCGAGTTTAGGCTGTAGGCTAAATGCGTAAGATTTCGCCACTCTGATTTCCCTTCTGTGCTGTGGAGCGGTCCGCCCCGCCTCCTCCTTGCGTGTGTTTCCCCCCAACAGAGCTGGCTCCCCTCCCCCTGCTCCTCCAAGACTGTGTAGTTGTAGCAAAGATACTTTGATCAACCGTCTCTGGTTGCAGCATGGATCAGTAGGCTTACGAGAGGGAAAGGTGGCGTTATCTTTTTCAAAAAAACAAAAGACGCATTTCCAAGATAATGATCGAAAAGCAAGACAGCGCAGTGGAAGGTATGGGCAATTTTGGAAGGCAACTTGTAGGCTCAGTTGCGTGATGATGGACCATGCTTATAATTTACAACTGACAATTTCAACAAAACTTTGAAGCAGCCTAGACCAGCCTCGTTAGGCTACTCAAAGCTCTGCTGCTTGTATTAAATTAGGCGCTAGATTGGACTATTTAGGCTACTTCATTGCGTCTTGCATGTCCGTTGCAAAATTCATCACGTCCTTGTGAATGTTCAACGATTGTAGGAGCGCATTGTACAGGCTATAACAACATCGATAAATTATTTTCCCAGCTTTCTGTTCTGAAATATTTTGCGCTAACGTTACGTTACATGAAAGTGAAAGTGCTTTGATGTGTAGGTCTTTCTGCAAGTTGGCATGCATGTCGTGGCTGCAACAATGTGGAGTCACGCAATTCTTAGACGAGATGACTAGGGCGCCGAAATGTTTCTGCAACTTAGTCTACTTCTATAAAAAAAAATATCCAGTAGGTGTTAACGTTACCAGGCCTAACCTGTTGTTTGCACATGAGCCTCTTGGTCATTTAACGTTACTGCTCAGCGATTCAGAGCGCAAGTTTGAACAAGCTTCATATCACGCATTTAATATCAGTCTGAGGCTGTGTGTGTCTGATGTGGAATCTGATGTGGAATATTGTGCTTAGTTAAATGAAACAAACTGACACACACAAATATAAAATGTACTACAGTCACAAAACAGAATTCATGGAGGATCAATTAATTTATATTTAAAAACAATTCATTTAGTTTGTTACTAGTAGTACCTAGCCTACCTCTAGGCACTTGGGTGCCAACCTGTTTGCACTTAAATAAAAAGAAAAACCTTTGCTGAATTTCGTGGTTTTTTTTCCCCTTGCATAGATATCGAGATATATATCGTATATCGAGATATAGCAGACACTAATCGAGATTATTGTTTTTCTCAATATCGCCCAGCCCTACAACCAAGTATACTTGATACATGTAACAGTTTATATACAACAACCAAGTATACTTGATACATGGAACAGTTTGTACATAAAACAACCAAGTATACTTGATACATGTAACAGTATGTATACAACAACCAAGTATACTTGATACATGTAACAGTTTGTATATACTACAACCAAGTATACTTGATACATGTAACAGTTTGTATACAACAACAGAGTATACTTGATACATGTAACAAAATGTAACAATTTGTGTGATTGGCTTAGACTCTCCTCGACACTAAGAGACATTTTTGGGGGTTTTCTTTGGAGAGAAAGAGAAGAACTATTTAGCTATGCCATCAGTATCTACAGTAAGTAGCCTACTGATTTCTCTATGGACGACCAGGAAAGAATTATTACGGTTTTATTCAGCGGTTCTATTCCTCTTGTTTAGCGATTACTGAAGCACTTGGTTCAAGACTGAGGTACAGTAATTTACCCTTTAATGTGCTTTTAATGACCGCTTTGGTCAAATTGGTTCTGTATGCAGGACGGGAGTGTGTGGTCTCTTTGTGGAACGTTCGAGTGTGTGTTCATGTGTGTGTGTGTTCGTGCGCATGTGTGTGTGTGTGTGTGTGTGTCTATGTACGTGTATGAGTGTATAGTGATCATTAGTGAGTGTGTATGTACTGAATGTGTGTGAATAGTGAGTATGAGTGTGTGTGTGTGTGTGTGTGTGTGTGTGTATAATGAGTGTGTGAGTGTGTGTGTGTGTGTGTATAGTGTGTGTGTGTGTGTGTGTGTGTATAATGACTGAGCAAGTGTGTGTGTGTGTGTGTGTGTTTGTGTGTGTGTCGAGTGTGTGTTTGTGTGTCGAGTGTGTGTCGAGTGAGTGTTTTGAAGGCTTTAAGAGCAGGCTGGTATTTAACGCACACAGAGAGAGAGAGAGAGAGAGAGAGAGAGAGAGAGAGAGAGAGAGCGAGGAGAGAGAGAGAGAGAGAGAGAGAGAGAGAGAGAGAGAGCGATGCAGGGTGCCTCCAGAGAACGTGGCTGCTCATGACTTCCTGCCAGCTGGACCATTTCCTCAACAATGTGCTTTTAATTATCTCCCAGTGTTAACCAACACACACACACACACACACACACACACACACACACACACACACACACACACACACACACACACACACACACACACACACACGTATACATGTACAGAGAGACTTCAGTCAAAACCTTTACACACATACAGTACACACTGCATGGTACACACGCAGTGTCAAAAATACACCACACACACACATACAACCCACCCACAAACACAAACACACACAGACACACACACACACACACGCACACACACATGTCCATACATAGAAACACAACCTTGGACCCAACACAGAGAAACAAATGCAATACACAGCTGAGTACACAAATGCCAGGTGCTCTCTCTCTCTCTCTCTCTCTCTCTCTCTCTCTCTCTCTCTCTCTCTCTACACACACACACACACACACACACACACACACACACACACACACACACACACACACACATGCACACACTGAGGAATCAGTGCACTGTACACCACCATGGCCATGTAAAGCATTCTTCCCCTGTAGTCAGCCGAGACTCTGACTATGACTGCAACAGTGAGAGATGGGGTTGGGTTGGCTCTGCTCTGCTCTCTCTCTGCTCTCACATACTGCATACTGTCTTCTCCGCAAGTCTGCTTCACTCCGTGACTCATGCACCATCTATGGACCAACAGCAAGCCTCTGAGATCAGGCTTGACACAGATGAGTGTGTGTGTGTGTGAGAGAGTGTGTGAGTGTGTGAGAGAGAGAGAGAGAGAGAGAGAGAGAGAGAGAGAGAGAGAGAGAGAGACAGAGAGATGAGTGTGTGTGTGTGTGTGTGTGTGTGTGTGAGAGAGAGAGAGAGAGGTGGGGTATGGGGTGATGTTTCTCTGCTCTCCTTTTGCCCTCCTCTCCTCTCC
>JAODXP020000033.1:7578785-7586285 GCA_027497455.2 Sardinella longiceps | reverse complement strand
AGACAATCTCCCGTCGCGATTGCATTCCAGTAAATTCGGCTGTAGTGGTTTTCTCGCGCGGCCAGCTCGACTTCGAGATTCCTTTAAAATGGCAACACAATTCCCTCGAGGCGACAAGAGGTGTCCGTGCTTTGTTGCGGTGCTGTCATTCAAAATGGACTTGCTCGGACTTGGAGAGTGCAGACTAGGGGGGTTGGGTGGGGGGGCTGCTGCGGGAATCCCACCACTCTCGCCTTGTGTTGCTGTTGAGGGCTATTGTCCTCCTCTACCACGCCAGATTCACTGCTGCTGAATAGCACAAAAAAACACCGTGCACCGTAACGACACCCCCACTGAATCTCTCTCTCTCTCTCTCTCTCTCTCTCTCTCGTGCGCCGCGGTTAGAGGCACGCAGGGAATCCCATGACATAAAGCTTCTTGGCGCGTAAATCGGCCATATCACTTAATTCATTCTGTCACTGACCCCTGGGACAACGACATTTGATGTCCTATTGATAATGAAGTTCAAACTCACAGACCACCGTGTGCTTGAATGCCCTTTTTTGTCGTTCACCCCGTATCTTCTTTGTGTAGGCTGCTGGTCGTCGACGACGTTATATATATTTTTTTCTTTCTTTGAGTTGGAGTAGGCTATACAATATTTCGCAGCGTTACACTGAGTGCATCTGCAGGTCTTTAAAAAAGGCTACCGTGTCAAGTCACACAAACACACGCACACACACGGCACATACACACAAGGCAAGGGGCAAGCAGGGGGAAAAGCCGAGGTTGCGGATGAAGCTTGCTTGCGCGAGAGAGAGAGAGAATGCGCTCTGCTCTGCCCCCACCGGCGCATGCACGTCACGGATGAGTGAACCGGGGTGAGAGAACGCCGAGGTTGCTGCTGCTGCCTCTAATACTCGCCGACCTCTGCTGGACAAAAAGGGGGTCAGAATTGACATAAGATGACCTCATCCTTGCAGCATGTGATATTATTATTGCTAGATGGAGATGTGGAAAAAGAAAAAAGGAGTGACTAGTGACTAAAGTGACTAAAGTTTTAATATCTTTTTCTCATCAGTTTATTCTTTTGATTTGGCACCTGCCAAAAGACGTTTGGATGCGTGCGCACACAACTAGATGGAGATGTGGGCCATCTTAAATAAGTTATCTAACACAAAAATACGCAGAATACAGCAAATAGCATTTATTTATTGAAAACAGACAAAACAGACATCGAATTAATCTACATTTGAGCGTTCTCTGAGGACATGAGAAAACAATACACACAATAATATCATTCACGCAAAAAGTAAACACCAATGTTCACACCACTTGGCAATGTCCAAAACGTGCTACTTTAATTCACATGATTGCTGGCAAAATCCACACACAGTGTCTGATTTAATTTGTAAAATTGAAATATAAACCCCTCCAGACTCTCAATGAATGATGTTTCCTCTCTCTCTCTAGTACACACACACACACACACACACACACACACACACACACACACACAGTGTTTGACGTTGAACGTCTGCATGCTCTTTCAGTGTGGAGAATTGGCATTCTCAAAGTCAACTATATCTGATTCAGTGCTTAGTGCCAAAGCTGTGGGAAACAGCTGTGTGACAAAATGTTATCCTCTGCTAATTTGTCAACTATGAATGATTTCCTGCAAAGGACATGAATCCCAGTGACGCTCCCATCAAACACTTGAAGCCCCGAACCTCTGCAGACTGTGCTAACATTCATCTTTTTAATGATAAATTATGAGGGGTTGGTTGGGGGCATTAAAGTCAGACTTGGTATTCAGTCTAAGAATGAATATTCTTCACATTAAGACAGAGAGATGATGTCACAGAACACACACACACAAGCACACACACACGCACACACACACACACACACACACACACACACACACACACACACACCTCAAATAGGCCAAACTACTGTAATAACTGTGCACTGTTTGACTTTTTTAAAATGCATAACTGGAGTTAATGGAGGATTTTATTCAGAGTGAGTATTAGAGGTGTAAATTTCAGTGCCAATAATTAAGACCCTCACAAGAAGTCTATAGCCCACACACACACACACACACACACACACAGGGTGCGATTTGTGAAAAAAACAGAGGGGGGGATGTTTCTGAAACGGTATTGCGTTGGTGACGTCATTACTAGAAATGGCCGGTTCTCCCAACAACCCCCCCCCCCCCCAAAAAAAAAAAAAAAAACAAAACAAACTATTCTGCTTATCCATTCATTAAAACAATCATGCCATTAGTAGGCCTATCTATTCTACAGCGCAGTGTCTACCAGATGCCTCTGAAGTAGGCTACCGCAGTTCATGTGACTGCTGCTGCGTGTAGAGCGCAATCCTGACAAATGACATTTTTCACAAAACTTAGAAACTCTCTCGTTCAGACCCTCCTGCTGCTTGCGGTGTGTTAAATATTTAAATAAAGTGCTGCAGATTACATTGTTTAATGTAGCCGATAATAGCCAAATTACTTTGATAGCTCAGAGATATGTTGACCCAACCCAAGACATTCGTTGGATCCGACGGTACGCGCGGAAGTGCGCTGGAAACGTTAACCTATTTTTTTTTTTTTTTTGCAACTGTGAGGAAAGCCAGGGCATTGAGCATAAAAAATAGCCAATGCAAATAGGACCAACTAGGCCTTCCTACTTAATGTATTGTTTGAGCATTTTGCCTAGATTATGCCATTTATTGGTCATTTTCTACAACTGGCTGATTTACCTAAAAAGTGTTCTCATCACCGCGATTCGGATATTTTGCCTGATACGTTGACATTACACACATTTCATATCAAACTTAAATTGTGCCTTTGCCAAACAGTTCGTTTTCCTTTGCACAAAGTTGTTCAAACAATGTGATAACATTATGAAGTTTCCTTTCGTTTTCCTTCTCGTCTATAGCTTTAGTCTTTCCAGTGAGAAAAAAACACCTGCGCTTATAGGATAAAGTTCGAGGCAAAGTGAGCCAGGAGTTGTCACGCACACAATTCAGGACACAGGACGCAATTTTTTTTAATTTTATAATTCGCGGCACACTAGATGTTTGTTAGTCGCATTGCTTGCATACTGTCACGAGATATCAAGGGGGGATAAATGTTATCCCCACCGGAGATAAAATTATTCAAGCAGAGGCAGGGATACCAAAACCAGAGGTTAGGAAATCCGACCCATCCCCCCCACCAAATCGCACCCTGCACACACACACACATGCGCGCACAGAGAGAGACACACACACACACACACATGCGCGTACAGACACACACACACACACACACACATGCACGCACACAGAAAAACACACACACACACACACACACACACACACACACACACACACACACACACAGTGCTATCTGACCATATAGACACTTGAACGCATTTGAAGCTGTAAGGCTATTAGAAAAAAACGTAGCCAAATGCAGGATCACATTTCAAGAGGGACCGTTGAGGACCTGTCATTACCGAGTACATTCTTAAATCACACCCCAGATGAATGTCTGATTTGCCGCTGAAGGTCGGCCATTCGATCAGGATTTCACGTATGTAGGTCAAAAGAGAAGCGACATCCTCCTCGTCGACGGCCGTGAGGGGGACACTATGATGTCATCGGAGTCGTCTGAGTCACAGTTCTCCCCGGATTGTTCCACTAAAAACGTCAAACAAGAAAATCATAAACAACCAACTACATCAACAAATCCTTGAATTGAGACACTTCGGTGGTACCTTACTTTTAACAATGAAAAACTATTGATTATTGATATCTGGTTGACTGAACTAAAAAAATGAGAGAGAGAGAGAGCTGGTACTAATAATGAGGCATACAAACAATTTTAGCCTAGCGAGGGGAAAAAAGAAGTCTTTTCAAAGCAGACCTGGGATCTTAGGGGGTTTGGACAATGCATTGTGGGAAACGTAGTCATCCTCTCCATCTTCTTCGATCTCTTCCTCTATCTCCTCCTCCTCTTCACTTTCTGGAAGGAAACAAATAAAGGGGAAGCATGAAGAATGGATTTGAGCAAGCTTTTAATTAGCAAATTCTGACACACACACACACACACACAGACACTCACAAGCACATACCCACAGATAGGCAGGCGCACTAGACCTGTTCAAAAAAAACTTTTTTTGTTATTTTAAAGCCAATTGCTGTGATTCCCATTCTCCAAGCTATGGAATGACCAGATATAAAATTATTTTGATTTTGGACCATGGGAAGGCCTGCCTCATGAGCCATGAAGTTTTAATGCTGATTTTTGTTAAAAACGCCTGAGATTCTGGCCCATTTTGCCTCATAACTTTCATATCATTAGTCATAGAACATTATGAAAGGTACCATATGAAAGCTGGGGACATGTACTTTCAGGTGATACCCAATATGTTAGTGATCTAGACAGTCATTGTTGTTTTTAAAGCTAAAAAGTGCTACATTTTAGGCGATTTTGGAGGTTTCAGATCAGACATCACATCAATTTACCTGTTACATGTACTAAATCAACAAATATAATGGCAAATTGAACTTTGCAATGAAATATATTTACAATAATAGCATTGGAACATTGAAAATAACATTTTCTGCACATAGGAACACAAAACCAGGTGTATTAGGTTGAACAGGAAAGTAATTACATAATATACATAGGAACTGGAGACTTAGTTATTTCAATAACATTATCATTTGGTCAGTATGGCTTTCTTGAAGCTGTCAAATTTCCTCGTAATGTACTCCACAACCTAAAGCAGACAAGTTCTCTGTTCTAGATTTGCTGTTATCTCAGTGGCAAAATCAGACATCATTTTCACCCCTCGTTCAGAAACATCATTAGGCCTAGTCCCCTTGATAGACTTCACAAACTTTTCAGCTGAATGGTACCCATACTGGGTTCCCACACATCCTGGAAAACCTAGAAAACCTGAAATCTTAGAGGTGGCTTTTCCAGTTATGGAAAACATCTGTATTGTACTGGAAAAAATCTGCATTGTCCAGGAAAATTGTAATTGCATTTAATCCCTCATTCAGATTCTTATAGCCCTCGTACAGTATACTGAGGAGATAAATTTATCTTGATTGTGTTTTCAAAATGTATGATGTCAAAGTATGGTAAAAATAGCCTTCTTGAACCCTTTTACTTTAAATAGGCCTATCAATGATTTAGAAACAATATTAGTACTGTATTGGACAAGTATGATGTCCTTTCTGCAGAAAATATAGATTCCACACCAGCATAATTTGACTCCTCTAGCAATGCCCCAACCAGTTAAAACCATCAAGGCTGAACAAAATGGCAAAGTTACACCAACCTGGCTCTACCTTCCCATGCTCTTCCACTTGATTATCATCTCCCTAGAGTACTAGTTAATTGTTTCTCACTAGTTAATGGGCAGAGTCTCTGTACAAAGAAAGTGTTGAACAAAGAGCTGTTCAATTGTGTTTTCCATGATTTTTGATAGTTTGACCAGATGTTCATCCTAGTTGCAGTCCTTTTGAAGTCCTTTTATTGCAAGTCCCTTCGCTCAGAGACCATCTTGGAGATTTTGACTTAGAGGTGCAAGCCATATCTTCATTAAAGCAAAGTTTTTGGTGTAATTCAAGCATAGACCTGTTGCAGGAGCCTGCTGACTGCACTATAAAGCGAGTAGAATGAAAGAATTTTGAACATAGATCGACTGTGAACACAAAAGCAAAAAAGCAGTTTACATTGATCCAATGACAAAACATTTTGCATTCGGCCAATGTTGTTTCAAATTCTTTCATTCCACTCGCTATCTAGTGCAATAAGTACTGTATACTACTCAGACATGCTTGAGTTATGCCTACACCAAGTCTTCACTTTAAGACATTATGAATTTGCTCACTGTGCCAGCACAAATGCACCGCATGTTGGTGTATCGTAGCTTTGATAGTTGGTGATCCCTGTCCCAATCAGTCTCATCAAATAAGAAGTGTGATTCTGGCCCTACCAAATCAGTAAGTGTTGTCGATCGATTGATGATGGGGAAACAGACCGTCTGATTTTGCCACTGAGATAACAACAAATCTAGAACAGAGAACTTGTCTGCTTTAGGTTGTGGAGTACATTATGAGGAAATTTGACAGCTTCAAGAAAGCCATACTGAACTAATGATAATGTTATTGTAATAACTAAGTCTCCAGTTCCTATGTATAATATGTAATTACTTTCATGTTCAACCTAATACACATGGTTTTCTGTCCCTAATGTGCAGAACATGTTATTTTCAATGTTCCAATGCTATTACTGTAAATATATTTCATTGCAAAGTTCAATTTGCCATTATATTTGTTGATTTAGTACATGTAACAGGTAAAATGATGTGATGTCTGATCTGAAACCTCCAAAACCGCCTAAAATGTAGCCCTTTTTAGCTTTAAAAACAACAATGACTGTTTAGATCACTAACATATTGGGTATCACCTGAAAGTACATGTCCCCAGCTTTCATATGGTACCTTTCATAATGTTCTATGACTAATGATATGGAAGTTATGAGGCAAAATGGGCCAAAATCTCAGGCGTTTTTAACAAAAATCAGCATTAAAACTTCATGGCTCATGAGGCAGGCCTTCCCATGGTCCAAAATCAAAATAATTTTATATCTGGTCATTCCATAGCTTGGAGAATGGGAATCACAGCAATTGGCTTTAAAATAACAAAAAAAGTTTTTTTGAACAGGTCTACAGGCGCACGCACACACACACACACACACACACACACACACACACACACACACACACACACACACACACACACACATAGACACTCACAAGCACACACCCACAGATAGGCAGGCACACACACACACACACACACACACACACACACACACACACACACACAGGCACTCACAAGCACATACCCACAGATAGGAAGGCACACGCACACACACACACACACACACACACACACACACACAGGCACTCACAAGCACATACCCACAGATAGGAAGGCACACGCACACACACACACACACACACACACACACCTGCTGCACCTTCAGGCCCGGGTCTGGAGCTGTGCTGGGCTGCTGGTGTGTGTATAACTGATGATGGTGGTGGTAGTGCTGTTGCTGCTGCTGGAGTCACAGATGATGTCGCTAATGATGATGAAGATGATGGTGATGGTGATGAAGATGGACGATGAGGGGGAAGAGGAGCCCCCTTCACTGCAGCTACTCCAGCATCTCTCTCTGCAGTCACCCTGTGGCCACAAACAAACAACATGATCAATACAGATCAGAAGTGTGTGTGTGTGTGTGTGTGTGTGTGTGTGTGTGTGTGTGTGTGTGGATGATTGGCCTGGATTAAGTGTGTTAGTACACATTTTTATTGTGTGCTAATATGTAATCCAACAGTGCATGCACCGTATGTTTCTATGCCAATGTGGTTGCGAGTGTGCATAATGTGTTTGCATGCTTTTGTCCCTGTGTGTGTATACGTGTGTGTGTGTGTGTGTGTGTGT
>JAODXP020000033.1:7568785-7573785 GCA_027497455.2 Sardinella longiceps | reverse complement strand
TTAAAAGTGATGCAAATTAAATAATGCTGTAATTGTGTAATTGTGTAAAGTGATTTGTTGTGAATTTTGGAGTGATACATTATGATTGAATGTTATTGACTATTGCGGTATACTATACTAGTGTGTGGTGAGCATTCTGGTGCATAATGGCTGCTGTCGGTGCTACACATTGGTGGTGGTCAGTGAGGTCCCCTTTCCACTGTAAAGCGCTTTGGGTGTCTTGAAAAGCGCTACAGAAATGTAAGGTGTTGTTGTTGTTGTAAATGACATTGTACAACACAGTACATAACTGTGTAAGTACTTAATGGCATTGCACATACAGTACAGCCCTTCCTAGTCCTATAGGGGAGGGGACTTTACACATGCAAGTACTTACCTTTGGCTCTGTTGGCAGGGCTCTCTGTGACATGGACCTGTAGATAGCAGCTCACACACACACACACACACACACACACACACACACACACACACAATAGTACCTTTGGCTCTGTTGGCAGGGCTCTCAGTGACGATGCTGACCTCCTGCTGAGCCTCCTCCTTCAGCCTGCTGTTCTCCTCCTCCAGGAGCTTCACACTCTTACTCAGCTTCAGAACCATCGCTCGCAGAACCTTCTGCTGCCTCCGGTTCTCTGTACACTCCTGCTTGTTACTGTGTGTGTGTGTGTGTGTGTGTGTGTGTGTGTGTGTGTGTGAGAGTGTGTGTGTATGTGTGTGTGTGTGTTTGTGTGTGTGTGTGTGTGTGTGTGTGTGTGTGTGTGTGTGTGTGTGTGTGTGTGAGAGAGAGAGAGAGAGAGAGAGAGAGAGAGAGAGAGAGGGAAAGGAAATCATTTTAGACAAGTCTCCAAAAAGACAAAGAGGTGTTTTAAAACACAACCTGGAAACTTCTAAGTTCTTTACTTCTTTCTCCATTACCTTTTCTCTGCAGATTCAAGCAATACCCTGAGCCTCTGAACCTGAGCGAGTAAAAGAATCAACACTTCAGACACACAACAAAAACCCTTTGAAGCACAGGGGCCATTTATACAGCTATGCAGTCAATAAGAAAAGCTATTATTAACAATGAAAGACTAATTAAACCAACTACGTCAGTTCTGCTTTGAACCACATGCACCCTATTCCAAACTGATGTACGTTAATTTGAATCAGCCTCTTACCTCCTCGTAGTAGGTCTCCATGGTGATCTTCATTTCCTCCATGTTTGTTGTTCTTAAATCACTCTGTAGTTTACTGCAGAAATGCAGACGGATTACAGGCCTGTGCTTTATAGGCACTAGAAAAACAATGTCTTTAGGTTTAAATACATCTAGAATACTCCCCTTATTATAAATTCATTATTATTACAACCCAGTTTGAATGTTTCGTCTAGCCTATTATGCTACATGCTACAATGCAATATGAGAAACAATATTGCTACAGATAATGCTAATGCTAACTATGTGATTTTCTGCTATTCTCTAACTCAGGTAACAGACCTTTTCACGTTAGGGTGTTCTTCATATGCGCAGATGTGTCGAGAGAGACGCAACAGTTAGTAAAGAAGCACACACAAACATGAACACTGGCCAAAGAATGAGGTCACTATACTACTTCCTACTAAGAAATGTATGATAAGATACGGTAGCCTACAAAAAGTCAGAAGAAAGAAAAAAGGCAGAAGAAAGAGAATGTTTAGCCTGTGAAAATGATTCTGGAACACAGAACACTACTAAAATTCACACTACTGATGGATTGGTGTTTGGGTGTTTTAAATAAACCACTCAGAGTACAGTAACAGCAGAAGTGGCTACGCTATGCTAGCTAGTCCTCAGATGTAGCCTACCTCAGCGCCGTCTCCTTCTCTCTGCACTGCTGCTCCAGTCTCAGTATCTTCTGCTTCAGGCCATGGACCACCTGCAGGGAGGGGAAAAGGCAGCTATTTGCATTCATTTTTACATCAGCCATGTTTGCACACATGTGCTCATTTACTCTTAAACAACTAGAATTATTCCATTTACCATTTTTTTTGCTTTGATTTCATGCCATTTGTTTACTTTAGCCTACAGAAATTTGGTTTTGAAAACTCCCCTCCCCTCCCTCTCCCTCATTTCTATGCATACAGCTTACATAGTGTATTGTGTTTCAGCTCATACATACAATTCACTTCCAGAAGAGGAGATTTACTGGTCAAATATAGCATGAATTATTAACAAGGCCTTCGCTGTATCTGATACTCTGGATCGCTTTCATCTACATCTAATTCCTGTGCCAACCATTAGTTACCTCCGCCAAGAAGGTTATGTTTTCGCTGGCGTGTGTGTCTGTCTTTGTGTGTGTGTCTGTCTTTGTACAAAGGAACTCAAAAAGTGCTGCATGGATTTGGATGAAATTTTCGGACAATGTGTGTCTAGGGACAAGTAAGAACTGATTCGTTTCTGGTGGCCATCGATGATCCAGAACACCGTCTGGAATTTATATTGTGTCTGTGACCACTTTGCCTTGGCTGATGGCTGCGCTCTCTGAGTGCTTTTCTAGTTGACTACGTGTTCTCTATCCCTTGCTCTAGAAGTCTAGAAGAATCACAAAGTGTTTTTACTGTTGCCTGTTCTGCTGCATTCTGGATAAAGCCGGCCGCACACCGGTTCCGACAGCATTCCGGAGCACTTTCGAATCCAACAATTTCGCCTAGCACCTAGCACAGTAGCCTGTGAAATTAACAATGGATGTCAATGGATGGCTCCGACAAAATAGACTTGAATTGTAATTAACGACCGACGGCGGAAGGGTTCGGCGCTGGTGTGCAGGGTTGCGTTGAAAACAATGGAATAGAATGTTGGAAGCAGAGTGCTCAGCACTGTGTCGGAACCGGTGTGCGGTGGCCTTAAGTCGCAACAAGATGTGCATAGTGGGTGGGCAAACACTTTAGCCTCCGTTCTGAGGTTAAAAACAGATGTGATCTAGCAGCTAGCCTCTGTTATTGCTATGTATGGGAGCTTTGATGTGAGGTAGGCTAAGCAGCGCTTGTCTGGCTGTGTTTTTGAACACTTCGGAATTTGCTGTGTCAGTCTGCTGCATGGCTCTGAGGCGTACAGCTTTGTTGTGTCAGCGCTCTAGAACATCAAAGGGGACTGATCAAAAATGGTGAATGGACTACTGGGCTAACTGTGAAAAGTACTTGTAAAAACCGACCACAAACCAGAATTGACCAAGGAACTTAAACATGTATGCAAGTCATACACAATCGTAATACAACTACAAACACTGATAGGTATCAAAACAGTTCAAGGTCAGCTAGTCAGGTCAAGTGCTGATGTCACTGATATCAAATGTCCTTGTTTCAGTGTAGTGCTAAAGATCCTGGAATACTGAGCTCTGCATCAACCCTCTCTGGTAGTACCTTCATATAGTGTAATGTGTGATTAGTATATTGTGATATAGTGCGATATAGGTATAACCTGTTCTTGTCATAATGACTGGGGCATAATGAAATGAATCTGAAAGTAACGGGGCATTAAGTTATTATGCCCCATTCACTTAGTGTTAGTTGCCAGTTTACTGCTCGGTCTATGTTGTATCAAATTTTCTTATTCTCTTTTCCTTCCTACAGCACTTGATGAGTTTGAACAACAGGGGTATAAATTGATTTACACTGGATTTCTCCTTTATAGGGACTATTTCCCTCCTTTTTAACCAGCCTGCCTCACACCTAATCTGAGTCACTGTAGCACAGCTCTGTCTTTAAGCCCCTGAGACCGTAGTAAAAAAAATAGCCCCTAGGATCTCATTACTCACTGATTTCCCTTCAGTCTTTTTGTCCACCAAACTCCTTGTGTACTCGGGACCCTAGACACAAACAAATAAAAGATTTATTATTACCTCTTTCAACGAGGGCAGATAGGACAGTAAATAATTTGACACCCTTTTCCCCATTCATAAGACACATGATCAGGAAAGCTTGTTTATGGCTCCTAAAACAGCGAGGAGTGTGAACAATGACACACATGCTGAAAACAACCTAGGTATTGTAAATCAATGTACTGAGGGGTGGTGAAGTGAAAAACTAACTTCCTATTAATGTCTTATTAAATCATTATAAAGTAAACATTAGTAACACATAAGTCTGTATGGTTCATAATGCTTAAATATATATATACACATCTATATGAACAATTCAGCGTTATGGACTGACATCTTCATGCATTACTTGATGAACAAAATGCCACATAACCTCCGTAAACTTAGCAGTATGTCACAATTTTGTTCATATTCTTATGCAAACTCCATGGCTGAATATAGGCAAACAGAAAAAAATTATATCATGATTTGCATTATAAGAATATGAGCCATTCAATTTGCGTTATGGACGTGACGAAAAACGGACAAACTTTTGAGAGAGCGTAGTTTTTGCTGTGAAGTGTGTGAAATTTCTAGAGAAATGTAAATATTACTACATTCCTACCAAACAGGACACCTCAGTAAAGACAGAGAAAGACTTCATTTCAAATGTAAATGTAAAAAAGTTGGTTTTCATTGGGAGAAATGGCGTTATGGATGTGACGTTATGGACGTGACGTCATGGAAAAACCCTCCGAAACGATACAAAACAATTGTGAACGGTGGATTTTAACTTGTAACGACAGAAATAGTAATACAACAATAAAAAATAACTGATAGCATTGCAGCTTTGTGTGTGTTATCACCCACTTATGCCCATTATAAGCCCCTCCATAGACTTACATTATAGCTGAATAGGGTAAAAATTTTACAAACAGATATCCTTTAAAACTTGCTAGTTGACTGCTGGCACAGAGACAATACTGCATACACTGGGAGTTTCTAAAATGCTTTGTACGTCCACATAAGTAACTCTGGGTAAGAAAGTGAATAACCAATTTTCATAAAGAGGTGGAATATTCCTTTAAATATATTTCAACTTTATTTTCCCCAGCAAAGTGCCTCAGAGCGGTAAAGCTAAAGACTCCGTGGGCTGTGTGTGAGTGTTTTTACTTTGGTGGGATCCAGCA
>JAODXP020000033.1:7558785-7566285 GCA_027497455.2 Sardinella longiceps | reverse complement strand
TTCAAAAATCTATTTCAACCACACTAAGTTTTAACTGGAACCCATCTCACGGTCCACCTGGAGAGTCGTCACTGATCCCCTGTTGAAAAACCCATGCCTTGTATCAACAAAGCATTTAAACTCCGACTATTTTTCAGGACTATTTTCCAAGTGACTAAGTAATAGAAATTGTAACGTCACAGAGACAACACAACCGTGATTTCTGAGCCTGAAAAAGATAAAAGTTTTTCTCACCAACTCCTCCAGTTCTTCATCCGTAAGGAAATCGCTAGCACCCAAAGACATGGCTGGATTCTCCAAAAAACAACGAAACGTGAATAAGGAATATCAACACCGTTGTATTGCGGTATTGGTTTTACTTGTGCCTTCATGAAAACACAACCTTTGTGGAGATTTGAGCATCATATTACTGATTCGGATGAGCGAACTCAATATAATTACCAATGTTCTAGCTCTCGAAGGTGGTATGCGCCATCGTACGAATATTCCAATTTTTTCACTGCAAAGGAGAAAATAATGTAGTGTGATAAGAATTAGCTTAGGCTAGTTCTTTAGCAAGCATACACATGCACCACTTCTTGTACCTTGAAAAAATGGATCATGTTGCGCTTGTCAGCTATTGCAAAATGTCGTTCCACATAATATCGCTTTATCAGTTCTTGCGAAAACATTTAAACCGCTACTGTATCATTGTTTGCCTAGCAGAAACAAGACGCAATCCCTTCGTTTCCGTTCCATACATACATGAGCTTCGTTTCAATGTATCAGTCGTCTAGCAACCAGAAACATCTGAACTGAAAACACTGTAGCCTGTGAGCGTCCACGCTGCGCAGCATTTACGCGCTCTTCCTCACACACAACCAGAACGCAGTCAAATGCGCGTGGGTTTGCGCAGAAGTCAGTAATTATATTGCAGTAAAACAAAATAAAATATTTAGGTTTAATAAGTACACAATAACCCTGCCTTTAAAATGAGGAGTTGAAGTGTGATCTTTAGTTTTGCCCCTTCCTGACTGTTTGTCTTAGTTCCTATTATGCATGCAAGCGAGAACATGCATAGGCATACCACTGCTACTGTAATTAATTAAATTAGCTAAATTGGTATTTGAAACGGTTGACTGTACCTACTAAAGACTTCCGTGTGAGTACTTAACAACTCAGGTACAGTTAAGTTGTTCCTATTGGCCAAAGTGCCATTGGAGGCGTGTCCTCTAAACAAATGCTTAAACTCTGCCGCTCTCCATATGACGGACAGGTTATATAACCAGTAGGCCTACCTATGTGCGTCCACGGGAGTGCAAGGTGTCGCACTATCCTCTTAGCTTGATTAACGTTTATAGCTTATGCGTGTGTGTGTCTGGAACGGTTCCGCCATTTGGACGGCTGTGAGAAGTGCATCTTCATCCTGGCAGACAAGCTGTCAAAGCGGGATGTCTGGTGGAACTGTACAACTCTCACCTTGACTGAGCAGCGCCAGATTTCATTATAAAAACAGCGTCCGTGTTCAGAACACACTTGAGCGTGTAAGTTTTTGTTTTTGTTTGTTGTTGTTGTCTTAGAATAGATTTTGTTATCGCTTGACGTTTAATCTTTGATCTTTGAGACAAATCATCACAGACATTGAAACTGCATAGATGCACATTTGATTTTAGATTTTGTCTCTCTCATTTTTGTCTCCTATAGCTGAGATGAAATGAACTAGTTTATTACTAGTTTATTAAGCCTCTTCAGTATTTTGTAATTCTATTCTTACTTTGTTATTCTGCATTGTCATGGTTTGAAACATTTAATCAGAGCAGGAGCTTAAAGCGACAATATTTAATCTTCACCACTATGCGAGATATTCTTGCTTTTTTGGCATGTAGTCATATGAGAAGTAAATAAACACATGTATAATTTCAACTGCCCCTCCAGGATTTGCACTGTTTAGTCGTGGGTGGCACCTCAAAATAAAAGAAAACCTAGTTGCAGTATGGCATTATTCACTGCACTAGTTGCTGCATTGGTTTGGGGAAATGCGTGGAAGATGCCCATTTTGTGCCCTTATTAGATAGCTAGTTCAAGTTTTACACCAAAACCTACATAGTACTGCTATAATAGGTAGTGATCTCCCATTGCTGTTAGCTGGTTACTACTAACAAAAAACACACAGTCCAGTTTATGTTTACTTTGCCAAGACATGACAGCAAAGTCTAAAATAGAATGCAGCCACAAGACCCTTGTATAGCCGAGACCTAAAAAAGATGCAATCATGTTATGTGTTTGGTTACCTCATATGGGGCACCATGGGTTAAACATGGGATTGTGCAAGTCTAACTGTATGTGCTGCTGTCCAGGACAGGGACAGGAGAGGACAGGGCAGGACAGGGTAGGGGGCAATCTCACTAAATGCTTTACATAAGGCAAATGATGATGACAAGGTAAAGACTGTACATTACCTCTCGTCCCCCTGCCCTACTTGTTTTAATGTAACAGTGAGGATCATACAGTTCAACACAGTACAGCGAGTTCCTCTGCCTGTTATACTGATCATCCCAACAAGGCCTAGTTACAAGGTAAGTCATGCATTGATGTTCCTGATGTTCATAAACAAGACAGTGATGCAAGGTTATGGGTTATTTATATTGGACTCTTGCACTTGGGTTTTTGTCATACACTGCTCTGTGTACAAACAACACACTTAAATGCGAAAATACACTGTGTTTCTCTCTCTCTCTCTCTCTCTCTCTCTCTCTCTCTCTCTCTCTCTCTCTCTCTCTCTCACACACACACACACACACACACACACACACACACTCACATACCCCCCCCCCCACACACACACACACACAAACAAACAAGGATACAGAGACACACACACACACACACACACACACACACAAACAAACAATCAAAGATACAAGCACACACACACACACACACACACACACACACACACACACACAAAGAGACACACACATACTTAGACACAGTGTGTGCCAGTACTTTATTACTTGATAAACACGTGTACAGTACATACGCGAGGTTTGAAATCCCATCTGTGCTTTCTGAATCAATCTATATTCAGTGCATGATGATGTTTGACCCATGGATAAAAGATTATCTGATCTCAGGGGGATGATGGCGACTTTGTTTGTGTGTGTGTGTGTGTGTGTGTGTGTCTGTGTGTGTGTGAGTGTTTGTATGTTTGTTCGTGTTTGTATGTGTGTGTGTGTGTGTGTGTGTGTGTGTGTGTTTGTGTGTGTGTGTGTGCATGTGTGTCTGTGTGTGTGAGTGTGTGTGCACATGTGTGTGTGTGTGTGATCAAATCACAACATTTTGTGTGTGTGTGTGTGTGTGTGTCTGTGATTGTGTGTATGTGTGTCTCTGTGTGTCTCTGTGTGTGTGTGTGTGTGTGTGTGTGTGTGTGTGTGTGTGTGTGTGTGTGTGTGTGTGTGATTGTGTGTCTCTGTGTGTGTGTGTGTGTGTGTGTGTGTGTGTGTGTGTGTGTGTGTGTGTGTGTGTGTGTGTGTGAGTGTGTGATCAAATCACAACAGCCCTTAGAGGGTTCCCCGTCTTAAGTACATCATGTGTTTAGTGTGTGGTGCAGATTGGGTTGCTTAGGGTCACGATGACTTCACTCAGCACTGGTCTGATGGATACAGAGATGTCCCCAAGTGCCATGGCCTTTTTAAGGGGGTGGATTAGCTATCTAGCAAGCAGTCTAGCAAGGGAGCCTATATATGTGTGACATGTGTATATTTGTATACAGTACATGTATGTGTGTGCCGTGGTATATTCTAGCAAGTCTACCAGTCTAGCAAGGGAGCCTGTTGGCTATATATATATATAGTATGTGCATAATATATTTACAGTATATACATGTAGGCTATGTGTGTGCCGTGGTATATTTTCCCCCGATATAGCAAGGCTGAGACCGCATTTTGCTCTGTATTGCAGCGCTTTTTTAAAGTTCTGTTGGCTCTATTTGTGCGATATTTCTGCACCTTTTGGGATCATCATGAAGTGGTGGAATTCTATGTGATGATGATGATGATGATGATGATGATGAGGATGAGGAGGAGGAGGAGGAGGAGGAGGAGGAAGACAATAGCAATCAGCATTACTGTAGCAGCTAATTTCATAAAAACAAGTATATAGAAATGATGATTATATGCGATTACGAGAGTGAGTCCATTATATTCTAGATGGAATGCTGTCCATGAGAAATATAGGTATATTCTGTCTGATATTTTATAGCATGTTCAGTAGGGTAGTACCAAAGATCATGGAATACTGACTATGTGTATAATCTCTATCTGTGTGATGTTATACAGGGTTCTGTGCCATAATCTTAAAGTAATCCAAGGCATTGTGATCGCTGGTCTCTTTCAGAATAGACGCAGGTTCACATGAGGCACAGCGTTGTGTAATTGGTCAAGCACTACTATAGATGTCATAAAGACGTGCCATTCTCCAGGTCCCCCTGGTCCACTGCCCTTTCCAAGTGGCCCAATATAGAATAAGGTTGGACTGCTACTCCGAGGGGGTCAAGCCTTTGTAAAATCCAGTCAATCTTTAGTGGTTGTCAAATGGGGATAGGAGTACCCCTAAGGATACTTTAATATTTGTTCCAAGGGGTACGCAATGTGAATGGGTTTCAAGCTGTCACTAGCACAAAGATAACATGGAAAAGATTTTATACTCAGACTATCCCCCATACAATACAAATGTTTTTACGTTGTTGTCGGAGCAATGTTCACATTTTGCCTAGCATTTAGTTTATGGATGCAAAAATAATAATTGTTAGGCAGTTCATGATGCAAAGAGTACTCGGGGTGTGGGGATATTACAGGCCGAATGCAACAGTTAAAAGGGATGCCTTTTCACATCAGAGTTGAGTGAGTGATATGACAATATCATTAAGCACTACCACTACTGTACATACACTACCGTAATTTCCCGACTATTAGCCGCAGCTTATACATTGATTTTGCAAAATTTCTTCCGCTATGAGGTTAAAACGGGGGCAGTTAATATGGTATTAATATGTTTTTTTTTTTATAACTTGCATAAAACACTGTCCTGCGGTTTATACACAATGCGGCTTATATGCATGAAATTACTGTATTGTGTTATATACTGCATGGGAGTTTTTCTGATTTCAACCAAACTACAAGTGTATGGCCTGCAAATAGAAAAGTTTGGCCATGTCAGCTTTGAAATGTCAAATGATATGCAGTTTTTGTTGTAAAACTATCTAGTTATCCAAAAGGCACTCAAAACTTTTGACATTTTCGACAGTAATACAGTTAAAACTATTATGCTTTAACTGGGTTTTCTTTCTTCTTCTACCTAGACTTACATTGGCTAGTGTATATATATATTCTGGATGGCTGATGGGAATAGAATGTGTGTTTATCCACCCCTCATACAGTTCTTTGTCATCCAAATGAGTAGATTCAAATTGTCTGCCAAAAAGGATACTTCAGACAGTGAGGATGTACTACTGATGCATTATGACTAGTATGTAATATGAATGTGTAGCTATTTGTCCTGTGATGTAACATCATATGAAAAAGCCTTCGAAGCGCACCACAGAGTTGCCCATACGTGTACACTGCACAGTATAGCCCATATATAGTACTAATCTCTTCCTTTAAGTAAGAGTGGGTACTCACTTGTGTGTGTGTGTGTGTGTGTGTGTGTGTGTGTGTGTGTGTGTGTGTGTGTGTGTGTGAGAGAGAGAGAGAGAGAGAGAGAGAGAGAGAGAGAGAGTGTGTGTGGTCTCCTACAATCTTCTACCCCCAGCTGCTCCCTTACATACACACCCACACACACACACACACACACACACACACACACACACACACACACACACACACACACACACACTTTCTCCCTGCTGCAGTCTCTGTTTCTATCGGTCAGCACATTCCCTCACTCCACATCTCAGCTCTTGTCACGCTATTATTTCAGGTGTTTCCACATGGTGGCCTCATGTGTGTATGTAGGTATATATGAGGGTTTTGTGTGTGTGTGTGTGTGTGTGTGTGTGTGTGTGGTCAGAGAGAGAGAGAAAGAAAGACAAAGGTCATCCCCCCTCTCTCTCTCTTTTTCTCTCTCTCTCTCTCTCTCTCTCTCTCTCTCTCTCTCTCTCTCTCTCTCTCTCTCTCTCTCTCTCTCTCTCTCTCTCTCCTGTATGGATTATACCTGGTGGCCATATGGTGCTGATCTGAAGGCTGATGATGCTCTAAGGCTAAGCACTAGTCAAAGACTGCTTTGCTGAAGATCATACAAGATCACAAGCAGCCACATTGGAAAACAAAACAAGTCCCTCGTGAGTTTGTGTGTGTGTGTGTGTGTGTGTGTGTGTGAGAGAGAGTGTGTGTGTGTGTGTGTGTGTGTGTGTGTGTGTGTGTGTGTGTGTGTGTGTGTGTGTGTGTGTGTTATGACAGCCAGACACAGACTGATGACCTAGTTTCCTTGGCCAGTACTTTTCCACACCTACTCTACCTGCTCAGCTGTCAATCTTGGGATAGCATCACCACACATAGAGAACATTCAAACCTGTAAAATAGGAGCTAAATACTTCACTTGGAAGTACTGTATCTGTCACAAAGTTTAACTAATCTCAAGCAAATGGTACATAAGCTTATGCTGTGTATCATTTTATAAACAAAATAATAAAATTATAATAATTATAACAATATAATATAATAATAGTATTTTTTTCATTAAAACCAACAATGTTAAAAGTATATATATTATAACTAGTGTTAATGAACCTGCCACGTCATCCTGTAAAGGAGGTGTACATTTTTTAGATAGAACCCATCTAAATCCAGTAATAAAAGTGAATTGAATGAACTCAACTTGGGACTTTTTGTCCCATAGAATTACAAGTGTTCAGTGATATCGACTGCTAGGGCACCTGTACATTTGACCCAATGGCAATACATTTGACCCAAAGCCAATACATTTGACCCAATGCCAATACATTTGATCTAGTGCCCATACATTTGACCCACAGTACATTAGTGCCAGTGCACTTGCAGTGCCAGTATATTTGACCTAATGCCTACACATTTGACCCAGTGCCAGTACGTTTGACGCAGTGCCAGTGCATTTGACCCAGTGCCTGCCTGCCTACACAGGTGACCCAGGACAATAATTGCCCTTAATTGTCTTCCTGATCTCTCTGTCTGGCACTCATGTACTGTAACCCCAGTGCCATGCCTGTCACTCCAGTCTTGGGTTTTCATCTGTCTGTCTGCCATGATACCAAATTCCTTACCTGTGTACCTACCATCACCTGACTGGGAACCCTCTCACCTGTGTGACCACACCTACCAGGGATCTATTTTACTTGTACCAGTATTACACCTACCTGAGATCTACTTTACCTGTGCCAGTATCACACCTACCTGAGATCTATTTTACCTGTGCCAGTATCACACCTACCTGAGATCTACTTTACCTGTGCCAGTATCACACCTACCTGAGATCTACTTTACCTGT
>JAODXP020000033.1:7551563-7558685 GCA_027497455.2 Sardinella longiceps | reverse complement strand
AAACTAGATTTGCAATTCCAAGGAATTACACAGTGCATGCAAACGTTTAAAAAAGTACACTTAGAAAGTGATCGTAGAAAAAAAGTAGAAAAGTAGAGTAAAGAGGAAACTTGTTTAGGCAATCAAAGTTACTAGTCAAGTAGCAAAGAAAATGTTGCTACCTTGATCATGTTGTTGAATAGTTGAAAAAAAAGAAAATGGTGCTGGTTGCTGTATTGGTTGTTATGTTGATTGCAAGGGTACTTTTGGTTGTTGTTAGGCCATTGCTAGGGCGGATATGGTGGTTACTATGCTGGTTGTTACATTGATCATGTTGGTTGCTATGTCTAGTGCTTGGTCATCAGTGTGGAAGCGGTTCCTAGGACATTGCAGGGCTTCTTGAGGTTGTTGCTAGGCTGTTGCCAGGTAAGTTATGGTGGTTGCTACGTTGATCATGTTGGTTGCAATGTTCATTGCTAGGTCATTGTGGAAGTGCTTCCTGGAAGGTGGCATTGGTGCTTAAGGTTGTTGTTCGGCGGTTGCTAGGGTGGACATGTAGGTTGCTATGCTGGTTGCTACGTTGATCATGTTGGTTGCCATGTTCATTGCTATATCATTATTGATGGAGTGGTTCTAAAGACATTGCAAGGCTGCTGGAGGCAGTTGCTAGGCTGTTGCTAGGGCGGATATGGTGGTTGCTATGCTGTTTGCCATGTTTAGCATGTTGGTTGCTATGTCAATTGCCATAGGGGTGTCTGAGGTTGTTACTAGGCCATTGCGAGGGCGGATATGTTGGTTGCTACATTGATCTTGTTGGTTGATATATTGCTAGGTCATCATGGGAGTTGTTAGCAGTGGCTATTGTTAATGTTGATGAATGGGTGATTATTGAATAGTTGAAAAAAAAAAAGATAGTTGATGACAGTTCGAATGAACATGGCCCGTATCAGTAGTTAAATTAGTGATAAAGGTGGACGCAGCCTTTGGCTGCGTCAAATGGTTCGTTGTTGATGATTACATAAAAGTTGCTTGGAAATTTGTTTAAAAATGTTGAAATAGGAAATAGTTGAAATAGGAAAAGATGTGGAAAAAAAGTTGCAAAAAATGTTGAATATAATACAGAGAATTGAAGAGAAAAAAAGGAAAATATGTAGGCTAGGCCTGAAAGGTTGCCAAAAAGTTGAAGAGATAATACAGAGAATTGAAGAGAAAAAGGCAAAGATGTACAGTAAAAAGTTGGCAAAAAGTTGAAGGGAAATAGGCAAAAATGTCAAATGTCGATGAAAAAGTGAATAGATAATTGAAGAGAATTGAAGACAAAAAGGTGAAGACGTAAATAGTTGCCAAAAGTTGAACAGATAATACAAAGAATCAAAGAAAAAAATGGCAAAGATGAAAAAGTTGTTAAAAGTTGAATAGATGATACAGAGAATTGAAAAGAAAAAGACAGTAGAAGAGGGAAAAGGCAAAGAGGCTCGCTCGCGAGCCCTTTGCCTCAGCAAATGGAAGTGAAATAAGCTTAAATAGCCCATTAGGTTAATAGAAATGAACTGGAAAGGTTAATACAGCAGATAACAGAATGTTCGTGGAAATAGAATCCTAGAAGTTCCACTAGTCTGCTGAAAGTTCTCTGGAATGTTTACAGTAGTCAAGAAAGCAACAATAGAATGTTTACAGTAGTTAAGGTAGCAACAATAGGAAGTAGAATTCTGTTGTGGAACTCTGAAAATTCCATAATTTGTGAAAAAAAGCACTTTTTTCGCTCGTTTATCGCAGATAGTAGAAAAAGTAAAAATAGTAGAAAAGTGAAATGTCATAGCATAACAACACAAATCGAGACCTACGAGATGAAGTTTGAATGAAGTTTCTAGGTGAAACGGTTATTGAGAAAAAGCGAGCATTGAAGAATAATAACTAGATTTGCAATTCCAAGGAATTACACAGTGCATGCAAACGTTTAAAAAAGTACACTTAGAAAGTGATAGTAGAAAAAAAGTAGAAAAGTAGAGTAAAGAGGAAACTTGTTTAGGCAATCAAAGTTACTAGTCAAGTAGCAAAGAAAATGTTGCTACCTTGATCATGTTGTTGAATAGTTGAAAAAAAAAAGAAAATGGCGCTGGTTGCTGTATTGGTTATGTTGATTGCAAGGGTACTTTTGGTTGTTGTTAGGCCGTTGCTAGGGCGGATATGGTGGTTACTATGCTGGTTGTTATATTGATCATGTTGGTTGCTATGTCTAGTGCTTGGTCATCAGTGTGGAAGCGGTTCCTAGGACATTGCAGGGCTTCTTGAGGTTGTTGCTAGGCTGTTGCCAGGTAAGTTATGGTGGTTGCTACGTTGATCATGTTGGTTGTAATGTTCATTGCTAGGTCATCATTGTGGAAGTGCTTCCTGGAAGGTGGCATTGGTGCTTGAGGATGTTGTTCGGCAGTTGCTAGGGTGGACATGTAGGTTGCTATGCTGGTTGCTTCGTTGATCATGTTGGTTGCAATGTTCATTGCTATATCATTATTGCTGGAGTGGCTGTAAAGACATTGCAAGGCTGCTGGAGGCAGTTGCTAGGCTGTTGCTAGGGCGGATATGGTGGTTGCTATGCTGTTTGCCATGTTGAGCATGTTGGTTGCTATGCCAGTTGCCATGTCATCATTGTGGAACTGGTTCCCAGGACATTGTAGGGGTATCTGAGGTTGTTACTAGGCCATTGCGAGGGCGGATATGTTGGTTGCTACATTGATCTTGTTGGTTGCTATGTATATTGCTAGGTCATCATGGGAGTTGTTAGCAGTGGCTATTGTCAATGTTGATGAATGGGTGATATTGAATAGTTGAAAAAAAAAGATAGTTGATGATAGTTTGAATGAACATGGCCCGTATCAGTAGTTAAATTAGTGGTAAAGGTGGACGCAGCCTTTGGCTGCATCAAATGGTTAGTTGTTGATGATTACATAAAAAGTTGCTTTGTGTAAATTTGTTTAAAAATGTTGAAATAGGAAATAGTTGAAATAGGAAAAGATGTGGAAAAAAAGTTGCAAAAAATGTTGAATATAATACAGAGAATTGAAGAGAAAAAAGGAAAATATGTAGGCTAGGCCTGAAAGGTTGCCAAAAAGTTGAAGAGATAATACAGAGAATTGAAGAGAAAAAGGCAAAGATGTACAGTAAAAAGTTGGCAAAAAGTTGAAGGGAAATAGGCAAAAATGTAAAATGTTGATTAAAAAGTGAATAGATAATTGAAGAGAATTGAAGACAAAAAGGTGAAGACGTAAATAGTTGCCAAAAGTTGAACAGATAATAGAGAGAATCAAAGAAAAAAATGGCAAAGATGAAAAAGTTGTTAAAAGTTGAATAGATGATACAGAGAATTGAAAAGAAAAAGACAGTAGAAGAGGGAAAAGGCAAAGAGGCTCGCTTCGCGAGCCCTTTGCCTCAGCAAATGGAAGTTAATAAGCTTAAATAGCCCATTAGGTTAATAGAAATGAACTGGAAAGGTTAATACAGCAGATAACAGAATGTTCGTAGAAATAGAATCCTAGAAGTTCCACTAGTCTGCTGAAAGTTCTCTGGAATGTTTACAGTAGTCAAGAAAGCAACAATAGAATGTTTACAGTAGTTAAGGTAGCAACAATAGGAAGTAGAATTCTGTTGTGGAACTCTGAAAATTCCATAATTTGTGAAAAAAAGCACTTTTTTCGCTCGTTTATCGCAGATAGTAGAAAAAGTAAAAATAGTAGAAAAGTGAAATGTCATAGCATAACAACACAAATCGAGACCTACGAGATGAAGTTTGAATGAAGTTTCTAGGTGAAATGGTTATTGAGAAAAAGCGAGCATTGAAGAATAATAATAATAAGAACTAGATTTGCAATTCCAAGGAATTACACAGTGCATGCAAACGTTTAAAAAAGTACACTTAGAAAGTGATAGTAGAAAAAAAGTAGAAAAGTAGAGTAAAGAGGAAACTTGTTTAGGCAATCAAAGTTACTAGTCAAGTAGCAAAGAAAATGTTGCTACCTTGATCATGTTGTTGAATAGTTGAAAAAAAAAGAAAATGGCGCTGGTTGCTGTATTGGTTGTTATGTTGATTGCAAGGGTACTTTTGGTTGTTGTTAGGCCGTTGCTAGGGCGGATATGGTGGTTACTATGCTGGTTGTTACATTGATCATGTTGGTTGCTATGTCTAGTGCTTGGTCATCAGTGTGGAAGCGGTTCCTAGGACATTGCAGGGCTTCTTGAGGTTGTTGCTAGGCTGTTGCCAGGTAAGTTATGGTGGTTGCTACGTTGATCATGTTGGTTGTAATGTTCATTGCTAGGTCATCATTGTGGAAGTGCTTCCTGGAAGGTGGCATTGGTGCTTGAGGATGTTGTTCGGCAGTTGCTAGGGTGGACATGTAGGTTGCTATGCTGGTTGCTACGTTGATCATGTTGGTTGCAATGTTCATTGCTATATCATTATTGCTGGAGTGGCTGTAAAGACATTGCAAGGCTGCTGGAGGCAGTTGCTAGGCTGTTGCTAGGGCGGATATGGTGGTTGCTATGCTGTTTGCCATGTTGAGCATGTTGGTTGCTATGCCAGTTGCCATAGGGGTGTCTGAGGTTGTTACTAGGCCATTGCGAGGGCGGATATGTTGGTTGCTACATTGATCTTGTTGGTTGATATATTGCTAGGTCATCATGGGAGTTATTGTTAGCAGTGGCTATTGTTAATGTTGATGAATGGGTGATTATTGAATAGTTGAAAAAAAAAAGATAGTTGATGACAGTTCGAATGAACATGGCCCGTATCAGTAGTTAAATTAGTGGTTCGTTGTTGATGATTACATAAAAAGTTGCTTTGTGTAAATTTGTTTAAAAATGTTGAAATAGGAAATAGTTGAAATAGGGAAAGATGTGGAAAAAAAGTTGCAAAAAATGTTGAATATAATACAGAGAATTGAAGAGAAAAAAAGGCAAATATGTAGGCTAGGCCTGAAAGGTTGCCAAAAAGTTGAAGAGATAATACAGAGAATTGAGGAGAAAAAGGCAAAGATGTACAGTAAAAAGTTGGCAAAAAGTTGAAGGGAAATAGGCAAAAATGTAAAATGTCGATGAAAAAGTGAATAGATAATTGAAGAGAATTGAAGACAAAAAGGTGAAGACGTAAATAGTTGCCAAAAGTTGAACAGATAATACAGAGAATCAAAGAAAAAAATGGCAAAGATGAAAAAGTTGTTAAAAGTTGAATAGATGATACAGAGAATTGAAAAGAAAAAGACAGTAGAAGAGGGAAAAGGCAAAGAGGCTCGCTTCGCGAGCCCTTTGCCTCAGCAAATGGAAGTGAAATAAGCTTAAATAGCCCATTAGGTTAATAGAAATGAACTGGAAAGGTTAATACAGCAGATAACAGAATGTTCGTGGAAATAGAATCCTAGAAGTTCCACTAGTCTGCTGAAAGTTCTCTGGAATGTTTACAGTAGTCAAGAAAGCAACAATAGAATGTTTACAGTAGTTAAGGTAGCAACAATAGGAAGTAGAATTCTGTTGTGGAACTCTGAAAATTCCATAATTTGTGAAAAAAAGCACTTTTTTCGCTCGTTTATCGCAGATAGTAGAAAAAGTAAAAATAGTAGAAAAGTGAAATGTCATAGCATAACAACACAAATCGAGACCTACGAGATGAAGTTTGAATGAAGTTTCTAGGTGAAACGGTTATTGAGAAAAAGCGAGCATTGAAGAATAATAATAATAACTAGATTTGCAATTCCAAGGAATTACACAGTGCATGCAAACGTTTAAAAAAGTACACTTAGAAAGTGATTGTAGAAAAAAAGTAGAAAAGTAGAGTAAAGAGGAAACTTGTTTAGGCAATCAAAGTTACTAGTCAAGTAGCAAAGAAAATGTTGCTACCTTGATCATGTTGTTGAATAGTTGAAAAAAAAGAAAATGGTGCTGGTTGCTGTATTGGTTGTTATGTTGATTGCAAGGGTACTTTTGGTTGTTGTTAGGCCATTGCTAGGGCGGATATGGTGGTTACTATGCTGGTTGTTACATTGATCATGTTGGTTGCTATGTCTAGTGCTTGGTCATCAGTGTGGAAGTGGTTCCTAGGACATTGCAGGGCTTCTTGAGGTTGTTGCTAGGCTGTTGCCAGGTAAGTTATGGTGGTTGCTACGTTGATCATGTTGGTTGCAATGTTCATTGCTAGGTCATTGTGGAAGTGCTTCCTGGAAGGTGGCATTGGTGCTTAAGGTTGTTGTTCAGCAGTTGCTAGGGTGGACATGTAGGTTGCTATGCTGGTTGCTACGTTGATCATGTTGGTTGCCATGTTCATTGCTATATCATTATTGATGGAGTGGTTCTAAAGACATTGCAAGGCTGCTGGAGGCAGTTGCTAGGCTGTTGCTAGGGCGGATATGGTGGTTGCTATGCTGTTTGCCATGTTTAGCATGTTGGTTGCTATGTCAATTGCCATAGGGGTGTCTGAGGTTGTTACTAGGCCATTGCGAGGGCGGATATGTTGGTTGCTACATTGATCTTGTTGGTTGATATATTGCTAGGTCATCATGGGAGTTGTTAGCAGTGGCTATTGTTAATGTTGATGAATGGGTGATTATTGAATAGTTGAAAAAAAAAAAGATAGTTGATGACAGTTCGAATGAACATGGCCCGTATCAGTAGTTAAATTAGTGATAAAAGGTGGACGCAGCCTTTGGCTGTGTCAAATGGTTCGTTGTTGATGATTACATAAAAAGTTGCTTTGTGTAAATTTGTTGAATTGAAATAGTTGAAATAGGAAAAGATGAGGGAAAAAAGTTGCAAAAAATGTTGAATATAATACAGAGAATTGAAGAGAAAAAAAGGAAAATATGTAGGCTAGGCCTGAAAGGTTGCCAAAAAGTTGAAGAGATAATACAGAGAATTGAAGAGAAAAAGGCAAAGATGTACAGTAAAAAGTTGGCAAAAAGTTGAAGGGAAATAGGCAAAAATGTAAAATGTCGATGAAAAAGTGAATAGATAATTGAAGAGAATTGAAGACAAAAAGGTGAAGACGTAAATAGTTGCCAAAAGTTGAACAGATAATACAGAGAATCAAAGAAAAAAATGGCAAAGATGACAAAGTTGTTAAAAGTTGAATAGATGATACAGAGAATTGAAAAGAAAAAGGCA
>JAODXP020000033.1:7514063-7546563 GCA_027497455.2 Sardinella longiceps | reverse complement strand
CTTGTGCACCTGTTGTTATTCCACTAAGCAATTCCACCTGGTGTTATAACCAGCTAAGGAATTATACCATGCTAAACTATACTATATTATATATTACCATACTAAACTATACTACAAACCGTACTATTTGAAACCATACTATGAATTAGCTGTTCTATTGTGTGTTCGGAGCCAATAGGAGGAAACTTAAAGTGTTGTACTTGATGAAGCTGGTCTTTAACACCTCTGCCAAAAGCTCACAGCTTAAAAAAATACCTGATTAGCTTTTGACACATATAATACAGTCTTATGCATAAGCATTGCATGTGTATGTACTTAATGCATGTACTTAATAATCCTTTTAGGCAGCTCAGGTGAGATTACTTTAAGATTATAATCGGGCACTGGATGAGCCTGGTGGAGACAGGACTTGTCCTGTTCATTGCTCAGAGGCCTGTGAATATATCATCACTTCCCTTCTGGTTTAATCTGTGGACGTTTTAATAATTATGATTATTATATATAGTATACAGTATATTCACTTTCAATGGGCCTCCTCAACGTTCGCAGGTCATTATTTTTGTATAATGACCGCTGAAAAAGTATAAAAGTATCCAGCTCCGCCACCAGTTTCTGGTTCTTCCTCTCGGGAAATATTTTGACCAGTGGACAATACATTATCCCTTACCTATACCTTATAAAAGTCTACTCTTACTTGTATTATGAAATAATAATCAATTTTCTATTCAAGTCTTATACTTCATGCTTATTTTTATTGAATTTGTTTAATTTTATCACATCTCATCTGTGCGTGTGTGTGTGTGTGTGTGTTTTGTTCCACAGCGGTTCATGCCAGACGACATCCAGCCCCAGACGGAGACGAACAGGGAGTTCATCTGCAGCATGCTGAGTAGCTTCCATAAGCTGCGTGATGTCACAGAGCGTATGTCCCAGCGCTCGCGCGAGAACTCCACCGACCTCCTCATGTTCGGGAAGGACCTCCGGTCAGTACGGAGAGACACTTTTCAAGTTTTGTCTCAATGAATTAGCCAGGCCAGAACATAACATACAGTAATTTCCTGCATATAAGCCGCATTGTGTATAAGCCGCAGGACAGTGTTTTATGCAAGTTAAAAAACACAAAACCATATTAACACCATATTAACTGCCCCCCTGTTTTAACCTCATATAGCGGAAGACATTTTGCAAAATCAATGTATAAGCCGCGGCTAATAGTCGGAAAATTACGGTAATAGTCTGCCCACGATGGATAGATCCTAGGGTTAGAATCTTTCGAAACGGCCTCTGCAGACAACAGGGTAGCGCTATGACCAGAGCCATCGACATCCCTTTCTATGGCTGGCTACGTCCAATCAGAGCAACGAGCAAGCCGATTCAAACAATACTAAACCCACCCAATGACTCCCTCCCTGCCCACATAGAGTGTTTTGATTGGTCCCCCACGTCAACTTCCAATTAGGGTTGAGTATCACAGTTTCCCTATTGCTGAAGGGCTAGACGCATTTGCTGAGCAAAACAATTTGCTAGCATTCGGGTATGTGTACAGTGGATTCCTAGGCTATGGCTGAATTCCAATGCTCTCCCAAACCCTGTAGAACCTGATAATGTAATAATATCGCACTCGCTGTAATAACTCCTGATAATGCAATATTTATTGCCTCATAAGTCCGCTAAGTACACGTAATACCTGACACTAGTAATAAACCTGATAATGTACTAGAGAGTGCATTTCTTCACGTGTTCATGCAAAACTGAAGCTTTTGCTACCATGTCTTAGGGACTTATGAGGGAATTTTTATTACATTATCAGGAGTTATTACATTATTAGAAATTATTACATTATCAGGTTCTACAAACCCTAAGGCCTAATTGGGAGAAATCAACCAATCAAGAAGTCCACTGTGCATTCTGGGGTTTGTTTTGGTGCAAATTAATTTTGGATGACATATAGTCATATGAAGGGTGGATGAATACAAGTTTTATCAGCAATCCAGGATCTGCACTGGGTAGTTCTGGGTGGGGGGTAGGAAGCTACCTCTAAATAAAAGAAAACCTAGTTAAAGCATGTAATTTGGATTTTGGATTTTTGTAATGGTTTATACATGTATATACATGCCTTGTTGTGCACTGACGTGCGTGCGTGTATCTTGTCCTCCTATCCAGGGCCCTGGGCTCGGAGAAGGCTCAGCCTCCGCAGGTCACCACGGCGGCTCCGTCCTGGCAGAGACACCGGCAGTCCATCCACGGGCTATCGGAAGAGTTCCGTGTGCTGGCGGACAAAGCTGCGCTGCAGGTATAAGGCAGACTTTAAGACCCCACTGCCATCTTTTTTCTCTCTCCTCTCTGCCTAAATCTGGGAACAGACCTACCGACCTTCTCAGTCTTTTACGATTAGAACGCCAGTCTTTCATGGTTAGTGAGCCAAACCTACAGACTCAATCTGGGGCGATTGAGAGTCGTTCATGAGCACAAACGATCGAGTTGTCTGCATTTTAATGTCATAATTGGTACCATAGCGACCTCAGAACGGACCGGATAAGATCATATCAAACATGTTTGATTCAGTCCGACTCAGTCGTAATTGCGTCAACAATGGGAAGAATCGCCTCGTTAAAAATCTGTCATCCAAACACACATAACAATTTTAGCCACGACTGACACTTGCGACTACTCATGATAACCCGTGACTACCCATGACTGGCCCTGACGTTCCATCGTATCAAAATCGGGGTTAATAATCGGTAGGTCTGTTGCCAGCATAATCAGAGTCAAAGGCCCTTCACACAAATATAACAACAGTTGGTGGGAACAAAAACAATATTTATCACTCAAATTTATATGGATGAACAAACCCCACACTGCAAACTGTACCAGTAATAACAATGAGAAATGGTATCTTTGGGAAGCACTTTCAGAGTAATTTTAAGAATGATAAAAATAACAGATTATTACAACCCATTAAATTGTAGCTACCCCATTCGCAGTGTTGCCAGATGTACGATAATTATCGTATTTGTACCATAATTTTGACCTCTGTACAATGTACGATCAATATTGAAATAAAATGGGTAATGTACGATAATTTCAGACTTTTCAGTTGTTAGTCCAAACACACATCCTACCGCTTCTCTGACCCCCGAGAATCATTTCGCAGGCCCGCTTGCCTGTACGCACGCAAGCAAACAAGCACGTAGACACCATGTCCAGTTCAAAATGTGGACTGTCGGCTTTGGCACGTTAAAACGGCCCTAAGTAGCAAGATTTTCTCCAGTTAGTGTGACTGTACACAGCTTGTTTAAAAGTGGCTGTATTATTTTGGAACTTGGCTGTATTATTATTTGGAAAATAAAATTGTTGGAAAATAGGCATATTTTATGCCTTTGGTTCGTGTACGATATTTTTTGTCAAAAAAACGATAATTTCGAGGTTTTGGTACGATACTTGGACATTTCCAGTCTGGCAACAAACATGAGGAAAGACTTATTGTTTGTCAGTGTGGACACTAAGAGCACCATAGCTGAAAAATGAAAACAATTGCTGTGTGTGTGTGTGTGTGTGTGTGTGTGTATTCAGGGAGCGAAAGAGGAGGATGAGGTGGTAGAGAGGCTGAGCCTTTTCCTGGACCTGCTGCAGTCGTACAAAGTACGTCACTCACACAGCACAACACAACACACCACACCACAACACAACACAACACAACACAACACAACACAACACAACACAACACAACACACAACATTAAAATCTCTTTCTCTCTCTCTGTCTGTCTCTCTCTCTGTGTGTGTGTGTGTGTGTGTGTGTGTGTGTGTGTGTGTTAGGACCTGTGTGACCGTCATGAGAGTGGTATTTTCATGGAGCACCAGCGAGCGCTGCAGAGGAGACCTGAGCCACTCACGGAGCTGCTGGAACAGCCAGAGTCACGGCTTGCTCAGGTAGGTCTAACACACACACACACACACACACACACACACACACACACACACACACACACACACACACACATACATACACATACACACATACACACACACACACACACACACACACACATACACACACACACACACACACACACACACACACACTACACATACACACACACACACACACACACACATACACACACACACACACACACACACACACACACACACACACACACACACACACATACACACATACACACACATACACACAAACAGACATACACACACAGACACACACACACACACACACACACACACACACACACACATACACACACTATCAGCTGTTTTTTTATGTTCAGAGTAGTTTATTTGTGTGTGGAGAAAATAGATGCTGGTTTAACAAAGGCGAGTGTAATATCTCTTTCGCTTCCCCTCCCTTTCTCTCTCTATCTCACTTTTTCGATCTCCCCTTTATCCTCTACCCTCTATCTATTATTTTCTGAAAAAAAAGAATTGAAAATGTGTGATAAAAGTAAAAACAAAAACAACACAATGTATTTATTTATTGACTCTCTCTCTCTTTCTCTCTCTCTCTCTGAATCTCTCCATCCTCAGCAAGAGAATGCCATAGTGACGATGGAGCTGAGGGGGTTCTTCTCCCTGTTCTGCCTGCACCAGGAGACCCAGCTGGTATTCACACACCTGCCCCTCACCACCAACATACTGGGGGCCTTCATAGAGTCACAGATACAGGGGCATAAGGAGGTACGGCACACACACACACACACACACACACACACACACACACACACACACACACACACACCTGCCCCTCACCACCAACATCCTGGGGGCCTTCATTGAGTCACAGATACAGGGACACAAGGAGGTAGGTACGTACACACACACACACACACACACACACACACACACACACACCTGCCCCTCACCACCAACATCGGACACACACACACACACACACACACACACACACACACACACACACTCACACTAAGGCCTGATATATAGAATCAATATACAATGGATATACACACATGTATAGAAAGACACATGTTTGTTCCATTTAGTAATTTAATTTTGGTTGTGTGTGTGTGTGTGTGTGTGTGTGTGTGTGTGTAGGTTAGTAATCTGTGCTATCTGCATGCAAGTGCCTACCAAACTCATCTCCCAATTGTACCTTTTGTGCTCCTGTTTGTGCAGATGGGGGACTTCTGGAGCGACCTCCTCCCAAAGCTCAACACCATCTTTGAGGGCAACGCCTCCATCTCCTCCCCTCCTCGCTCGCCATGCCGGAGAATCATCTTCCCATGATGCTCAGCAAAAATATATACCAGAGAACTTTTAATAGGGGAGAATTAAAATTGCGCTCGCATTATTCAGTAGACAGGGAAAAACAGCCCAAAGATGAAAACGTAATGTCATATTTATTAAATATATTTAATTTTGGATTGAAATCCATGTCAAAGCTGTTTAAAATAAAATGCAATCTGTTCCTAAATATGTGAAAATTATACATTTAGCCCTATACCTCATAGGTGCCCATTGATTTTCCACTCAGTTTCCACTGACTCGCGATCGCCCCTAGCGGATTTGCAATTGGAATTGCAGGTTGAATGGCGTTAATAGGAGTGCCATGGCTCGCCGTAAACGGGCTCTGTATATACTTTTTACTGGAACTTCATTTGAGAAGCTCTAGGGGCAGTATTCTCCCAGGTGCTAAATCCAAATAAGTGTAGCCTAGTAAACTAGCACCACCCGCTGGACGCCAAAATCTTTTGTCTGCGAGTGGGTCTAGCCTTGCATCATTCTCCAATTCTGCCAAGAATGCCAGGAATCTGGCAAAACCAATTATAACGCAGAGATGTGTTTTGAATCAAAGCGGGCGGGGTTTAAAACCAATCATAACACAGAGATGTGTTTTGAATCAAAGCGGTTGGGGTTTTGAGGGAGAAAAGACAGAGCGTTGGCCTATACGCACAGATATGGTTTGAAAGACAATGGGTTGTGCTCATCAACAATCTGTACATACAACAATCTGTATCCATTCATCGGGGCCAGACTAAATAGACATCCAATCTCACATTTAGTCTGGTTTACCAGGCTAAAAAAAGTGCTAAGTGCAGGCCGAAATTTATGGAGTATTTTTTTGGGTTTTGGAACCTGGGAGAATACCGGCCTACCTGAAAATCTGAATGATGTAAATAGATTTGTTAGTCGTTTGGACATACTGTAAAAGGCAGACTTTTGTCACTATAGAAACTAGTGTCTAAACAAACCTACCTTTATTGACCAATATCTAGAATCCCCAATGTCCATGATTCATTCAAGTTATGATGTTTAGTAAAAGGCATTTAAAGAAAATCTCACACTTACTTACAAAACAAACTGCAACAAATGTTGTATATAACTTACTGTAAACTTTCCAGAAAAACTTTTAAAAATGGCTCTCTCGGGGGTGGCATAGCTCAGCGAGCTAGTGCGTCGTGCCGCAGATCCGGGTTCGATTCCAACCCAGGGTCATTTCCCGATCCCTGCCCTTCTCTCTCTCCCACTCATTTCCTGTCACACTCTCTACTGTCCTATCAAATTAAAGGCACAAAAGCCCTGAAAATATCTAAATAAATAAATAAATAAATGGCTCCCTCTAGCTTATTATTTTGCTCTTTTAAAAAAACAAACAAACAAACAAAAAATAAAACAGAAGTGTGGTTTATATTGTAGTTTATATTGTTGAAAAAAATACTGTAGGCTATGTCAATGCAATACTTGTTTACACTTGGTTTATGTTGTTGAAATATTAGTAATTGTAATTGTAAACATAAACACATTACATACAATGATTTGTGAAATGCATCTTTATGTGCGTGTAGGTTTTGTACTACTGTACTGTATGTGCATTGCCATTGGGTCTGCCATGGCAAATTTGTTTATATTTATTTGATTTCTATGTAAATGTTATGTGTTTATGTTATGTGTTTATGTTTTGTTATGTCACTGTTTATGTTTATGTTTTGGTACCGGTTTTGTACAGAGTTGTTCTACATTAACTGACTCCTCGTCACGCCATTCCACTAGAATTGGTTTACTACCTCTGGTTTTCCAATACTTCGTAAATAAACAGATACATCACTGGTTATTCTGTCTTTAGAGAGATTTATTGGCATGAGATTAAGTGTGTTTGAGTCTACTTGACTGCTGCTTAAAGCAAAAAAAAAAATTCTGCAAGTATTATTACATTTTCCAACTAGATATGAGAAGACATTTAAATGGGAAAATTACTGGAAATATTTATTACTTGGTGATGCTAGCGGGTGCGATGCTAGCTGTTCAAATCGGATTCAAGCAACTATGCTAGGCTTGAGCTGCAAGTCGTATCGCCAGGCTCGGAGAACGGCTTGATGAACAGAAAAAAGGTAAAACTCAATTTCTTAACTCGAGGGGAGGTGCAAAATGAACTTATTTCCACGAATGGTGGCCTGATGCTTTAAAAGCAGTTTCCTGTCAGTGAAGATGTAAAAAAAAACTTATACCATAGTGTTATAGTTGGTATATTTTAATGATCTAGTGCTAGCCTGGCGAATGCCAAACTAAAAATCACGAGTGATATTTAGTCTGGAGACCTACCTATTGCATCTCTCGTAGCGGAAGCATCGTTAATGATTGTCCAGAGCCGTTTATTGGGCTCAACGAATGTCTATCATAACGTCTGTACATAGCTCAGAGCCAATACCAGAACCACCACATGACGTAAAATGCAATCGAGGGACGTACTAGTCCCTTTTTGTTCTGTGATTGGATACCGAAAGTAAGCAAGAAAAACGGCCATGGTCACCATGCTGCTTTGCAGAGTGAAATGAAATAAGCGTGCAAAGGAGCATGGGAACTCCCAGGCTAATCTAGTGCAGGGGTGGCCAACCTGTGGCTCGGGAGCCGCATGCGGCTCTTTTCCCAGAGTCATGCGGCTCTTACCATCATGTCCAAGTTTGTGTTTGTGCGTGTGTGTTTATGATCACTTCCCTTACATTTAATACAGTGATTTTGTTTTGTTATGTGTATGCCTTTGCTACGCTTTCTGCCCCCCTAGTCCATGACCATGTAGGCCTGTGAAATTAATTGCATTTCAGTAATGGTTACTTTTTAAATCTGAGGCCCAATTCACATGGCCCAATGCATTTGTGAATTTACGGTTTGTATATCCATATCTGTCTGTTTACGGTGTGTGTACAGGGTACGGTGTCTGTATGTTTGTGTATTGACACCAGAAATGTCTTCAGCATTCCCCTGCACGAACTGGCTGCCCGAGATCAATTGATATTGCTTAAATATTGTATATCATATGGGATCTTGACACAGTAAAGTAACAAAATTTAAACTCTTTATTGCATATTGTTGCTATAATATTTCAACAATTACATACAAGAACATACAGTACCCAACAGAACAACATACAAGAAGAGACCCACATACCCCTCTTTTTTTTTTTTTTTTTTTTGCTTCAATCCCTGCGTTTTGTAAGTCAGTAATTCTGTGTTAAGGCAAACGATCATTGGACACATATGTCGTCCCCCCCCAAAACCTGTGTAGTTCTAGCCTAGAAATCTGATGCACCCTAAGGCTGTGTGCACATTTGCCACATTTTTGGTTGGCACTACTCACACGTTTGGCTGTGTTGCGCATTCCATGATTGTCCGATGCTTACAAGCTATACCTCATTGTAAAGGTGACAAACCAACGATAAAAACGATATAAAACACTTTAGGGATTGGTATTATTAAAGGGGAGATATAATGGGCCAAAGTCAAGTTTCCTTACTTTTTGTGAGCGGTTTACAAAGACTGGATTTTTTTTTTTCACTGACCCAAGAGCATGAGGAGCTAGAGAGTCATGACATTATCTTTAGGTTACAATAAGTGTTTGAAAACCACATACAATCACTGACTGCCACTTTTATCTATATGATTCTCTGTGTCTTTTTGACTTTGCCTTTACTTCCATTCCCAAGTAGCAAAGTCCTTATACACCTTATGCTTTGGTAATCTGTTGGCTTCAAGGCACATACCACAGTAACTTCCACGTTGCCATTCTCTGGGAAATTGCATTTTATACTTCAGTCTCCAATTGAAGTATGAGGCATAGCGTTTCTTATCTTGGGCCAGCTTCTTAAGGAATTCTCCAAGTTCCTCTAATGATTTGAAATCGTCCAAATGAATGAAAGAATCCTTCTGCGCCACTGCCTCGTAGTCGGTCCGTGGTGGACCTAAAACTACAGGAATAGCTCCGCCCCTGAAGCCGTTCCAAAACTTTTCTGTGATGTAGTCTTTGAAAACGGAATTCTCGAAAGCCAGGTAGAAGTGACAGCGGGAGATTGTGGGGAGGAGTTGGTCTCCACCAAGACGCTTATTCACTGCTCCACCATAAACGTTCACTGGTATAATTGTTTTTAGTCTTTTGTAAACAGCAGTTCTCTTGTGGTGGGCTGCATAATTGCTCACAACCCAACAAGCCAAAGATGACTTGTTCTTTGGGATGAAATCCTCAACTGTAAATCCAGTTCCAATGTCATCGGGTACCATTTGGCCATATGGTATATAAACATCTGCATCACGCCGATAACACATGGTGTAGTTAAAGTAGCCGTTAAAGGGCTTGACATTGCCATTATGTGCTGGACTTTCCATTGAGAACCATACCCATCTTTGGTTCTGTGGTCGAGTCAGTTGTGTGGGTAGCCTTTGTGAGCGCTGGATCAATTCCCGGTTGTGGAAAATCACAAAATCAGCTTGAGGAAACAAGGATCGATCATCCGTCAAAGTGCAATTTGGTATTCCAAACACCTCCATACACACATCACCACTTGTGCTCTGTCTGGATCCAAACGCCCAGTGCCACACCAGAACAGTGGTAGTTTTGTTGGACTGTGTTGTGATGACAACAGGGTTCTTAGAGCTTTGGTGCATTGTCAACAGTGAAGGCCAGTCAACCAACAAGCTGCCAATAAGTGTAAGGCAAGTGAGAAAGGCAGCCAGTAGGAATGTCCGTCGGTATTCCCAGATGTCCATACTTTCCTGACAAAACAATAAACAAGAAAAAAAATCAACAATCCAACACACTACAGATATGACCCTCCAAAGCAACACAGCTTGTCGCTTGTCGCAAGCTTCGTTTCTAAGAAAATTCTAAAAATGGAATGCTTGCACCCAAAAAAGTCGAATTTCACATTTCAGCATAATTTGTATAAAGTCTACACTTTCAGATTGTAATTAAATTGTGTGAAATTTGTGAAATTGTATGTGTGAAATTTATACCTGAAATAAATGTGTTTGTTGAGAAGGTGCATTCTTTTAGCATTGTACTAACTTAGCTGTCATATCAAAGATTTCTAGTGCTAAAGGATTTGTAACTAGATGTACCGCGTGCCGGTACAAAATATGACCGCCGCAGTCACAATCAGTTATTTTGTCCGAGTAGTAATTAATCCACCCGCGTTACCACCACCAGTGAACAGCACAGGAAGCGGCGACGATCCCACTGAAGGTTGGCGTAGCAGCTAGCTAGCGGTGACGATCCCACTGAAGCAGCGACGATCCCACTGAAGGTTGGCGTAGCAGCTAGCTAGCGGCGACGATCCCACTGAAGCAGCTAGAAGTGGGACGATCCCACTGAAGGTTGGCGTAGCAGCTAGCTTCAGTGGGATCGTGGCCGCTTCCTGTGCTGTTCACTGGTGGTGGTAATGCGGCTGGATTACTACTCGGCCAAAATAACTGACTGTGACTTAACCAAACTATTTTACCTTGCAGCTGCAATCAATGGAATTATTAATAAAACTATAATTTATTCAATATTTTTGCCTCATTTACTCACTCCACCCAAGCGGTACTGACTGGTCACGGGCATTTCCATACTGGTGACACACATAAGATGGGGAAGTTGATACTTTTACTCAAATAGCCTTCGACTACTTACAGTCTTGCCACATTTTAAGGGAAGAGTCCACATGACCATCATCAAAATATCCACTAGTGCTTTTTCTTAATTGTATCTTTTTTTTTTTTTTTAATTATTCCATATGTTTGTTTGAGTTGCATTTTATTTATTTAGTCACTACTTACTATTGTTATTCTCATTATTATTGTCATTATTATACATTAATGCTTTGGCAATATTGTATTTTTTTTACATTCATGCCAATAAAGCTTATTGAACTGAACTGACAGGCCTATCACCCCAAACCAGCAACGCTTTCGCTTAATAGCACCATCTACAGGTCAATAATTGTACAGTCATTAAATATACATATAAATTAATTTGTTTTATAGCCCCCCATGGATGAAATTCCTCAAAACTTGACATATTCCCACAGGATGTCAGGTTCATCATACACATTCAATTTGGTGCAGTTCCTAACATCTGATCTAAAGATAGGGGCAATTAAAGCCGTATAATATTGCATTTTAATTTTTTACCATGGGGGGGCAAATCACAAATAACTGGTTATGAGCTAAGTTGTTGTGGGCTCTTGAGACCAACATTCCATAAACATTTCATCATCCTCAATATCATGGGTCAGGTAGTTTTTTAGGAAAAACAACATTTTTTGCGTAAAAGTCTACTGGGGCTACATGCCCACCAAGTTTCATGTGCCCCGGTGTTACGGTGTCCCGGGAATCGTTGACCAAAAATTCAGGAAGTAGATGACGGGAGAAAAAAACAAAAAACTTTGACAATCATTATATGACCGCTACGCTTGCTACGCTAGCGGCGGTCATAATAAGCTACCACCAGCAAGGCAGGTGAACATTCGAAATAGAAGGCTTAGACTTAGTAGGAAAAAATAATAATCCAAATGTCAAGGGCTTTTCCAATTTTTTGAAACTATAAGAAAAAAAACAAAAACATTTTTAACTTGTAGGCTGTAATGGATTTGGATGAGATTTTCAGACAACGTCCAAAACAACAATTTGTACAATAAATTGTGAACAATTTATCAAGTTTTGCGAATTGGATGAAGGGTTTTGTGATTTGTGTACAGTGTACAGTTTTGCAAAAAATAGACGAAGGTTTCAGAAATGTTGTCTAATCAATCAGAAAAAAACTGTAATGGATAATTCTGGTACCTCCCCTCTCTCTCTAAATACATTTATCTCCCTTCAGAACGCCATTCTCTTCTCTGATTGGCTGCTAGGTGGCCATTAATTCCAGATAACCTGCTACTTTGGAAGTAGTTCCAAAAAATAACTCATCTAATAACTGATTACCGTTCCATATGAATGCCTTTCAGAATGGTAACTATAACAACAACAAGCAACCTTGTAGATCTACTTTCAACTGAAAGTAGTACCCAAACCGAACAGGTTAGCTTCTTTTAAATTTGAGTTGCATATTTCTTTTACGTTTTATACGCTTCTTCAAATATACGAGAGATAGATAGATACGGGAGATAAGCGGGATTGTTGAGAGTGGTGTATGAATGCATATAATGAGTTATCCAAGAGGTGGCGCTGTTGCGCCATATATAGGATGGATTTACGCAGGGATCTATAAGGGGGATGTTACCATTTCTCTCTCTCTCTGTAGCAGAGAGTTTCAGGCACTACTGAGAAAGAACAAAATCAGGCATGAGACTTCCTGCCCTTATGCTCCACACCAGAATGGGGTCGCTGAGAGAGAAGGGCATACTCTTTTCGAGATGGCCAGATGTAAACTTATAGACAGTGGTCTACCCAAGAGTCTTTGGCACTATGCCGTGCAGGAAGCAGCCTATACTAGGAACCGATGCTTTAACAAGCACACAGGCACTACCCCGTACACAGCACTGACGGGTAAGAAGTGTGATCTTTCTAAGATGCATAAATTCGGATCGGTGTGCTATGCCTATCAACAAGACAGAGGAAAACTAGATCCTAGATGTGAGAGGGGGCTTTTTGTAGGGCATGACAAAGGCAGTCCTGCATACCTAGTCTACTTCCCCAGTAAGGGAAAGGTGCAGAAGCACAGACTTGTAAAATTTGTTAGCAAGACAACATGTGAGAACGAGACTCAGACACAGGAGCTAGGGCCTGACACCAAAGTGGGTTGTGACGAGAGAGTAGAGAACACACAGCCTAGGATATTGAGCACAGATGTACAGACTGATGGCCCACAGTCAGCATCAGAGAATGATGGAGAAAACCTGCCTAGGGCGGCGTCACCTGCACTAGACAGTGGGAGATATCCCAACAGAGAACGTAAACCCCCTGCATATCTCAGGGATTACACTTCAGATGATACTGATGATGACAGTACACTTACAAGTGTAGACTGTTGTTACCGAGCAGTTAGTGGTGTACCTCTGACCTTTAAAGAGGCCATGGCATCACTTGAGTCAGAAAAGTGGAGGAAGGCGATGGACGAGGAAATGAAGTCCTTAGAGGACAACGAGACCTTTACCCTGATTAAGTTGCCAGAGGGCAGTAAGACAGTGGGAGGGAAGTGGGTGTACTCAATCAAGGGGGACATTGATGGACATGACCAGTACAAAGCTAGGTTTGTAGCAAAAGGATATAGTCAGAGAGCAGGGATAGATTATGGTGAGACATTCTCTCCAACAGCCAACTTTACAAGTATACGTGTAGTGATGCAGAAAGCAGCCCAAGACAATCTTATATTACATCAAATGGATGTGAAAACAGCTTATCTGCACGCACCCATTGACAGAGACATATACATGGAACAGCCTGAGGGTTACAGAAAGGGGGGAGAGAAGCTAGTTTGTAAACTAGAGAAGTCCATTTACGGCCTAAAGCAGTCAGGGCGTAATTGGAATGAGATGCTCCATACATGTCTTGTGGATGACAACTTCATTCAGAATTTGACAGACCACTGTGTCTATACCAAAGAGTCTGAGGAGGCAGGGAAGATAATTGTAGTCATCTGGGTGGATGATCTTATTATCGCAGCCAACGACAAACACAATCTAGAGAAAGTGAAAAACATGCTCTCTACCAGGTTTAAAATGAAAGATCTAGGGAGTTTGAAGTGCTTTCTGGGCATGGACTTCAGCCAGTCTGACAGCTGTGTGAAAGTGTCCCAGAAAAGATATGTTGAAAAGATACTGGAACGTTTTGGCATGCATGAGTGTAAGATCAGAGAAACACCATGTGACCAAAAGCTAGACTACTCTGAAGATTCACTTAAAATGTCTGATGTGAAGAAGTACAGGGAAGCTGTTGGTAGCTTAATTTACTTGACAACCTGTACGCGCCCTGACCTATGTTTTGTAGTGAGCAAGTTATCACAGCATTTTGCTGATCCTACTGATGAACATTGGGGTACAGTGAAACATGTTTTGCGCTATCTTAAAGGTACTACAGACAAACAGCTCTGTTTCAGAAAGAGCGAAGATGGCCTAGGACTACAAGCACATAGCGATGCAGACTGGGCTGGGGATGCTAGCGACAGGCGTAGTACCTCAGGGTATTGTGTGAGGATGAGCAAAGACAGCGCTTTAGTCTCTTGGAGAACCAAGAAACAACCCACTGTAGCGCTATCTACATGCGAGGCCAAATACATGGCCCTAGCACTAACAATACAGGAGTGTATCCATCTGGAACAACTACTGGGGGGCATAGATACCTATGTGTACAAGAAAACTGTTGTCTATGAGGATAACCAGGGGGCAATTGCACTCACTAAGAATCCCGTGTGTAGGCAAAGGTGTAAGCATGTGGATGTAAAATACCATTTCATCAGGTCTATCATAAGGGAAGATAAAATGACAGATGACATGGTGGCAGACGTTATGACAAAACCTGCCTCTAGGCTTAAACTGCAGAAATTTGCTGAGGTCATGTTTGGTGTGTAACATGTTGAAGCTTTTGTCATGCATATGATAACACACATTTTTTTATTGTTTGTATTTGTTTTATTTGTTTATTTGGCTGTACAAAGGTTGAACAGTGAATATGTCATTCATAAGTGGGAGTGTTGAGAGTGGTGTATGAATGCATATAATGAGTTATCCAAGAGGTGGCGCTGTTGCGCCATATATAGGATGGATTTACGCAGGGATATATAAGGGGGATGTTACCATTTCTCTCTCTCTCTGTACTGGCTGCTCACAGGAGCAATATGGGTTCGGTAGCAATAAACTATGCCAAGTTTGGCTGAAGAAAGTGGAAGACCTGTTCATTCTTTGGAATTATTATTCCGCAGTGCTAAACAAGAAAGGAGTCTATCTATCAACAGGGATAACGACCTCCGAGGTGTCCAGTTATTCATTTATAATTGTCTTGGCGGAATAACTCCGTCTCCGTGCTGCGCGCGTCGCCAGAGTTCTAGATTCCGCCTCGACAATTATAAATGAATAACTGGACACCTCGTCGGCCGTTGTCCCTTACTGTATATACTGTAATAATTTTTAAGGTCGGCCCAAGCCTGGGGCCCTAAGCAGAATTTAATTTGACTCCTTCAGGTCAGTGCAGGTCATCAGAGAATGGCATGCAGAAAAGAAAAAACATGGGCGTGTCCCTTGGACTGGTTAATCATGATGGCTGACACAACTGTTTCTCAGAGTAATTCACCAGAAATCTGATTCTTATCAAGGATTGAAAAGCACGAGGAAATAAGACAAAAAATTCAGTTAGAGTAAGAATGGTCTTTTTCATGCTCAAAACCGGCGAGTGTGCTCTGCTTAACATTCTCTGATGAGACCTAAAAGAATGAAAAACATGGCATGAGAATGGCATGCAGAAAAGAAAAACATGGACGTTGGACTGGTTTATCATGATGGCTGACAAAATGGACAATACTGATTCTCAGATTAATTTACTAGAAATCTATGATCTTTATCAAGGGTTCAAAAGTATGAGGAAATAAGACAAAAAACAACAGTTGAAGAGTTCAGATGCAAAACCCCCTAATTCCACTTGACCACTTTCTGAGAAAAAGGCCATTTTTTATCAGGCGTTTAGAGTGTTTTGAATGTAAACAGATATTTTAGACACGGCGGGGAGCAGGTTTTGTTTTATTTTTTCACAAAAAACATTTAATTTACATATTCTAGATTTACTATACAGGATTCACACAATATCATTAACTCAGTTTTCACAAAAATGGTGTTTAGGGGGTTTTGCATCTGAACTCTTCAGTTACAACTAGATGTACCACATGACGATACGAAATATGACTGCCGCTCAGTTCTGCACATTCTCTGCATATATATGATGCTTATCAACTTGTTTGTATCTCTCTCATGTTATAAATGTGTGTCTGCATGAGTGAGTTTGCTTTTGTGTACAAGTATAAGAGTGTGTGTGTGTGTGTGTGTGTACCCGTGCGCATGTGTGCTTGTGTGTACAGTATGTAGTGTGTGTGTGTGTGTGTGTGTACCCGTGCGCATGTGTGCTTGTGTGTGTAGTTATATATGAGCACATATGATGTAAATGATCATTTGAATTTTGTAACCCAGTAACCATTCACTTAATAGCACCATCTACAGATCAATGGTTGTACAGTCATTAAATGTACATATAAATTCACTTATTTTATAGCCCCCCATGGATGAAATTCCACAAAACTTGACATATTCCCACAAGATGTCAGGTTCATCATACACATTAAATTTGGTGCAGTTTAACATCTGATCTAAAGATAGGGGCAATTAAAGCAGTATAATATAGCATTTTAATTTTTTACCATGGGGGTGCAAATCACAAATACCTGGTTATAAGCTAAGTTGATGTGGGCTCTTGAGACAAAGATGGAGAGGCCCCAGGGGACCAAACAAAATTTTTCCGCTACGCTTGCTACGCTGCGGCGGTCATAATAAGCGTGTTCTTTTTCATGCTCAAAACTGGTTTGCATGAAGCATAGTGCTAAAAACCAAGTCAAATAAGCCAAATATTAACTGTCTGCTGATTGTTCTGCCTTAAGGATATCACTCGGACGAGAGACATGACAGTGATAAATGTTTTATAATAAATCCCATACTGGCTGCTGCCACTATACATAGCTCAAAGTTTGCATTGTTGCGTAGCCTAGGCCTATCTATGATTCTTATCAAGGATTCAAATGCATGAAGCATGAGCAAATGCATGAGCTACAATTGTAACTGTGTTTTTTTTTTTTCATGCTCAAAACCGGTTTGCTTGAAGCAAACAAGGTAAACTCCAGAGAGTGTAGACTCAGAAATACCCATTGCTGTCCCAGGCATATAAAACTCATTATAAAGACTTTAGACTTCAATAAAAGACTTCAATAAAATGTCTTTATTTAGATCTCATCATGATTGAATTAACTTCCAAGTACATATTTAAATAACTTCTGCTTTAATATACCTAAATTGATCATATATAGTGTGCTTTCAATGTAGAGAAATTTAACTCCTAAATTTTAATCAATGAAAATAATGGCAAAATATGTTTGTAGATTTTTGTTATATTTTTTTCTCTAAAGGACTTATTGATCAGGCCTACTTCTAAAAACAATGTTTGAAAGATCCAATAATTGTAGATTTAAGTTGTAAATTAAAACAATTCATGTCACTACCAAAACACACGAATAAATTGCCCATAGATTGAGAGTAGTTGTAGTCACATTTTATATACAGTAGTCTTGCATGTAGTCTTGCATGAAATGTATTGGTTAGTTGTTCTCTTTCTCCTGGTAGAGTGGTGACATAGAACAAGGTTTCATACTGTGTGGTACTGATAATGTGATCAGGGGCCATATTCTCAAAGAATCTTAAGGCTAAAAGTAGCTCCTAACAGCCAAATTTAGGAGAAACTCCTAAAAAAAATGGGCGTGCCAGTCGTAACTTTAGGACTCCTAACTTTTTGGGATAAGAGTAATTCACAAAACAATTTAGGCTAAAAGTAGCACCTAAGTCTGGGACAGCTTATGAGTAGTCAAGAGGACTTCTAAGTCACTAAGACCAACTCCTAACAACACATCGCGATTGCATGTATTACGTCCTAATCTTTCGAAACGCACGTGAAGAATCATATTTGAGCATCCATGGATTGCACAGTTTACAAGGAATGCAAACATGCCACCAAACCCGTGTTTAAATATATATGCAATTTTTCACAGTCAAGTTTAATTTGTGTACTTCCTCTATTTATAAATGTGCTCTCAAAAGTGCAGTAAAAACGGTGCAAAGATACTTTGTTATTCCACCGCGAATCTTGTTACCGTTTCATTTATGGCTTGTCTTATGCGCTGCGGTCGTAACACAGGAGAACAGCAGAGCACAGCCAGAGAACATCACGCAGATTACGCCCACCTGTCACTCATCAACCAATCGCCAATGTAAATGCAAGCAGGCTCGTGCATGAGAGCTGACGTCAACCATAGCAACACAACTCTTATTTTAGCCTAAGAGTTGCCTTTTATCCTAGCTAAAAGTAGGTCTCAGAGGCATTGTGAATTACTTTTAAGAAATAACTCCTACATAAAAACTTTTAGTGCAGTTTAGGAGTACTCCTAAAGTTAAGATAAGATTCTTTGAGAATACGGCCCCAGAAGTCTAAAAACCCTGGGGGTGAAATTTAAGAGAGACATAAATGTTTGTGTCATTTTGAAATATATTGTAGCCATAGGCCTATGTGTTTTACTGCTCAGACCACACGTACAGTAAATACCAATGTCCTACCAGACATCTTTGGTTTTGACTCAAATTTATCTGAAATTGTCACTACCAAAACAGTCACAACCGATGTTTCGGTTGTGACATATTCTTACGGTAGTGACATAAATGCAGCTTTTTTTCTGGTAAATGAAAAATAATATGCACATTTTTTGACATCATATTATGCAATGAAGAGTAGGAATCCCATAGCGAAATATAACATACAAGTTACAGTGTTATACATACTTACATACTAGTTAATAAATAGATAGCTAATGCTTGTCATTTCTGTCAAACCTTTGAGGTTATGCAGGCAAGAAATCATATTGTTTATAATCAACATGTCTAAATAAAGCAAAACAAAAAAATTATACAGAGGTGGAAAGCATTTTAAAGATATTTCTATCGGTATCCAATAAATCAATGCTCCATGAAAATAAAGGCTTAACCTGTGATTCATTAACTCCAACTGGGTTAAAATCACAGATTAAATAAAAAATATATAATATTATAATTAGTGCTGGGAAAATTAACTGATTAATCACGTGATTAATCCAAAAAATTTAACTCGGATTAAAAAAATTAACTCAGATTAATCCTGATGGATATGGTACCACTTCCATGGCATGTATTATGTTCAATTTCAGATAGAAAATGGCTCGGATATCAAGTCAAACTATACAAAGATTATGTTTGGGGAATCCTTGGGGGTAGGGGACAAGTGTGAATGGCCCCATTTGAGACAACTAAAGCCAACTATTTAGTATCAGGGCCTTTACAGGGCAAAATAAGGATCCAACATAATATAGCATCCAAATTCTTACTGGAAGAAATGAGTTGTGATTAAAAGTGATTAATCATGATTAATCATTGCAAAATTTTGTGATTAATCAGATTAATTTTTTTAATCGTTTGACAGCACTAATTATAATCTAAACTTTACATTTTTTTTTCATGCATGTTTCATACACAAACATATACTGGTATTTTCTCATTTAGGAGAAACACAAAAACATCAACAAGTCTTTTCCATGACTTCTTATAAGTTGTATAATCTTTTTTTATATAGCACCTGTTAGCCAATAGCTTTTCTCATATTTGAATTATACAATAGTTATGCAGCAGGAAATACCTGTAGAAACTAAGCCTAGCTTACAACATCGTAGGAGGGTAGGCCTATTTTTTTCTTATCCAAAGTCTGTCTTTTATGGTGATTAAATGTGCCAAGTGCGAAGGACTATTTGGCTGTTTTTCTGGTTTGCAACCCAATGACTTTCAATGGGTAAATCCCAGGCAATAATGCTTTCAAAGCTCTCTCTCTCTCTCTCTCTCTCTCTCTCTCTCTCTCTCTCTCTCTCTCTCTCTCTCTCTCTCCCTAACATTTACCTGCAGTTGTTTTTGAAATAAGCACAGATTATAATTTCTCTTCTAATCACTGGCTATGCCTATTGATAATATATGCACAAAATTCTGTTCTTACTGTATGTGAGAACTAACAAACTAACTAAATGTAGTTTATATTATACTATCATAGTTAGTTCTGATAAGAACAGAGTTGGGAATTTGTGCAGCATTTTGTATATTAACCAAGTAAAGGTAGTAAATATCTTAATATAATAATTAGTTTAATCTTAATAAAAGATTAAACAGGTTATGCTGCCTTACCTTTTAGGCGGAATGTAGAGTAGACCCTGGCAGTTGAGGCTGTGCTGTAGTGGGTGATGTCGGTGATGATGGTAGTTCACTAAAACCAAGGTAGCTTTCCCCGCCTTCTCATGATTACTGTGCAGGTGTGGCCAGGACACACATTTATTTTCATGGGGGCATGCATTCCTGAAAGAGTTCATTTTAGTCCGGATAAATGAAGTGTACTAGCAATGCAATGTCAAAGAATAGGGCCGTGCAGAGCCCTTTGGAGGGGAGGGGCTGAATTTTTAAAAAAGGGCACAATGAACAAAATTTACAAACAACATGGCAACTCTAATTACAAGTAATTATTAATTACAAGAGGGATGGTGAATACTGTATTTTGAAAAATGAAACTCTAAATCTCCTATCTAATCTTATATTGATATATCTAATAATGCTTGTCTTTGTACAGAGGCTAGGGGGTCTGGGGGTAGGCTACTCCCAGGACATTTTTAAGCATTTTCATCCAATGTCCTTCATTCTGGTGCATTTTACCAGGTTGCTAAAGCAATTAATTGAATGGCTTACCTAATTTGATTTGATTTCACATCAAAAAGTAGTTTGCAAAGTACTATTGCCACAATAGTACTGAAAATGGCAGGCCCACCTGTCACCTGTGGAACACAAAACCGCACACGGGTCTCGAACCCACCACCCCACATGTTACAAACTCCCGGCCAGTGTTGGGTAAGTTACTTTAGAAATGTAATGCGTTACAGTTACAAGTTACCCCTTCAAAAATGTAATTGTAGTGTAACTATTTTGATTACTTTAATAAAGTAATGAAACTAATTACATTTGATTACACTTTTTGATTACATATCTACATTTTTGAGGGGGAAAAAAATCAATTGTCAAGCAATTTTGAGTTTTTCAATCCTGGCAATGTTGGGCTAACTGTCACATATTTTTCAACACTGACACTGCCAAAATCCTTTCTAACTCCCACAGCAGTGTCAGATTTCACGGCGAGCAAATAGTTAAAATACTTGGTGAACATCACTGACTAAGCAGGTGTTTGTTTGTCTGAGATTGCTCATACAGTATGTGTGCACCTGATCAATAGAGTTCATTTTTATATCCAGCAATGGGCTACAGGCCTATGTTCTAGTTTCTGTCTGACAGTCAGGCCTCCTTGCTACTGCAACTTAGACCACTGTAGTTCCACTCACCATTGAGTAGTGTTGCCAACATGATGGTAGAAATTATTGAATTAGACTAGTATCTTTTAGCTGTATGACATTTGCTGTAGTTGTAAATAGAGGATGTTGAATGTACTGTACATGAAGCGCACATAGCCAATATTTCTGAAGATGATATTGGGATCATGTAACTAAAATTGTAATTCTGCATATTTCTTGAAGTAACTGTAATTCAATTACACATTTTTTCAAAGTAACTGTAATTGATTACTGTTACTTTTATTTTGTAATTAAATTACGTAATTTTGTTACATGCAACTCGTTACTCCCCAACACTGCTCCCGGCTCTAACCACTGAGCTAAAAGCCCAAGCTTCTAATTTAGCTGTTAGAAGTGCCCAAGGAATTGGGTGATGAGGATTTACTGAGCTAGCTGGCATCCGCATCATGCGACCTGCCTGGCTACCAGGCACAAAAATGCTTTTTCTTGTTTTTTTTTTTTGTTTTTTTTTCACCATTAACTCAATTGTAGTCATGTTTTTGAGTCTGTGTTTGAGTTTAACATCTAGGCTACTTGGTTATCCCTATTATAATCTCCCTCTTTTCATGACATGACATGACAACAGTAGCCTGGGAGTTCCCATGCTCCTTTGCGTGCCTATTTCATTTCACTCTGCAAACAATAGCCCATTTTCACCTGTTTAACATCTGACCTGTTTTAGTCTTGTACTCAGGGCAGTCGCAACAAGGCAGGCAAACCAGGCAATTGCCTGGGGCCCCAGGCTGAAAGGGGCCCCCAAGATTGACTGTTTAATCATTTTAGTAGTTAAGTTGGTGGTGTTTTTCAACAAAAAATGACTTTAAACTGGAGTTAGACAACTGTACAATACAAATAATTATATTGATGATGTTTGAAAATTATAACAATGTGGTTCATGTAAGTATTTACGGGTAGTGAAGGGCCCCCCTGTCCTGTTTGCTTGGGGCCACCAAGTACCTTGAAACGGCCCTGCTTGTACTCTTGCCACTCTTGTACTCTTGCCACTGAAATTGACACTGACCCCCTTATTCTCAAGCAAGTACATTACAAGTGGTACCACTGCATGCGTCTGGTTGTCTACTTTAATTTGATACCAAATCCATTGTAGATGCAGATATCATATTAAAGCTTCCAAAAGACAATAAAGCAAAACCGGGTCACCTGCTATTGTATTTTTTGGCGCTCGCATGCGCCAAAAAAATAATAATAATTAAAAAAAAAAAAATCTTCAGAAAGCCTGATGCAGTAAATGGAGTCTATTTGCAAATGGCACTAATAATTGGTGAGACATTTTAGCGAATTTTCAAGTCTGAGCAAGTGTTATTGTCAGTGTTATTGTCACAAATTTTAAAATGGCAAAGACATGCAGGCCCTGTCAGAAGGGCACTTTTGACATCAAAGAGAAAAGGGGAAGGGGCTAGAGCCCCTTTAGCGCGCCCTCTCTGCACGTGCCTGTGCGATACACCACCTTGGTTGGTGTTGCACATTGTTTGTAGTCAGTTGTATCCCCCCCCTCACTGTAAAAGGCTTTGGATAAAGCACTATAAACTATAAAATACACAACATAATGTGTTGCATTGTTTGATAAATCCCTGTTCTGACATAATGAATATGCATAGAATTAGAGTTGTTCTTGCATTCAGTGTGAACAGTGTGTTCAGTGTCTGACTCTGACCCCCCTCATCTCATCAGACAGCTGTTGTGTTGTATCTAATCCACTAGGTGGCGACCTTGTGCATACAATTGATTATCATGACTTCCAGTTGAAAGTAATGCTTCTGACCTGTAGGTGTCATCACTGTAAAGGCTTGGCTAGATGGAAGGAAATAATTCAACAGGACCTGTTGATTTGAAGATGTTAGAAATGTAAAAAAAAAAAAAGAAAAAGTCATCCAAAAAAAATTAGATTGATTACACATAAATAATCTGTTTACTGGATGCCACGCTGCCAGAACAGTCACCCTTGCAACTTTACACCTCAATGACAGACAGAGGGATGGAACAGTGATTGTTTTTATATGATTAGGATATGATTAAAAGTTTTTTTATATGATGTGATTGATATGGCTGCTGAAAGTGAAACTAGGTTGGGCTCATCCAATTATGTGTTAATTGTAAACACATTAATAATCTAGACAGGTGATCTGGGCATATGGCTTGCAAACGCAACCAGGAGCAGCATTCATTTTGACAAGTTTTCACAAGTGGGGGCATATTGAGAAGTAATTTGAAGAGTCTAATAACCTGACAGTCTGAACACAAAGGTCTCAAGAATATGAGGCTTGTAGACCTGGAAAACGATCGCTGGGTAGCCTCCAAATTATATTAGCCTTGCGTCACTCGGCTTGATGGTCTAAACACAGCTATTGTGACGAAGAGTCATATTAAAACACGTGTTTTAGACACACAAGTAGAATAGATGAGGTAGCATTATAACACTATGGGCCACACAGGTCCAAAGACACAACTACATGTGCAGGCAGGGGACCAAGAGAAAATTAGCCTATCAATATCAATATTTGAGGGGCTCAAAAAAGAGCTACAGGCCTTGAGATGGTTCTGCAGGCCATTCAGGCCACACAGGGTATAAAGCTACAGGCCTTGAGATGGTTCTGCAGGCCATTCAGGCCACACAGGGTATAAAGCTACAGGCCTTGAGATGGTTCTGCAGGCCATTCAGGCCCAGTCAGAGGCGCTGCTGGAAATTTTGGGCCCTATGACAAAAAATTAATTTGGGCCCCTCAAATATTGATTTTAATATTAAAATGTTCTCTGGGGCCCCCTGTCTGTTCCACTTAGAATCATCCTAACCTTTCCCCCTCTAGTGGCACCCTGGGCCATAGAGATATAGAGCTAGCTACAGGCCTTGAGAAAATGGTGCTGCAAGCCACACGGCAGGCAAATCCTCTTAAGAGGCAGTCATTGGTGTAAGGATTACGTGACATTGAGAGATGTCAAATGGTCATGGTTGTTAGTCAGTGGACACTTGACACTTGGCTCAGGCCAAGTAGTGCTGACCAGGGGGTCAACAAATCAGGCTAAAAGGGAATGCCTCCTTATATACTACGTATTTAACTACCCCCTGGTCGCTGTTTTCTTACATAATTCTGCTCAATTCTCTAATTGCACATGTGTTCTGTTCTTGATCTATAACAAAAAAAAAGAAGAATGAATTAGTGAACTATATTAAAAAAAAGTCAGAGCCATTTTTTGTTCATTCTCAGCACTTTTTCTTAATAATGGCAAGCAAGCTCTTGCCTATGCTAAAGTGTCAACAACTAAATTGGCCTTAGCTTACTCCACTTTAATTTACAGTAACTATGACCATCCAGATGATGGTCATGATGATGAAACCTAGGACCATTCAGGGCATTGGACTTGACATCAATGTCCAGCATAGTAGTAAGGAGATTACCGCTGCTACCGACATGTTAGCACGCCACGCACCCATGCACCCACTTGGAAGACAACAACAACAGCAAAAACATTGGTGATGCATACAATCTCTAATGCAGTAAAGCAGTCTTGATGAACAAGGTCCTTAAGATCCTTAAGGTTTATTGTTCGATAATTAGTCCTGTTGACAGTTAGGCATCACCTACTGTCTACAGGTGTTACACTGTAATGAAAAGTCTGCTATTACTGTAAGAGTGTTGTTTCTGATATGATGCTATCATCTGTCTACTGAAAGCATCAGCAAGGGGCAAAGGATGCCATATCTTCCCCCAACTGGATATATGGGAGAGGATGGAGCCCCGTTTCAATGGAGATCCTGAGGAAAAGAATGGGAATAAACTTAATCAAATGTTTGAGATAACTCTCAATATTTTTCAGATACAAAGACAAAGGAAATGAGGTAGTGTCATTTATTTGATATGATGCCTATCCCAATATTTTGACATGTAGGCCTATGGTCCGGATCAAAATGTTGATGTGATGCCATCACATCATTTTGACATTGTCAATTTTTATTTTAGGCCTACTTATTATCTACTCACTTAGTGTTCTGACTGGGAGAAATGGTTTTCCGCCACAGTATGTGTGGAGATGGACATGGACAGGGAAGGCCAAATAAATGGTCTGCCTCATTAGCATCTAGAACATTGGGCTCTTTGATGGCTCTTTGCATTCACATTCAAGGGCGTGGGGCAACTGTGCGGCATTTACGTAGAATCTCTGGGCTCGCGCTATGTAGGCTACACTCAGGCGTGTGTGTGTGTGTGTGTGTGTGTGTGTGTGTGTGTGTGTGTGTGTGTCTGTGTGTGTGTGTGTGTGTGTGTGTGTGTGTGTGTGTGTGTGTGTGTGTGTGTGTGTGTGTGTGTGTGTGTGTGGGTGAGAGGCAGAGAGAGAGAGGCACACACTAGCGGAAGCATCTTTCTTTTTAATGACAGTTCCAAAACTGCGCTCATCCCCAACCGCATGCTTTCACAAGTATACTGTGCGTCATCACCTAATGCAAGGTTTCTGCACCTTAACGAGTCTACTATTAAATCGTCCGTTACGCCCTGTGTGGTTTATAGCCTATGCGCTTACAGTAATCAAAGATAGCCACGGTTAGACAGGTTTCTTCCTTTCCAAGAAAAGCCCCTTAATCGCGACAGGGGGCGTCGTGGGGTGCCGGCGGTGCCCTCAATACATTACGTACGGTATATGCACAGGACGTGAGAAAACAGATTAAAGAGCCGTCACTCTCAGTTGACCGGAGGGGGGAGGCGGGGGGCTGTCATCCACGAGGAGAGACACACTGGACAGCGACCACCTGTTGCCTTAAATCCCCTCATCACGTTCACTAGTTCTCAACGGACTAGGTGGCAGCAGGTGTTGTAAGGTAACTCTTAGCATTTTACGCTGTTCAATGTGCCTTTCTCCCACAAGTGTCGTGAAAGCACCATATCGGCCCCTCTTGGTGCTCGTAGGAAGGCCTCTGTCTCCAAGGGGTTTATCACCGTGTGGGGTAGGAACAGCGCTATATATAGGCCGATACATTCAGAGAGGCAGACAGACAGACACATAGCAGTACATGAGTGAGGGACCAAAGACATAATGACCAGCAGAAACAAAAAGCACAAACAGGGAAAAAGTCACAGGTGGTGGTGAAATGATTAAAATGCTCCCGCATGAAAACAACAGGCGAGAAATAGCTTTGTACCCTGGCCTGCTTTAGCGAGAATGAGTCACATAGCTGTGATGAGACAGTGGAGCGTGTGTGTAAAGGGGACTCTTCAAATAATAGGGCATTATTTGCGTTTATCACTCTTAGCAGGTAATTGTACAGTTAAGTGGTTTATTACGCAGACAACACTATAGCTGCGCCCATGATGTGACATGTCTCCACACAATACGATCACTGGAGAGAGGAATGCTGGTGGTAAACCAGCAATAAAAGTTGAAAGACAGGCAGCAGGTACACAGACACAAACACAGACACAGACAGAGGCCGTATTACTGTAACACGTGTGCTAAACAATGTCTCTTCCTCGTCGTGTCACTTTCGTGAAAGAGCGTCTCTCTCCCTCAGGGAAAATGGGATGAATCCCGCTGGGATAATCTGGAGGATTTTGCTCTGGCTCGTTTTCTTCTCGATCCTATTAGCTTCCCCAGATTGCAGAGGGAGGCCTCACTAACGACTCACACTAACGAGGCTCGGATGAAACGCGCCTTGGCCGACGTGACCTCCCCGTGCGCCTTTCACCCCAGCGTGCGCCTCACGTCGCCACGAGGCTTTTACAGCAGGCTATTACAGCTCTTACACGTAAACATGTCAGTGGGCATACTAGTTTGTTTTCACCAGGCACGTTTTTCATTGAGAGAAAAATAACTCACTTCCGACTTCAGTTAAGTGTCAATTAGCCTGCAGTAATTACCACTGTGAAATATTGTTGACTAGTTAACAGTAGTGCTTTAGAGAGAGAGAGAGAGAGAGAGAGAGAGAGAGAGAGAGAGAGAGAGAGTGTGTGTGTGTGTGTGTGTGTGAGAGAGAGATCGCTTTCTTCAAAGAATAAAATAAATAGAATAATATTTAACGTTACTCACGCAGGCACGCACGCACACACACACACACACACACACACACACACACACACACACACACACACAGAGAGAGAGAGAGAGAGAGAGAGAGAGAGAGAGAGAGAGAGAGAGAGAGAGAGAGAGAGAGAGAGAGAGAGAGAGAGAGACCATTAGCACCCATTAAAACCATGGGCATGGTTTGGTTCCTGCAGTATCCGGTTATGACTCTTGTGCATAACAATCAGGACCTTGGACAGCGACAGCCACTCGCGTGTGCGTGCGCAGGAGTCATCAGCCCTACAACACGCTTCTAAACTCTTCTGGCTGAACGCTTCTTTCTCAGCGTGATTTGCCGAGTCGTGTTCAGCTCGGGGTTAGCTAGTTTTACTTACTCAAATTATACGGCAACTAAAGCCCGCCTAAGTTTGTTACCGCGAATTTTCATGCACGGTTGGTCAGTAATTGTCGGCGTGTTGTCCTGTCTTTACATACTTGGATTAGCGTCATCCCTGGTGGTCAAGAAACAGGCAACAGCAGTGGTATTTTTAGAAGGGATTTCACCCGGAGAAGCAAGAGAGTTCCCATGTAGTCGAACAACAGTGTGCCCGAGCAAAAACCTTGAACTGGAACTCCGCTCAAGACTCGAGAGAGAGTGGCTTGAGAAATCCCTTCATGACGGCGGACCATCGCTAGAGTGTGAAATAAGTAGGTACTATCCACACAAGCCAAAATGTCCGTAAGAATTCCGCCTCAAGTGGTTGAAATTCCTTGGAGGAACAACAATTTCAGTCTCATGAGCAGAGATCCTCCGCTGTCGGATCAAGGAGAGACCATCATTGGTGTCTACCTGTTGATTCTAGGTGGGTATATACCTTAAAATTTTCAATTGCCACTACGGGGTAGAATATACAGGCTGGTTAAGACATACACAGGTTAATATAAAAAATATTGCATACAGCTTTTATTTAACTTTTTTTCTGGCAGATATGACACATTGTTGCGTGTTTTTCTTTTCGGTTTTGTTGTTTGACATGATATCTTCTTTTGCTGTAAGGTAATTTCGTTTTGCTTCTTCTTTTCAGTCATAGAACTTTCCTATCACATTCCTATCACTTTCCGGATCACTGGTAGCCTAGTCCGTGTGAACAGAACAGGTAGAAGTACCCAGATGGTAGAAACCGCTAGTCATGTTTTGTTATTATTATGAGAGTGTTTTCGTTTTCACCATTAGGCTACCTCTGTTGCCTAATAGTCATTGGGTTGGAAGCCAAGATAAACTCATAGGCTGGATTACGTCCAAGCACATGGATCAGGTGCTATAAGTAGCCGAGAACACGATGGGTAGTGCCTCTCGCCATTCAGGGTCTGTCTACTGTAGCCTAAGCCATTGACATGAACTAGCTTGCTACCAGCGCCAGGTCAGGATGGAAGTCAGCCAAACGGGGTGTCTTTGGCAAGCCATATCCTTTCATGAACCGAGTCTGATGATAAGATTGGGCAGAGAATCCATTCAGAGTTTCCCCGTGGCGTAGGCTATCTTGTTTTGCGCTGTAAAGAAAATGGGTTTTCTCAGTAGACTAGGAGGATTTCTGAGATCAGAAATGTATTTTTAAAAGTAGCTTAGCTTACTTGTATAACCTCCAAGCTTTTAACAGCAACCTGTTTTGCACACTCATCCATGGAAATGAGTTTGCCGTTAATTGTGAAATTAATTGTGAGCCGTTACATTGACTTTCAAATTAATTTTAGCCTTTGCCTACTGGTTCTTTCAAGGGCACAAAGAAATATAAGTCCCTACACTAGTGCACATTGATAGTCCACAGTTTGAACGAAACTGTGCTCAAGCCCAGGTCAGACCTAGCCTGTGGGCTCTCTGTGGGCAGACTAGAATTAGCCAATTGCTCTCAGAAACCCATGCGGGCCCTGTGTGGCCCTAGAGAGGGCTTAGGGCTAGATGAAGGCAGCCCATTAAGGGGCCAATGCAGGTTTAGGTAGGGCAATGAGGGCCAAGTCATCACAGGGTCAGCACTTTGCTGTTGAGCTGATGAGCAAACCCTCATGGGCCAACTGCGGGCCCCAGGCAGACCCACTAAAGGGCGCCATGTGGGCATGCTTACTGGAAAGCCAATCACAGAAATGTGCTGAGGGATTGTATCCTGCATGCATGGTGGGCCTATAGTTGGCCCATTTTCATTGTGACCTCAATGCACCTCTCACTGTGGGTCAGAAATCAGTGCAATTACTCTAAAATGAGGCGTAATTGCTTCTCTTTTTTTGTCTGCAGTGTCTTGATTAGATCGGAACGATAGAGTGCTCTCTCAGACACCACCTTTTCGAGAACGATTTGCATAGTGAGACCTTTTTGTCTTACATTTGCCAGAGAGGCCTTTACATTTCTACCAAATTAGGGATAATTGGTTCCCAGGACAGGACTAGAAGATTTTCTCTCTGGTAATTATGGTCTGGTGTTTTTTCTCCAAGTTTTATAAAAGCCATAGCGACACCAAAGCTTTTTTTTAAAAAATAGGGTTAGGGAGAGAGTTAAAAGTTATTTTTCTCAGACAACCATCATTATAAGGGTTGTTTCTTTATGGTAGGCTACTTAACAAACCAAATGAAAGCAAAAATATCTCACTCATCAATATCATCTCTATGTTCAACATCTTTGAAGATCAATTTCTCAAGAGCGATGAACTGGCATTGCAGCCAGGGCATTTGAAATAAAACAGGTTACTATAGTTCAATATGAAAAGCATGATGTCATGGCAGTCTCTTGGTTTCATTGGTCGAGAATGCTACAATATTTCAAATAAACCAAACAATTTAACATAATTATGCTGTTAAACCTTTTACCAAAATCGAATTAATTTGTATAAATTATTTAACTTTTTTATTGAAATCCTAGCGTTAAAGACTAGGGTAAGGTACCACCCCTCTCCTCATCACAACAAGAAAAACATGAAGTAGTACTACTGTAGTAGTTTGATGATTGATTTGTGTGTATTACGTAAGTAGTTGTCATTTTTTTTACATTTCTTTTTATTGAAAAAAGAGGTCATGAAAAATGACACATTAAGAGATGACACATTTTTTCTTAAACAGAAAACCCACTTCCTACCCATTCCACCCACCTACCCACCCTTGACTGGATCTTATAAAGCAAGTAAAAGGAAAAAGGAGTAGTTGTCATTTTTAGTCATTTGCAGCCTGTCATGTGATTGTGCAATTGTGCGATCTAATTGATGCGAATGAGTCAAGTTATGAGTCCTATCCAAGCTACTGCATGTACGTTATAAAACGGCATTCTTGTGCAAGTACTGTAAGTAGAACACACATAAATCAACACATAAAGACTTATTGAGAAATAAAGGAAGTATTTTGAGAATGTTTCACACTGAAAAAATGCACCAAAGCAATCGAGAGAAAACTGTAAATAAAAAAGAGAAAAAGAAAGAAAGAAAAAAAAAATCACAGTCCTTATTCAAAGGACTGACCTCATTCAAAAGACATTATCTCACTTCTGCCCTCTCTAACCTGACATGTTTTTTTCTTCTTCTGACACTTGACTTTGACACAATTTCAGAGAAGTGGAAAGGAGAAGGCAGTAAAGTGGACATATGAGTCATGTCCATTTAGACGTCTTGTCCGCCCAAGCGTCTGAGGGTCGCTTGAATAAGAGAGAGATAAGCCATGTATTCAGGTCTAAGCGGGTCTCACATACATACCACTGAAGGCTTCTGTTTCCTTAGTGCAGTGGTTCTCAAACTTTTTCTGTCATTCCCCACTTAAGAAGGCAGAGAATTTTTCACGCCCCACCTGGAAGGCTCAATTTGTGCACAATATCTCTTTGAGAAATACTTTGCGAGTATAGGTTTTTTTGTCAATGTTTGAATTTTCATGTTATTAATTCTAAGCCAAATTTCTCTCTAACTCCTCATCACACCAAGTAGCAAATAATACCATTGGAAAGCTCAATTTACTGTCAAATGTGCATACCTGACAAATAACTGTGAATTTGGGGGGCAAAGAGATGTCTCGCGCCCCACCTGTCATGTGTCTGCGCCCCACTAGTGGGGCCCGCCCCACAGTTTGAGAAACACTGCCTTAGTGCAAGTACAAAAAGTGCCAGAGTGCCAGGTGTCTAAGTAGAAAGTGTGTGTAGGGCTATGCCATACCTGGGCAAACTAAGGCCCGGGGGCCACATGTGGCCCGTTGAGCTATTTACTGTACTGTTCCCAACTTAATGGAGCCTTCCCAAAATAATTCCTCTTTTAGCAAAGGTGACTTCGATTATAGGCCTGATTTGATCAAATTTCTTCTATTCATGAGATACAAATACCCCTTTTAACCCTGCATGTTAACATGTCCTCTGAAGAAAGTGGGGCTGCTGGTTTGAGACTTGTCAATATACCGGTATCAACTGGTTGACCGTAAACACCCGGCCCGTGAGTCAAAATCTAAACGCCAATGTGGCCCTTCGGCCAAAATAATTGCCCACCCCTGGGCTATGCTATTGCGCAAGACTTGATTCAGTGTCTCTCTAGACAGCGGCTGTCAGTGACCTAAAGGAATCCGATCTTCTGAATAGGCTAGCAGCGTTGCCTCAAGTCTGATTTAGGCGAGGCTATAGCTCAAGGGAAATTAATGAAATAGTATAATTGCCAAGTCACACATTGCAGAAATGTCCTGCCATTAAACCTCATGTCCTTCATCTTACAAAAAAAACAACAACAAAAAAAAAAAGATATGAGTGTGCGCTAAATTCTATTTACAGTTAACCTCGCCTAGCTGCACCTGCACCTCCAAGAGTGTGCACTCTTATATTATGGATTGATGACATCCATTTTATCATACCAACAAACCTCTTTCTGTCTCTCTCTCTCTCCAAAAAACTTCCAAAAACAGAAATGTTTTGATGACATCTACCATTATATTTTACCATCAGACCTCATTCTTTCTCTCTCTCCAAAAAAAAAAAAAAAACCCTGAAGAGATGTTTTGATGTAATGACATCATAATCAGTCTGATTAGCCAATCATCTTTTATTCTTGATATAATAGAATGCT
>JAODXP020000033.1:7484063-7504063 GCA_027497455.2 Sardinella longiceps | reverse complement strand
CGGCTAACCAGTTAGCAACTTAGTTGGTTGACAATGGGAAATTGTATTGCGACTGACAAAGTTGCTAACTTAGCTAGCCACTATGCTTTTGGGAAACGGAGCCCTGGCCATTACAAACTAACTATGCTTTTGGGAAACAGATGCCAAAACAGTTCTACATGCCCAGAGATCACTTTATTCTGAACAAATATGGATTTAAAAGTGATCCAATTGAATTAAATGTTCCCAATGTTTTTCAATGTGGTATCAGGGGTCAGTTATGACCAATTGGAGCCATTTCCCAGATAACAATCACTTTGATCCAGATTTAAAAACTGGGCCCAAATCATAGCGAGAGGTTGACTGGTGGTCCGCTAGGTGTCTTCAGACGTGGCATGCCACAGGTGATCTGATATCAGCCAATCAGATTTTGTTATTTGGGTGGTACTACATTGGACTATTGTATAGGAGAGGTTTGATTTTTCAAAGTTGAGTGAACTGTAGACTACTAAAACATAAACAAACAACAGACTCTTAAACTGGGTCTGAGCAGAATTCTTAAAATCTAGCAAACCAGCAGCCTGCATTTCTTTCAATTTCAGGCAGAACCAGAAAGGAGACAGGACAGGAAATAATTATACATTACATCCCAGCGGTACTGTCTGAGCAGTAATGCTAGTTGTCCAATAGCCTATAATTAATGCTAATAATGTTAGTCTGCACGGCTCCTGGAGCCCTGTGGGAGAACATAAATATCTTAGTGAAGTCATTTCTTGAAACTCTCCAAAAGTACAGTGTTTGAGGTAGGCTACAGATATTCCCTCTATTGCCCCTGTGGCCTGTGAATGTTTGTGAGGTATTACATCACAAAGTTTATGAACCGTAATTTGGTAAGTGACAGAGGAAGCTGATCTCATCATCATGTCTGGTCTGTGGTGACGATCAGGATGATGGTGATGAATGATGACGATGATGATGATGATGATGATGATGTAACCTTATCCAGACCGGGCTTTTTGGCATTCCTGGGACCTCATAACTTATGAACGGAAAGGCATATGACCACAAAATTTGGAGGAGGTGATCTACATCCAAAAAACTATGCATGACATCATTTTGGTGTCATTATGTGATATCACTCTGCGTTTGATTATCCTCGTCAAGTCGTCTCGGAGCTCAAATTGTCACGTGACTTTCCACTTCAAGCGTTTTATTATGCAAACTCGTCCGACGAGGAAAAGCACATGGAGAAGTGAAAACAATGTTCACGTCAATGTTCATGTCATTGTTTGTTTTCTGTTAGCAACCCTAGGCTACATTTAGGACACTTATTTGATACAAGTCCGTGTTCAACATCGGCCTCACTACAACACTGACTCCCACATCCATAGGTAGTTATATGGATGCAGTGTTAATATGAGTGATTGAAATAGTTATTTAAACCACTAAAACAGTCCAAACACAATGAAAACAGCAAGTGACACAGGCCGCAGCGGGCCGCATTCGTCATCGGAGGCGTTGCTCAGTCTAGTCTGAGCTGTACGAGGAAACGAGACGAGTTGATGACAAAAAGGGGCGTGGTACGCGTCATTTCCTCGGGGCATGTGAGATCCTAGGTAAATAAAACGCACCATTATGATGTCATTATGACATCATTATCTTTTTATTGGCCAAAATGTCACCATACTGTATTTTCCATCAAATATAGGAAATGCACCTCAATTTTAGTGATTATACACTTCAGATCACTTCAATGTTCACAAAGTTGATGATGCTAATGGAAATAATAAGTATGCGATAAAGAAGGCACACTGATGAGACTTAGATCAGTGATTTTTGGTCAGACATACCTGTCAGAAAACCGTTGCCATGGCAACACCAACAATGATAAACCTAGTCTTTTGGTACTAAATTGTAGCCAACTAAATTTTAGGAAAAGTCACCAAGTTTCGTAGTCATAACTTAAGTCGTTAAGGAATTATACAACATCAAAGTTGGTGCGGGCACTTTTAGCCCCCCTGGTCTGGATGGGGTTAAACAGGCACAATCATTAACTGGTTAACAACCGAGCTCTAGATATCCTGCTGAGCTGAGTCCAGAGAGCATGCTGTGCTGTACTGTGCTGTGTTACTCAGACACGGACCGGAGACCAGTCATCAAGCTAATCGCGTTGTTGTTGTCGTCACCACTGACTGACTCAGAGCCCGAGCGCTCGTTCACCTTTGACAGGAGAAGCTGGCGGTGGCCAAGAGGCTACAGTACCAGCGGGAGATGGCTCACTGCTGGCGTAACAGCGGAGAGAATAACAATAAGCCTTTAATAGTCTCCTCAGGAACTCTTGTTCACTCAGACTAGTGCTGGGTTTCATGAGAGAGAGAGAGAGAGAGAGAGAGAAAGAGAGAGAGATAGAGAGAGAGAGAAAGAGAGAGAGAGAGTGGGGGGGGGGAGAAATATTATTCAATTGAATTGAGAGGAAAAGAGAAAGCGGGGGAGAGAGAGAGAGAGAGAGAGAGAGAGAGAGAGAGAGAGAGAGAGAGAGAGAGAATTGATGCAAAAATGACAAAAACAATAGTTCTGAAAAACAGTGATTATGATTCTGCCAATACGTTGCCATAATGATGCTTTAACACAGAGAAATGAAAGTGAAACAGTGAGCGTACTAAACTCTTAAAGCTATTTTATTAGGCTGTTTTGTGGCTGTTACTGTATATCTGTTATTACTGCCACAGCTAGTCAGATTTCAGATGCAGTTCTTGAACAGCCCAAGTGCTTGCCATTTTCTGAGGCTGTGTTGCCGACATGGGAATCTCATTCAAAATACTTAATGTTGTCTTCTTAATCGACTTCAAGTCACCACAGACGTCATTTTTTTTATCATCAGCAGTGTAGAAGAGAAAGGGCTTGTGACAACATTCCCCAACCTTTCGCGACATTAACTTGCCCCTGTTATGAAGACAAGGCTTAACAAACCTCATTTTTCTATGTACTCTCAATGGCAAGGGTGTCAGCTGGCCTCATTGGTGGCCAAATAACCATAAGATACGCCCACTCTCCAAACTCTATTGGCTACTATACACTGTATAGCACAGTCAGGACCGTGGAAGTCAAGCAAGGAAATTCCCTGGGCCCGCAGGCTAGAAGGGGCCCCCCAGATTGACTGTGTAATCATCCGAGTAGTTTAGTAGATGATGTTTTCAGTAAAATATGACTGTATTATATGACTGATGATTGAAAGATGCTTGAAGATTATAACAATGAAGTTCATGTGGGCTAGATGTTCATGGGGGGTGAAGGGACCCCCATGTCCTGTTTCTTAGGGCCCCCAAAGTACCTCGAAACGATGCCGAGGTAGGCTACTGAACAGGCTAACTATTCTCCCTATTTCCCCTGGCATTTGCCTTGTGAATGTTTGTGAGGTAATACATATTAGGGACTCACCACCACACCTCAAACCTCTTGTTCCAGATCGCGGCTACGGGACATGCGAGATTGAAACACACACACACACACACACACACACACACACACACACACACACACACACACACACACACACACACACACACTTAACATTCTCACACCTCTTGTTCCAGATCGCGGCTACGGGACGTGCGAGATTGACTGGGCCAAAGCCAACTACTCCACCATCCACAAGTCCTACATCATCACCATCCTCATCTTCTGCTTCTTCGTCCCCGTCATGATCATGCTCTTCGCCTACGTCTCCATCATCAAGACCGTCAAGCGCGGCAACGCCATGGCCTCTGAGGGCGACATCTCCGACCGCCAGCGCAAGATCGAGAGGGACGTCACCATCGTGAGTGGAACACCTCCTCATCCCTGAAAGGAAAATACCGGAGTGAATTCAAGCTTAGCCCTGTTGAAAGAGCTTGTTAAATGCACTAGTTAGCGAATGGAACAAAATAATTTGGTAGCCTACAGCACAGACCGAACGCGAACACAGAAACAAGCACTTTACACTGAATCCATAGAACCTCATTATTCCACACCGAAAGTAAGATCTGAGGTGCCGTTGACTCAATGTAACATGTTTTGCATTTGCGTTAGGTCTATGCTGTTCGAAATTCTTTTATTTCATCCCATGCGAAATATATTGCTGTTAGAAGGCTTGTGCAGCAGGGCTATGCTTAAACTTACTCCGGAGCTACACTTTAATCATAGACCTGCCACCCGTTTCCACACACACACACACACACACACACACACACACATACCGTGAATGCTATGCTTTTGGGAAATGGAACCCTGGGCCTTGTGTTTGCAAATAGTTTATTCTGGGTCAAAGTGATCTGCATTTGGAGATCCCATGTCTTTTTTTTATGCCATTTGGGATCAGGATCCGGTGGTTCAAAGTAATCTCCGATCCCACAATAACGCAAAAAAAATTATTTGCAAATCCGAATCACTTTGGTTCTGAATATACTTTTTGGAAGAAAAAAGGGTTTCCCTATTCCCCACTGTGTGTGTGTGTGTGTGTGTGTGTGTGTGTGTGTGTGTGTGTGTGCTGTGTGTATTTGCACACATCACACACACACACACACACACACACACACACACACACACACACACACACACAGTTTTTTTGTTGACTGACGAGCTGAAAATCCCACTTATATCCCAAATAAAAGTACAACTGTCAGAGAATGTCTGCCTGCCTCTACCACCACAAATAACTCATCAGGGGGCACAAACAATGTTCTGTTCAGCTTTGAAGGACCATCAACTCAAAATGGCCTCCCCTGCAGGATTTTCTTTTTTAAAACCAGAAAAATGGCTAAGCCAGTAATCTTAGGTTTGTTTTTGAAAAGGCAGTCTTCTCCTTCTCCCCTCACACCAACTGAGATTGTGATTGAGTCCATATTAAAAGTGCCGTAGTGAAGGATAGATGAGATCAATGTCTCCATTTTGACCTGGAGCTTTCCAGAAGTCTTAGGCCCATGCCTGAGAATGGGGAAATAAAACAGACCATTGACTCCAAATGTAATCATAGCTAACTTTATTTCACTCTCAGTCTCTAGGTTTCACTTACTCACCCATCACTGCCCACCCTCCCCCTCTCCCTCTCCCTCTCACACTCGTGACACACACACACACACACACACACACACACACACACACACACACACACACACACACAAACAGATCTCTTTATTTCACTCTCATAGCTAACTTTATTTCACTCTCAATCTCTAGGTTTCACTTACTCACCCACCACTGGCCCCTCTCTCCCCCGCTAACACACACACACACACACACACACACACACACACACACACACACACACACGGATCAGAGAACATTTCTCTTTCTTTTTCCCTCCCTCTGATACCTCTCTCTCTGTCACTCACACACTGACACACACGCACTGTGAAACAAACAAGATGAGTGTTTTGAGAGGATGTAGGTTTTATATTTTAACCTACTCTGCGAAAAATGGATTTTTGAGAGGAACGAAATGAGATCACAGATGCTGAGAAAATTGGTTTCCTTTTAGATAAGGCGACCACAAGGCTTCTGAGATTAAATTCTGGAACACTTACCTGAGTTTTTCCTTGAGAACCAGGAACAATTCGCCTACAGTCAATAACATCAAAATAAGTAAATGTTTTAGTTTAAAAAAACTGGGTTTTCTTGTATTTTACCGGGGACATGCTACCAAAAATGTGGGAGATTGACCCTGAAAATCGGGTTCACCTTATCTTGAGCACATACAGTACATTAGCTCTGGAGGCTAATATTAACATTAGCATTAGCTCTGGAGGCTATGGAAGTGGGGGAATATAGGAGTGGTTGGCCACCATTATTGCATTAGCTCTGACTTAAGGCGCTGAATGCTATTCTAACTGCTCTGATGGGGGACATATAAAGGCTGAGACTATCTATCATCTTTCTTTCTTTCTTTCTTTCTTTCTTTCTTTCTTTCTTTCTTTCTTTCTCTTGCTTTCCCATCCTCACCCTCACCATGAACTTTCCCTTTCCTCCAAATCTTCATGACTCCCTCCATTTCTTCACCGCTTTGTATGTATGTTCTCTCACTTCTTTTCTGCTTCCATTTGGCTTTTTACACCTTCCTTTTTGCTTCACCTCTCCTTTGTCCTCAAATTGAAATTCTGTCTATCTCTCCTCCTCCCCTTTTTCATCTTTCTTCACTTCTTTTCTCCATCCTCTCTTTCTCTATATGACTCTTTTGCTTACCATCCACTGTCTCTACACTTCTCTACCTCCTCCTCTCTACTTTCTCTTCACCCCCTCCTCCTTCCATCTCTCCATTATATATCTCCTTCCATCCCCCCATCATTTTCTTTCCCCCTTATTATTTTTTCTTCAAACCTTTCTCTTTTCGTGACCCCTTTGCTTGTTATTACTCTCTCTGTCTTTACACCTCTCTGTGAATTTCTCTTTCATCCCTCCATAAATATCTCTCCCATCACCACCATCATCATCATCATCATCATCATCATCATCATCATCTTTATCACTGCTTTTGTACCTGACCTGACCTTTTCACCTTTCCTTTTTCACCTCCTCTGTTCCCACGGCAACTGTTTCCCCTCCTCCTGCCCCATCCATCCATCACAGGTCTCCATAGTGATCTGCACGGCGTTCATCCTGGCGTGGTCGCCGTACGCCGTGGTGTCCATGTGGTCGGCATGGGGCTTTCACGTTCCGAGCCTGACCAGCATCTTCACGCGTCTCTTCGCCAAGTCAGCCAGCTTCTACAACCCTCTCATCTACTTCGGCCTCAGCGCCAAGTTCCGCAAGGACGTGGGCATACTGCTGCCCTGCGCCCGCGAGAGCAAGGACACCGTCAAACTCAAACGCTTCAAGAACCTCAAGGGGAAACAGGAAGTGGGTGGCGGGCACCATCAGTACAGGCGAAGGGACCAGCGGGATCAGGGGGAGAAGGGCGATGCTCGACTACCACCACCACCACCCCAGTACCAGAAGAAGGCGTCAGGACTCGAGAACCCGTACCCGTCGCCGAGTCCAGACTCGGGAGTCGGGAGCACGCCCAGAACCCCGCCGCAGGTGGTGGAGGACCCGCCGGTGTTCGTCATCGACTTTCCGCACTCAGAGTCGCCCGGGTACGAGATTGACAGACTCTAAAAAAAAACGCATGAACGACTCCACAGGGGGTTTGTAAAGGTGGAATATGTTGTGGGGGTAGTTTTTTCTGTCACAAATATGGGAATATATAAATAAATATTGTTTGCCTACTTTTTCATTTCTTCCCTAGAAATGTAAATATAAAACATGAAGAATGATTTTCTACAGGGGAAGACAAAGGTGGAAGAAGTTTTCAGTGTTCTGATAAAAATCATTATGGAACACAGAGAATAATTTCCGTATCTGACAATGAAAGATACTTACTGTACCTTTAAGTTAAGTGTTCTGTTTTAATTGGGGTTACTTACTTTATGTGATATATTTTTTACATGTACTTGTGTGTATTGAAGGTTATTATCTAACAGCAGTAGGCGTTTATTAAGAAAACAAAACATTATTTTTGTAAAAGAAAAAAACTGTAAGTTTATATTTTGCTCTCCTTTTTTATGTAACTCTGTTCCATACAGGTGGCTGTAAATCTTTTATATGTGGGTGTAAATATAAAAAAAATCTCGCAGGGTGTGTATATCATCGCCAGGTGTGTCGTGACTTGTGTGGAGAATAAAAATGCCTTGGTCTCCATTCCCTCTTCAGCATGTTTTATGTAGTCTAGACACACTAAGGTTTTGTATCATATTCAATTTTTAACAGTAAAGTATTTTAACGACACTAGTTTTGTGTGGAAAAAGACTGTTCCTGAAGCCTCACAGTGGTCTCATACTAGTGGTGGAATTAAGTTAAAAAAAAAAAATACAGTATTTAGGATGTCATATTTATGACATTTTTGAGATTGTAATAACTTCATATTTAAATGTAATTTTCAATTTAGATTCCAATGTTTTTCATTTTTAAATAATTTTTATTTCTAATTTTTAGAAGTATTTCATATTTATGACATTTTTGACCTTGTAATTGCTTCATATTAGATGTCAATTTCCAGCGTGTTTGTGCTAAAACATTATTCCTGTGCAGACCAGGTGGGGTTGATTCATGTTAGTGGTTTAACGGCAAACCCACGTTTAGGTCACTTTCAGCTGACTTATCTCATTTGAACAGCTTTTATTTTTATTTTTATTTTATTTTATCCTTTATTTCATCAGCTCAGTCCCACTGAGATCTTAATCTCTTTTCCAAGGGAGCTGAGCCCTAGAAAAGGCACTTAAAACCACTGGCTCGAGACGTACATGAGACAAACAACAAACACTGACCAAGACGTTCACTACTCCCGCCAACAGACATGTTCTGTAAGGAGAACACACCAAGGGAGGTGTAATTTGATTGGCTGTGTCGACCTTAGACATCAACAACCACGTTGGCCAGCCAGGAATCAGGAGGACTGACTGCTCCTTTAAGACGAATGTTCTGGAGAGTTCACAGTGGCTGTCTCACTAGATTAATGTTGGTACAAAGTGATGTCTACTTTCATCTCAGAAACAGGGAGATTTACAATGGCTCTGAACAACCATTACACAGAAGGCTTTCACTGTTAGTTATCGGATATTTTGTCTTTTGGTCATTGATTTAGCCTACTTGGGTCATAAATTTATATTATTTTTTACGTAAAGATACAGTCATGATACTGGTTCTTCATTACATTCAATTCAATTAGACTGCCACCTGTTGTATTGTGCTCAAGAATCAAAAGGTGTTGCAGTTTTGTCCAAGCCACCCCACAACCATCAATTTCAGGAGACGGAACAAATTGTCCATTACAGAACGATTGCACAAAAAGAACACTCTTGACAACAAGAGACTTACAAGTGACATTCAGTTGTTGTTGAATTGGTGAACTGTATGCCTTCAATTTCCTTCAAGACAATTCCCTAGATTGCATCAGCTTGGCTTGCACTGTACTCTGTACTTGCTGTCGCTCTCGACAGGGCCGTCACAACAAGGCAGGCAAACCAGGCAATTGCCTGGGGCCCCAGGCTGAAAGGGGCCCCCAAGATTGACTGTTTAATCATTTTAGTAGTTATGTTGGTGGTGTTTTTCAACAGAAAATGACTTTAAACTGGAGTCAGATAACTGTAAAATACAGATAATTATATTGATGATGTTTGAAAATTATAACAATGTGGTTCATGTAAGTATTTACGGGGAGTGAAGGGCCCCCATGTCCTGTTTGCTTGGGGCCCCCTAAGTACCTTGAAACGGCCCTGGCTCTCGAACACAGCAGGGACGAGTAGTTTATTATGGGCTCTGAGGGAGAAAAGCACATTATGGCAGAATTTTTGACATTAAGAAGCTGTTGGGTCGTTTTGAGGACACAACACGGACACACCAATGAGCCATAACATCAGTCAAAGGAACCATCCAGTCAAATGAAGCTCTGCTATCAACTCTGTTGCCAGATTCTTTAGTTCCAGGTTAAAGTACATCCTTGCACAATTAATGCACATTCATCTCTGCCTCCTAGTCAAAGATATGGAATTTCCCTATGACCAAGTTGTGTTTTAAAGTGTGTTGCAAACATAAAACCACACCACCCGTGGACACCTCCCTGACATGGACAAAAGTTCAGGCTCAAGATTTTTTTTTTTTCACTATCAGCTCTGCATTGAGATTCCTTCACTATCCTCCCCAATCTTGGCCTAACTGTACACAGACTAGGATAAAGCACCAAGAAAGGCTTTATAGGCAATCTAGGCCACTGAGGGGGCCTTAGGTAACCAATAGTAGGCACAGGCTAGGCTACGGTAGCAGGAGCAGCATTAGCATTAGCGTCTGATGCTCCAGGTTAATCAGAGATGATACAGTCTGTCTGTCTGTCTGTCTGGGGATTGAGACTGAATGAAAGCCACAACACAGGGCTGCTCAGCAGAGGGTTTGCCCCTAGAAAACAACTCAGGAGTCTGAGATGTGCTGGGGTAAAAAACTGATGATGAAAACAACACCAACACCCAGGGCCGTCATCGTAGAGAGGGAAATTTCTGTCAATAGGTCACAAATTTCTGTCTAGACCATCTTTCTTTTTCTTTCTGAATGCAATTTCACTACATGCTTTACGACAGTAGTTCAATGTATGTGGCAAATAAACTCTTGAATCTTGAAAAGGGGGACTGAGTTACCAGGGCCCCAAGAGGTGGGAGGGCCCTTGAGGAGTCTGGAATTGTATTCTAAGCAGTGAGGGGGGCCCATGGCCACTGCTTGTGCACAGGGCCCAGAATTTGGTGCTAAGCCTCTGCAACAACACCAACACCAGGCTTTGGGTCAGACTCAATAGACACTCATGAAATAGGAAACTACACTACAGTAAGGAAGACAATCACACACACACACACACACACTCTCTCTCTCTCTCACACACACACACACACACACACACACACACACACACACACACTCTCTCTCTCTCTCTCTCTCACACTCTCTCTCTCACACACACACAATATAGTGCTCTTCTACGACTTTATCACGTGTCCACCTTTTCTAGCCTTCCGTCCTCCCTCTCATGACAGAAGTGTTTTCCATTTGTGAGGTCAACGACCCTGGGCTAAATTAGACAGCTTTTCAGAAAAGAATATTCCAGTCTATCATTAGAGGATGAGGACCTTATGATCCTTGCTTTACAGTAGCGGAGTCGTCTTTTGCACATGCAATTACATGCACGTGATTGATTCTAAAAGACAAAGGGCAAGGCCTGAACGTAATTAGTAGTGTCTGCCTGCTGCTGCGATATGCATGCATTGCGGAATCAGGAAATTGACGTTTGTTGGTTGAACCGCATGGTAAAAACCGCAAAACTAACTCTAGATCTGTGGAGAAGTCTTAGGAGAGAGTCTTGTTAGATTAAACAATGTTTATTATCTTATTAATTATGTAATATTTTTTTATAATTATATTGTTACTATCATTTAGGAAGAAATCAAATTGGGAGATGTGGTGGTTTTCTGTGTGTGTGTGTGTGTGTGGGGGGGGGGGGGGGCTAAGCAAATGAATAAATAAATAAAAAATGTATTTCACTCTGTGAAATAAAAATACTTCAATGACAAGTTCACTAAATGAGGTCCATTTTATTCCATAGGCTTACTGGTTGAGGGTTTTGTATGGGTAACTGATTTGTGGTTAAATGTGTGATTCAGGCACCACCCTGTGGTCATTGTGCATTACTACCAAAATACGCACACTACTACACCAATCTGAGTATTGAGTATTGCTTCACCCAGTAGCAATTTCAAAAGGGATGTGCCAAGATACTTATATTAAAATACATACAAAATAAATATTATTGTTATCGTATAAGTAAATATTAACCTGTGAGACTTGGGGGGTATTTCAAGGAGGTGGTTTACTTTACCAAGAAACATGGTAAACCTGCTGATAATGTAGCCTGTAGGCTTTCGCTTAGTTAAAGGTAGGGTTTATGAGGTTTTCCTGGAAAACTTTTTTCTATATTGCTTGAAATCCCCATCACACCCCGATTGCAAACAATTAATTAAATGCACCAACTTAACGAGAAAAGATGGGGAACAGGACTGGGAAAAACGGCATCCAATCATTTTCACTGTCCCTATCCGCACCCACCCTTCCCTCACAGACAGAGCAGACAGCCTTGTTGAAATACATTTTCTTTTATTATTGTTATCGATAAATGTCACTCTCCCATCTCAGAAAAAAAGAGCATAATACATCATGAAAAAGAAGACACTATAATAACAATTATTACAATAAAATATATACACAATTTTTTTTGTTTGATTTTTATGTTCGTTTGTTTTTTGACCCAAGTTGACATGGTCTCCCTGAACTTTCTACACGACCATGGATTACAAAAAAAAAAAAAAAAAAAAAAAAAAGAAGAAATAAAAAGAAATGAAAATTCAAAAAAGCAAAGCATACTGACCTTCCCTTTATATGCCTATCTGGGGTAACACCAGATGTTTGTTAGTTGTTTAACTGAGTCTTTAATTAAATTACCTGTACATACACACATCTGCTTGTATATGTTTGTAGTGCTTGCATGCAACACCACCAGTCAAAACGTCCAAAAGTGACTTTAAAAAAAAAAAAAGAAAAAAATCGACCGCCTTTGCTCTTTTCATCGACCCTGACCATTTACAAAAACATCAGTCTTGTTTATAATAACCTGCATATATATATATATCTAATCAGTTGCATTTGCTCAGTCAGCCGTCATCAATCTGAACTCGGCTCATCAGTAGGCCTACCATTTCTGTGCGTCACATTACAAAACTTTCATAAGTGATCAATACAATGGATTAATAATAAGACTTTGTTAAAGGACAGGCCTATGATCTTTTTTCCACGCAGTAACTTAATAAAGCAACAGCTTCCTCAGTCAGTAACATTGAACTGAGTCTTTTAAGATCAGAGCCATGCATCACGTTGCTGCTCCTTTCGTTCACCTTTACCCTTTCTGTCCAGCAGAGGGAGTGGTCGTTCGCAAATATTAATTAGCAATGAGATCAATGAAAGCTTGCCTGTTTTTTTTTTTAATCACTACAAGCGCAACATTATAGTGAACTAAACTGACTCCATCACACGTCAAATAATAATAATAAAAATATATATATATATATAGTCACGATTCAATGTACATTGTTTTCTGGAGTTATAAATAGATGTTTCTGTAGAGAGCTATACATATTCTATTTGATAGCCTATCTCACGTTGTTGACTAGAAATTACTACCACGGTCAAATTATAGAAATCATTCAAAAATTACTTTTTGTTGTAGTGTTCACAAGCGCACACACACTTTCTTTCTTCTTCTTTTTTTTTAAAGTCAGTTATTTCACTTTTCATTGAGCCTGTAGTGTATAGAGGCTTAAAAAACACACATTTCAAGATCACTGAATTTGGTAGACAGCCATAGATATTTTCCCTAAAAAACAAACAAACAAACAAACAACAAACAAAAACAACACACACACTCACACACACACACACACAAAAAAAAAATGTAGGAAAAAATTTGAAACATCCAGATTTTGAAAATCAAAATATATTGGGCAAATAATTTTTAAAAAAGGAAAAAAAAAGTGAGTGGACTGCCACCTTAATTTCATCACTCAGCTCAACTTCCCTTGAAGGCAATGCTAAAGGTGAGTTTTGATAAGACTGTACTCCATCTTTGGAGTGAGTAGTTATATAGGCTTTCGAGAGGTCGGATTCCCCCTTGTTATTCAAGTAAAATATCACAGAAACAAAAAAAAACATCAGCACAAATAAAAAAATAATAATCAAAAGCCAACAAACAAAAAAATAGCTTGTAATTACAGTTATTAGAAAATATATATACTTTGCAAAATAATTATTTCATATAGAACATAGAGAAATTAAATCATTCCCTTTCAGTCGAGGGCTCATGTTGGTTTTATCACTACAAGTGCACGTCGTAAGTAAGTGCAACTGATTTTAAGAGTTAAGACCAAAAGTTAAATTCAAAGGACATCGAGACATCAATTTATCCTACACCTCTCTTCTGGTTTCTAAGGAGACAGTATGACATGTCAAAGCATAGAACCAAAACAATCATAGCTTGAGGGTTTGAGTAGATTCTTTTGACTGATGAGCAGCCTTGACACGCTTAGCGAAGTCGTTAGCTAAGTTAGCTAAAGTAAAGAAATGTATGCAAATGCAAGTGTAGAGGGCATCCTTCAAAATGCAGCAAGCACACAGATTTTTTTTTAAAAAAAAATCTCCTAACCTAAATGACTTTTAAAAACGGCAGTTAATTTGAGTCCAGTGCCAAACTAGAACTACATTTGACTGGTGCGTTTCACTTTTAGCAGAGTCGGGTAAATGGACTATCTACTGGATAGAAAAAAAGTCAAACCAGCTAAGAACTGTATAGCGTCACATCTAGTGATGTATCTGGACTTTAGTTTTAACAGACACATTTAAATGCTATTGCGTAAGACCATCTGCAGATAACACAGTATACAGAAGTTATACATTTCTTTGTTTTTGTTTGTTAAATATCCACATTAAGAAAATTTACATTTGGCTGCCAATGTCGTCATAAATAAATTTTCATCCTCATTCATCATTGTATGCAAGTTATTTAAGAGAGTGGAATTTTTTTTTCTTTTTAACACAACCCCCATTTGAAAAGACACACAAAAAATAAATAGTGATAATCATATATATATATATAAAAAGACATTTCTTGGGAGCCCACCATTGGTGTCATGGGACACAGTCGTGATGCGAAGGCACGTTTAAGTCATGAAATATCACACAAATACTTCCTAAACCATCAAATCACCACCATTACCACCAACAACAACCAACAATCCAGCCAGCCAACCAACCCCTGCTAAATAAAGACCCCCCCCTTGGGCACGGGAAGGTTGGAGGTGGTGGGGGGTCTGAGAACATCAACAATCTCCTGTATTCTATGTGTTGGTGTGATGGGAACTGTAGTGTCTCTAAACAAAGTGAGAAACGAATAAACAAATAAACAAACAAATAAAGAAATAAACAAACAAATAAAGAAATAAACAAACAAACAAACAGACAGGAAGTGGGCAACCTGGGATTCTTCATGAGGTGGGAAAGTTGCTGCATCAGCCACCAAAGGTATGAGGTTACTGAAGAAGAGAAAACCAGAGGAAGTCTGTGTGTGTGTGTGTGTGTGTGTGTGTGTGTGTGTGTGTGTGTGTGTGTGTGTGTTCACATGCATGTTGCTTTGGAGTGTCCATAAATTTGTTTATTCTGTTTTTGGTGACTGAGTGAGTGAGAGAGAGAGAGAGGGGTGTAAAACAAACACACACACACACACACACACACACACACACACACACACACACACACACACACACACACACACACACACACACACACACACACACACACACCATCCCAACCTTTATCCCATGCATGAATATGTCTGGTGAGCTTGAGGTGGCTGACAGTTGACTTGAGAAGGAAGAGTTTATAATCCACTGAGCCAACCAGGCCTGCCCGGATGAAGTGTGTGTGTGCTGTGTGTGTGTGTGTGTGTGTGTCTGTGTGTCTGTGTGAATGAGAGAGAGAGATAAAATCCAAAGACAAAAAGACATGGACATGGAGTGTAAAAAGGCAATGTCTGCGTGTGTGAGTGTGTGTGATGTGTGAGTGTGTGTGTGTATGTGTGTGTGTGTGTGTGTGTGTGTGTGTGTGCACATGTTCACATGTGAACGGATCTTCAGCTGCCCAGCCCGTGCACCCACCCCAATTCCAGATAATAGCTCAGTCTTAAGTCTGTCTTCTCTGACCGCCATCTTCCCTCTAAGCTGCTCCGCAGCCAGACCTTAGCACTCTGGTCCACGGGGAAAGGTAGGTGTGTGTGTGTGTGTGTGTGTGTGTTCGTGTGCAGGGAGGTCATGCGAAGACTTTGGCGGGTGTGAAGGCCCCAGTCAGGCCCATGGGGAGAGGTGTATGTACTGGATATGTGTGCGTGTGTGCGCGTGTGTGTGTGTGTGTGTGTGGTCATACAAAGACTTTGGCGAGTGCGTCGGCCCCAGCGCTGCCGATAAAGCACTTGGTGGGATGGAACGCCACGGCGTGGATGGACTCCTCGAACTTCTTGCGGTGGGCGGTGAACTCCTGGATGCAGGTCTTGCTGTCCATGTTCCACAAACGCACGGAGCAGTCGTGACCTGGTGAAAAAGGTAAAAAAACATAGAGATTTGTCTGTGGTCAACCAACCAAACAAGCAAACAAACAAACAAACAACCTGGAATTTATATTGTGTCTGTGACCACATTGCCTTGGTGGAGGTTTGTGCTCTCGGAGTGCTTTTCTAGTTTATTTATGAACACCTCCCTAAAAACAAATAGTTCCATCAAAACCATCTACCCAATCAAAACCATCCTGTCGACTATAACAAAGAAAGAAACAAACTAACAATAAAAACCAACTGTTCTGATAGTCCGTTATTCAGTTTGTAAACAAATACCGCAGACGTATTTTCTAAACTCTCTGTTAATTTTAATCACAGCAGATCATTTCTGGTTGACTTAGTTCTGATGTCACACTTAACAAGTTTGGTGTATATGTAATCAGACAACTTATCTTTTAATCAAGAAAATAGTCTCCAGATTAATTGACTATGAAAAAAAAAAAAAAAAAAATCAGTTGTGGCAGCTCTTCCTGGAATTGAAATAATATTAAAAACTCCTTTCAGATGTAAACTTCTCTCATCTCCTTTAATGCCCCGTGGCCAATTGGCAAGAATAAATCTACTTTAGTCATCTAATTATATTCCTGCGGCTGGAAAAGTCACTTTGGTGACGCAGCAGGTAGCGGAGGAGCCAATTACCCAGATGCATTAGGCCAGCCGCAGCCAAGCTATTATTCAACTGGATGGAGTGCAGAGAGAGAGAGAGAGAGAGAGAGAGAGAGAGAGAGAGAGAGAGAGAGAGAGGAATGAACACTAGCGATATATATATATATATATATATATATATATATATATATATATATAGAGAGAGAGAGAGAGAGAGAGAGAGAGAGAGAGAGAGAGAGAGAGAGAGAGAGAGAGAGAGAGAGAGAGAGAGAGAGAGAGAGAGAGAGAGAGAGAGAGGGGGATGAAAAACACTCGAGAGAAAAAGAAATGCACAGGGAAATGGAGAATGGAGGAGAGGAAATCACACTGAGTAGGAAAATGAGATAAGAGAAAGAAAATAAGCAAAATGAAGAAAAACAAAAACCAAATGAAAATGAAAATAAAAGATGAAAAGATACAGAAAGAAAGTGACAGAGAGATGAATGAACACTGTGTGTGCGTGCGTGCGAGTGAGTGTGTGTGTGTGTGCGTGCGTGCAAGTGCGCAAGTGTGTGTGTGTGTGTGTGTGTGTGCCTGTCCATATACAAGAGAGACAGAGAGAGAGAGAAGCATCTGCTGTTTGTGTTTGAAAGAAAAGTGACGAGTTGTCCTACTGGCCATTTATTCTACAGTCCCAGCTCTGTGACTGTCCTAGTTTCTGTCCACCCCCTCCAAACACATACACACACACACACACACACACACACACACACACACACACACACACAACACACACACCACACACACACACACGATAAATGAAGACCAGATGGCAAGGAAATAAGAATCACATGAATGAATTTTCCTCACACACACAAAGTTCTGTCAGAATAAATAAAAAAATTAAAAGTGATTTAAAAAGGTCAAGTGGACTTACTGCCAGACATGAGGTACAGGCCATTGGGGTCCACTGCCAGACTGGTCACTGCATCCAGGTGGGCCACCATCGAGTGGATGAGTTTACCTGGGACAGGAGGACGAGGTGTCACACGCTTTACAATATGGCCGACATAATACTCAATAGTACCTGAGCTGTTAAATGACACGGTCTCCCTTCAGAATGCGATTCTCTTCTCTGATTGGCTGATAGGGTGGCCATTACTTCTGTATAACTGGCTACCTGAGATACCAATGCTTTTTAGAATGGTAAATATAACAACAATAAGAAGCCTTTTAGACCTACTTTCATACGAAAGTAATATCCCAACCGAGCAGGTTAACTTTTTCACACTCGCTTAAATATACAGGAGATAAATACAAACAGGAGATAACGGCCTTTTAGGCCCTAGTTGATTGCCGTACTGTACCTGTGTTGTTGTCGTAAAAACGGATGTGCCGGTCCTCCTGGGCCGTGATGGTGATGGGCAACGTAGGGTGACTGAGAACCTTATTTATGTGTGAGGAGACATCTGCAAAGAGAGGCGGGGAGAGAGAGAGAGAGAGAGAGAGAGAGAGAGAGAGAGAGAGAGAGAGAGAGAGAGAGAGAGAGAGAGAGAGAGAGAGAGAGAGAGAGAGAGAGAGAGAGAGAGCTTAGTAGGGAACAGTTTCCAATGAATGCATACATGCAGAATATATTACAATATAATTCCATTATAATAGGGTCAGCCCACTGTACTGGTAATACACATTATCTCCCTTCAGAACGCCATTCTCTTCTCTGATTGGCTGCTAGGTGGCCATTATTTCCAGATAACTGGCTACTTTTATTTGGAAGTAGATCCAAAAAATAACTCATCTAATAACTGATTACCGTTCCATATGAATGCCTTTCCGAATGGTAACTATAACAACAATAAGCAACCTTGTAGATCTACTTTCAACTGAAAGTAGTACCCAAACCGAAGAGGTTAGCTTCTTTTAAATTTGAGTTGCATATTTCTTTTACGTTTTATACGCTTCTTCAAATATACGAGAGATAGATAGATACGGGAGATAAGCGGGATAACGACCTCCGAGGTGTCCAGTTATTCATTATAATTGGCTTGGCGGAATAACTCCGTCTCCGCGCTGCGCGCGTCGCCGGGGTTCTAGATTCCACCTCGCCAATTATAAATGAATAACTGGACACCTCGTCGGCCGTTATCCCTTACTTAATCAGTGTAAAACAGAGGGGATAGAGATATGAAGTGGAAGATGAGGGCGAGAAAACTCACAGAGAGAGAGAGAGAGAGAGAGAGAGAGAGAGAGAGAGAGAGAGAGAGAGAGAAAGAGAGAGTGAGAGAGAGAGAGAGAGAGAGAGAGAGAGAGAGAGAGAGAGAGAGAGAGAGAGAGAGAGAGAGAGAGAGAGAGAGAGAGTAAAAAGAGAGGGTGAATGAGAGGTCAGATGTGTGATGTGCTCTGCGGGGTTGATGTGCTGTAATCTGTAATGCCAATTGATCTACAACACATCACACAGCAGGGGTGTTTGAGTGTGTGTGTGTGTGTGTGTGTGTGTGTGAGAATGTGTGTGTATGCATGTGCATGTGTGTGTACTGGTATGTACCGTCTGTGTGGTGTGTGTGTGTGTGTGTCTGTGTGTGTGTGTGTGTGTGTGTGTGTGTGTGTGTGAATGTGTGAATGTGTGTGTGAGTGAGTTTGTGTGTAAAAAATGTGTGGGGACATATGTAATTTTGTACTGTGTGCGCAAATTGTTTGTGATTCTGTGTGTATTTGGTTGTGTGTGTGTGTGTGTGTGTGTGTGTGTGTGTGTGTGTGTGTGTGTGTGTGTGTGTGTCTCCTCACCACTCTCGCCGGCGGTCTCGGTGTCCAGCTTGAGCAAGAGCTGCTGAGTCTCCATGTTGAAGATGCCGATCTGGCCGCTGTCGAACGCCGTCACCATGTGAGCCGGCTCACTGCACACCAGGTCCACTGAGGAGGGGATGCCCAGCTCTACACACACCACAATAAACAAACAAACACACAAACAAACAAACCTCTGTTAATTCACATGAGCACGGCACAAACAACTATGAGCAACCATCCCTTTCTCACTCACTCACTCACTCACTCACTCACTCACTCACTCATTCACTCATTCACTCATTCACTCATTCACTCACCCACTCAATGCCCGGATTAATGATCTCTTATTTAAGTGGGACTAGTATTAATTCAGGATGGAGAGTGGTGAAGGAATTATGACCCTCCCCCCTCCCACACACACACACACACACACACACACACACACACACACACACACACACACACACACACACACACACACACACACACACACACACACACACACATATTCCTTTCACGTTCCATTCATTCATTCATTCGTTCATGTATTCTGTGCTCGGATTAATGACACTCTAATTCTAAGTGGGACTAGTATTCGTTCAGGATAACCCTAAAACCCCAAAATATCCCTTCACCGTTCCATCCATTCATTCATCCATTCAGTGCCAGGATTAAAGTCTGTAATCCTAATTCTGGGACTAGTATTAGTATTGTGGACGATGGAGGGTGTTGAGGTGTGTTTGGGGGACACACCTTGGTCCTGGTTGAAGGTGGCGAGGGCGGGGGCGGTGTCCGCCGCGTCCCAGAGACGCACGGTGCCGTCGGCCGAACACGAGAGCAGCCGATGGTGGGTCGCACTGTAGGCCACGCCCCACACCGAGTCTGTGTGACCGCAGAG
>JAODXP020000033.1:7474063-7479063 GCA_027497455.2 Sardinella longiceps | reverse complement strand
ACTACGGCAGCAGTCGTGAAGGCGTCTGGGTGTTTGTGTAGCACTACTCACGTCGTAGGCGAGACTCTCGGCCTCGTTGGCGACGGTGAGGCCGGCCAGTTCGCCCAGGCCCAGTTCGCTTTGCAGGGACTCGTCAGGGCCCAGGATGAACGACTTGCCCGATGAAGGAGGAAACGTCATGGCCTCCACTGCGAAAAAGATACAGTAGTTAAATATCTGCCTCTGTGTACAGTGTGTGTTTTTTTTGTGTGAGTGTACTTTGCGTGTGAGTGCGTGTGAGTGTACTTTGTGTACTGTGTGTGTGTATTGTCTGTGTGTGTGTGTGTGTGTGTGTGTGTGTGTGTGTGTGTAACATCATGTAGCCTCCAAAAACGGTCAAACATCAATATGGGTTTGTCTGCCTGCTTGCCTGTGTGTGTGTGTGTGTGTGTATGTGTGTATGTACTGTATGTGTGCATGTACAGTATGTGTGTGGTGTTGTCCTACCTTCGTCAGTGCGTCCGAGCTCGTGCTCGTTGAGGCGGGGGATGGGGGTCGTGAGGGAGGGTTGACTGGCGGCTGCACGGAGGGAAGATCCTCAGCATCACGCAGGTTAGCCAGCATATCCTGCAGCTTAGAACGGTTAGGCCCTAGGAGAGAGAGAGAGAGAGAGAGAGAGAGAGAGAGAGAGAGAGAGAGAGAGAGAGAGAGAGAGAGAGAGAGAGAGAGAGAGAGAGAGAGAGAGAAAGAAAGAAAGAAAGAAAGACAGAAAGAAAGACAGACAGACAGACAGACAGACAGACAGACAGACAGAAAGAAAGAAAGAAAGAAAGAAAGAAAGAGAGAACGATTAGTCTCCTACTTATCAGCAGGTGGGGCTAAAGACACATTGATGGAGACAGCACTGCTCACGAAGGCAAACAAACGTAAGGGAGAGGGTGTGAGATAAACAAATAAATAAAGCAGAAAATAAGGAGAAAATAAAGCAGAAAATAAGGAGTCCCACTGAGAAATAAGCTGAGCAATGGGAGCTGGAGTCTTACTGTCTGACAAACAACTATACCCAGAGACACTAATGGCATTACTGCTACCTAGGTCTGACAACAGGATTGTTACAGTGCAGCAAAAACTAATCAGACACTCTGAAGTAGCTTGAGCTTGGCTGAGGTACTGTAGAAACTCGTTACATCAAAGAAGAGAAGCATTTATTTTGTTTAGATTATTTATTTATTTATTTATTTATTTATTTATTTATTTATCTACTATATACCAGTTGCTTTGACATTACTACAGTAGATGCTGATGAACACATTGTCTCCAAGGCAGAGATCTAAGCTCTAGAAGTGATCTCTCTAATAACATGGATCTAGTGGCAATAAGACAAGACAAACCTTGCTAGCTAACTCAATCTAATGCCTCATTCTCTATACAAAGCAAGAGAGGAAATTAAAAAATAAAAATAAATAAATAAAAATGCACTAACATACATTTCAGGAGAGAGAGAGAAAGAGAGAGAGAGAGAGAGAGAGAGAGAGAGAGAGAGAGAGAGAGAGAGAGAGAGAGAGAGGGAGAGAGAGAGAGAGAGAGAGAGGAGAGAGAGAGAGAGAGAGAGGAGAGGAGAGGGAGAGAGAGAGAGAGAGAGAGAGAGAGAGAGAGAGAGAGAGAGAGAGAGAGAGAGAGAGAGAGAGAGAGAGAGAGAGAGAGAGAGAGAGAGAGAGAAAGGTAGAAGAAGAGAAATAATGAGGTGAAGGTGAAAGTGAGAATTGTGTGAAGAGCTCAGTGCAGAACAGGGGCCACCGTGCCACACTTCACACCCACAGAAACAGTGTGAATGGTGTGTGTGTGTGTGTGTGTGCTCTCTCTCTCTCTCTCTCTCTCTCTCTCTCTCTCTCTGTGTATATGTGTCTCTCTGTGTGTGGGTGTTTGCGTGGAGGGGGGGGCACAGCCAGGTGCATTATGGGATAAGAGAGCAGGTGCTGTGTGTTTCACCTCTTACACACATGGGCAGGCACAGGGAGAGGAAACAGTGTGAATGATGTGTGTGTGTGTGTGTGTGTGTGTGTGTGTGTGTGTGTGTGTGTGTGTGTGTGTGTGTGTGTGTGTGTGTGTGTGTGTGTGTGTTGCACCTCTTACACACATGGGCAGGCACGGGGGACAGGATGAAAGAAAAATGGAGAGAGCAAAGAAGGGGGGAAAAAAAGAAAAGCTGAAAGGTATGCGAAGGAGAGAAATAACAGAGGAAGTGGGAGCGAGGGAGGGCATCAGTGCAGGAGATGGAGAGATGGAGAGAGGGATTCATGGAGGAGTGTGTGAGAGAGAGAGAGAGAGAGAGAGAGAGAGAGAGAGAGAGAGAGAGAGAGAGAGAGAGAGAGAGAGAGAGAGAGAGAGAGAGAGAGAGTGGAGGCAGGGGCCAGACGCAGTGCTGAGGGTGAGAGTGACTAAGGAGGCAGCAGGTCACAATGGCAGTGACAAGAGTGTGGAGACATGTGACATAACATGTGACATAACATACAACGCGCGCACACACACACCACACACACACACACACACACACAGTTTCCCTCGCTCTCACACAAGTACACACACACACACAGTCCCATTCCCTCTCTCATACTCACAGGTGAACGCACACACACACACACACACACACACACACACACACACAGACACACGACAACGAGGGAACTGCAGGGGCAAGTCAAAGATGATGAAACGAGAGGCAAAGAGCAGGTCTCCTCATCTCTTAACCATGGCAACGGCAAACATGATGGAGAGAACGCAAGAGAGAAGGGAGAGAAAGAGAGAAATGAATACAAAGTAAAAAAGGGGGATGGGAGAGAAGTGAAGGAGATTAAAAGAGGAATAAAAGACTGATGACAAATAAGGAATAGCGAGAAAAGCAGCAAATTAATGAGTAGAAGAAATAAAGAATAAAAAAAAAGAATAAAAAGAAATATTGTAAGGAAGGAAGGAAGGAAGGAAGGAAGGAAGGAAGGAAGGAAGGAAGGAAGGAATGAAGGAAGGAAGGAAGGAAGTTGTCGTCCAATAGCGAGTGAAAGAGCTAGAAAGGTGTGCTTGCTTTGTTTGTTTGTTTGTTTGTTTGTTTGTTTTGGAGGGAGGGGTCTATGTAGTGACTTACTCTTGACCCCCTTCTTGCCCTTGCGCTCCTTCCTGTACTGCTCCTTCAGACGCGTGATTAGGCCCTGGTCCACCTCCCACGCCTCCCCCGGACTCTGATCATCCTTCTCTACACACACACACACACACACACACACACACACACATGGACACACACGCACGCACACACAAACACACACACACAAGCACGCGCGTGTGCACACACACACACACACACACACACACACACACACACACACACACACGCACGCGCGTGTGCACGCACACACACACACACGCACAGACACACACACGCACAGACACACACACACACAGACACACACACACACACACACACACACACAGGCAAGCAAACAGTGGGACAGACAAACAGAGACAGACACACACACATTAGCATGCATGTTTGTGAGTAAACAAACAACCCCCCAAAAGACCCTTTAAAAAGACATTCCCACTGAGACTGTGGTGGCAAGTGGCCCATGTCAGCCACTTCCTGTTGTTCACAGGAAGCATCCAGCCGGCGTTAGGATACGATGAACGGAGGACTCTTCTTTGGACGGAGGCCTTTCTTTCTTTCTTTCTTTCTTTCTTTCTTTTTCTTCCTTTATTCTTTTTGTCCAAAAGAATGGATGCTTGTACTGTAGATGGCCTTGTTCTTCTTGGATCTTTAACCGTCAGAGAAAAGGTCAAAGATCAAAGTTCAAATGGGTCAGCTGCAGGTCATGGCAAGAGTTTCCTTCAGGGAGAGGGGGGGTGATTTACAAATGTGATATATTCCAACCACCACTGACGAATTGAGCTGGAGAAGAGAAAGCTATACTGGGATCCAGTCTAACCAAAAAGATGGCAAACAAATCTCGGGACTCCAATGCAGTTGACCGGTACACACACACACACAACTCACCCATACACACACACACACACACACACACACACACACACACACACACACACACACACACACACACACACGGTTTGTGTGACAAAGTGATTTCAAGTGATGTCTGCATTCCACAATGCTCAGTGACATCATATAAAACTGTATCAAAAAAAAAAAAAAAAAAAAGGAACAAACAAATAAAAATTTGGAATCCCTTAGACCAAACAACGAATTAAATAATGTACAATTTCATATCCCTTATATGTCTCTCCTGTCCTATCCCCTATTAAATAATGTGTGAGTGTGGTTTTAATCCTAGTCCAGAGGGGCTAATAAATTCTGTAATTATAGTCCCTGTGTTGCTGTTAATATACCGCTGATGAGAACCCTGCTGACTGCACCACTCCAGTACAGAACAAGCCCCTTGGGAGTAATAATGACACCCATGATCCCTTTGTCTCTCTCTCTCTTTCTCTCTATTTCTCTTTCTCTCTCTCTCTTTTCACTCTTCTTGTCTTGCTCCCTCTCGCTCCATCTCTCCCCACAGCTCTTCCTACAGCTTACTTTCTTTCTTACTTTCTTTCTTTCTCCTTTTTTCCCCTGTCACTCTCTCGTCTATCTCCTTGTCAGGCCTGTTACACTTAGCACTGTGATTTTCACACAAGAGCGAGAGAGTCAAATCTTTTTCCATTATTATCCCTTGTGCATTTCTCAACGACAACAATCCAAAACATTCTAAACCCATTCTAATATTATCATAAGCAATAAACATACAAGTAGTTGGCTGTTATAAGATTATGGCTTCTCTTTCTCTCTCTCACCATTTCTCTCTCTAACTTCTCTTTCTCCAACTCCCCTTTCCCTCTTTCACTCTCTTTCACTCACTCTCTCTTTCACTCACTCTCTCTTTCACTCACTCTCTCTTTCACTCACTCACTCACTCACTCACTCACTCTTTCACTCACTCACTCACTCACTCTTTCACTCACTCTTTCACTCACCT
>JAODXP020000033.1:7456234-7466463 GCA_027497455.2 Sardinella longiceps | reverse complement strand
GTTCCATTCATTCATTCGTTCATGTATTCTGTGCTCGGATTAATGACACTCTAATTCTAAGTGGGACTAGTATTCGTTCAGGATAACCCTAAAACCCCAAAATATCCCTTCACCGTTCCATCCATTCATTCATCCATCCATCGGCAGGATTAAAGTCTGTAATCCTAATTCTGGGACTAGTATTAGTATTGTGGACGATGGAGGGTGTTGAGGTGTGTTTGGGGGACACACCTTGGTCCTGGTTGAAGGTGGCGAGGGCGGGGGCGGTGTCCGCCGCGTCCCAGAGACGCACGGTGCCGTCGGCCGAACACGAGAGCAGCCGATGGTGGGTCGCACTGTAGGCCACGCCCCACACCGAGTCTGTGTGACCGCAGAGAGCGCCACGCAACACTGACGCTTCTGAGAGAGAGAGAGAGAGAGAGAGAGAGAGAGAGAGAGAGAGAGAGAGAGAGAGAGAGAGAGAAAGAGATTGTGAATATTTTCAATGGTAACTTGAAGAGCACAATAGAATATTAGCAATCAAGTTTGCTTTTGCTTCTGATTATTATTATTTTCTTTTAAGTTCTATCGATAATCTAGTTATAGTTTCATAACATTAAATAAGAAAAAGGAATCAAAGAGATGAAAAATGAAGAGAATTTTTTCCCCTGTAAAATAAGAAAGTAAAGGTTGCATTGAGGAGGGTGGAGAAAGAGAGAAAAAGAAAGGAAAGGAGAAAAGAAAGAGAGGAGTGGAAGAGACAGTAACAGCTAAGTTTAACAGAAGAGACAGGGAGAGGGAGAGAGAGAGAGAGAGAGAGGGAGAGAGAGAGAGAGAGAGAGAGAGAGAGAGAGAGAGAGAGAGAGAGAGAGGAAAGACAGGAGAGGAAAGGAGAGGAGAGGAATGGAAGACACAGTAACAACTAAGTGTAACATAAGGAGGATGGAGAGAAGAGAAAAGAAACGAGAAAGAAAGATATAATAGGATTGGAAGAAGACAGAGAGAGAGAGAGAGATAGAGACTAGCCCAGGGAAGGGGGCCTGTGTGGGAGTAGCAAAGGGGTTGCATAACTCCAGCACTCAAAAGAACAACAGATACAGACAGGATAAGAGGAACGAGTGAAAGAATGAGTGGAAAGAATGAAATGAATAGAGAGAAACAAAAGAGAGAAAGAGCGAATGAGAGGACACAAAAAAAGAGGGTATGAAGTGATACTAAGAGGAGGAATGGCTAAGTTGAGGGGGAGTGGAGATGATGATGATGATGCTGTCGCAGCGGTTTCCACGGAAACAGTGGACTGTACCATAGGAGTCGTAGGGGTCGATGTTGGGGTTGGGCGTGTTCCAGCTCTGGATGGTTCCGTCCACTCCGCCACTGAAGCACTGTTCTCCGTTAGAACTCATCACCACACACAGAACCGCACCCCTGTGCAGCAGAGAAACAAGCATAAGAATGTAGTAACCAGTGTGTGTGTGTGTGTGTGTGTGTGTGTGTGTGTGTGTGTGTTCTGTCACCCTGTCATTGACTCTTCCCAAAGTATTTGGATCTTGGATCTTTTGCTTGCCTTCTAGATCCAAAGAAAAGTAATCAAGTGTGTGTGTGTGTGTGTTGTGCGCGCGTGTGTGTGTGTGTGTGTGTGTGTGTGTGTGTGTGTGTGTGTTCTGTCACCCTGTCATTGACTCTTCCCAAAGTATTTGGATCTTGGATCTTTTGCTTGTCTTCTAGATCCAAATAAAAGTAATCAAGTGTGTGTGTGTGTGTGTGTGTGTGTGTGTGTGTGTGTGTGTGTGTGTGTGTGTGTGTGTGTGGAGAGAGAGGGTCTACTCACCTGTGTGCTCTGAAAGTGTAGATGGGCTCCACATCAAGGGCAGCACACCTGAAGGACAAGACATGTTAATTATTCACTCATCAAAACACCCTTGAGAGAGAGAGAGAGAGAGAGAGAGAGAGAGAGAGAGAGAGAGAGAGAGAGAGAGAGAGAGAGAGAGAGAGAGAGAGCTATACTGTAGCTAGTGTACTCATATACTAGGGTATAGTATGCATACCAGTGTATTGCCAGTATCTCCTTTTATACACTAGAGAGAGCGATAGAGAGATAGAGATGGATACATAGATAGATAGATAGATAGATAGATAGATAGATAGATAGATAGAGAGAATGAAAGAAAGAAAGAAAGAAAGAAAGAAAGAAAGAAAGAGAGAGAGAGAGAGAGAGAGAGAGAGAGAGAGACTTTTTGACTTTTAAAATCCCTTTTATTGAACCAGACTATGGATCAATAATCATCCCCCCCCCCCCCCAAATACACATGAAAGCAATGTTACAGAAAAAACCTCTACCACACAAACATCAGTCTCCCATCACCGTCAAAATTAATCAAGCCTTTACCCACACACCATTTCCGCTCAAACCACCCAAGGTTATTTGTGACCTGAAAAAAGGCATACTCCACTCTGGCCCTTGACTCTACTAAGCCTTTAAACATTCCCGCCAAATCAACAGATACCCCCTCCTCCCTCAGTCGACTCCCTTTCCAAATGGCCAATTTTGCTTGACCGATTAGAAAGTTCAAGCAGCCGCACAGAGAGAGAGAGTGTGAGAGAGAGAGAGAGAGAGAGAGAGAGAGAGAGAGAGAGAGAGAGAGAGAGAGAGAGAGAGAGAGAGAGAGAGAGAGAGAGAGAGAGAGGAGAGAGAGAGAAGAGAAAAAGCTAGAGGGAGCTATAGCTTGTGAATACTCATCTAGTACATGGTATGCATAGCAGTGTATATATTACCAATCTTCATATACACTAGAAAGGGGGAGGGAGGGAGGGAGGGAGAGAGTGAGATGGAAAGAGACATTTTATTATTATTTTTTAACAAAAATAATGAGGTAGAGATACACAGAGTGAGTGAGTGAGTGAGTGAGTGAGTGAGTGAGTTAGATAGATAGATAGATAGATAGATAGATAGATAGATAGATAGAGAGAGAGAGAGAGAGAGAGAGAGAGAGAGAGAGAGAGAGAGAGAGAGAGAGAGAGAGAGAGAGAGAGAGAGAGAGAGTGTGTTAGCTGTGAGAGTGTAAAGTACAGGAGCAGTGTTGAGATGCAGTAAGTCATCTCAGGCCAAGGCGGCGTGTGGGACTGCAGAGATGAAATATTAAACCTCGAGCACAGCTGCTAAGTAACAAGCTGTGTTCTCAGGCTTGGGCAGCTTTCAATTATTGTTTAGTCACTGTCACAGAAAATGTCTTCAAAAATGTCCTCTTGTGTGTGTGTGTGTGTGTGTGTGTGTGTGTGTGTGTGTGTGTGTACGTGTGTGTGTACGCGTGTGTGTGTACGTGTGTGTACGTGTGTGTGTACGTGTGTGTGTGTGTGTGTACGTGTGTGTGTGTGTGTACTCTCTTCCATGTCGGAATTGTTTGTTTCAGGTATTGAACATTTTTATATGTCACATATGTATATGGATTTGATTGTGTGTCCTGTATCTTTTCGGCTATGATGTTTTTTAGACCCTTTCACAACCTGAGCCAATGTTTCCCTAGTTGCCATGAACTAATGTGTGTGTGTGTGTGTGTGTGTGTGTGTGTGTGTGTGTGTGTGTGTGTGTGTGTGTGTGTGTGTGTGTACACAGTGTGTGTGTGTGTGTGTGTGTGTGCGTGCTCACTTTTTGGTGGGCGCGGTCTTCTGCAGGTTCCACATCTTGAGGGTGTGGTCCTCGGAGGCGGTGACGAGGACGGGCTCGGTGGGGTGGAAGGCCAGCGCTCGCACCGAATCAAAGTGGCTCCGCAGCGTGAACTTGGGGTTCCACGTCTTACGCAGGTCCTGACTACTGGACATCTGCTGGAGGAGAGAGAGAGACAGAGAGACAGAGAGAGAGAGAGAGAGAGAGAGAGAGAGAGAGAGAGAGAGAGAGAGAGAGAGAGAGAGAGAGAGAGAGAGAGAGAAGAGAGAGAGGAAAAAAGAAGAAAGAGGGAGAGAGGGAGAACAGAAGGGATGAGAGATGAGAGAGACGGAATGAGGGGGAAGAATGGAGATGAGAGAGAGAGAGAGAGAGAGAGAGAGAGAGAGAGAGAGAGAGAGAGAGAGAGAGAAAGAAAGAAAGAAAGAAAGAAAGAAAGAAGGGAGTGATGAAGTATAAGGAGGAAATAAAAGAAGAGAGGGAAGAACAGGTTTATTACAAAAGGTTTTGTGAAGAAAGTGAAAAAAGTCTTTAAAAATTCATTTCCTTATTACACAAAAAAAAAGGGTCGTGAAAAAGTCTTCTCTTAGTTTGACTTTGACTCCCTCTCTCTGTGTCTTTCAAACACAGACGCTCACTAAAAGAATTCCATCAAAAAGTGTCTGAACGGCCGCCCACACACTCTGAAGCTGAAATCAGCTGTCAGCACACCCACACACACACCTAGGCTGATTGTATAAACTTCAACTACCTGACCCTGGTTACACCGATTACATGGTGTTAGTATGCGTATTTATGTGTGGTGTGTGTGTGTTGCAGCATTGATCTGCTGGTTTATCTCTTTACCAGACCAACCCGAACGGGGTGTTATTGATTTTTCACTCACTCACACACACACACACACACACACACACACACACACACACACACACACACACACACACACACACACACACACACACACACACACACACAGACCCTCGGCCACACCACAACATATAACCTTACCAATGCAATAAATGATGACACCCATTCAACACTGCCCAGTAGGGCAAAAACGAAATGCACTAGCCTAAACCAAAGAACACAACATAATGCAATGTGACAAAACACATACTCAGGCACACACACACACACACACACACACACACACACACACCCACTAACAGTAGATGTGAGAGGAGAGGACAGCTCTTTGCCTCCCACCTGTGCAGTGAATGTAAATCACATCAAGCCCTGCAATCTCAAGCACATGTTTCATAACAGCCACAACATGCCCAGCAGCAGCGCTCCACTTCTGCCAGGGCAACTCTAACACACACACACACACACACACACACACACACACACACACACACACACACACACACACACGCACAGCAAACATTCTGCACTGCTGAACCCCTAAGCCTACAGCTACAGTACAAATTGTTTACTACCATACTATATGACAACTAGTATACTAACCCTTCATTGCTCCATATCAATGCTCCTACTAGTACTAATACTACTAATTTTACAACTACAGAAGCAGAGAAAGGCCTCATCACAAGGTACAAAAGCACGTACCGCACAATCTATGCAATTATAATAATAATAGAATTTATATATCACTATAATTGAACTACCGGTACTATTATAATTTCATTCCGCACAAAGGTGTGCTATAGTGGTTGCCGTCACAGCCTGGTTACTACGGCAGCAGTCGTGAAGGCGTCTGGGTGTTTGTGTAGCACTACTCACGTCGTAGGCGAGACTCTCGGCCTCGTTGGCGACGGTGAGGCCGGCCAGTTCGCCCAGGCCCAGTTCGCTTTGCAGGGACTCGTCAGGGCCCAGGATGAACGACTTGCCCGATGAAGGAGGAAACGTCATGGCCTCCACTGCGAAAAAGATACTGTAGTTAAATATCTGCCTCTGTGTACAGTGTGTGTTTTTTTTGTGTGAGTGTACTTTGTGTACTGTGTGTGTGTGAGTGTACTTTGTGTACTGTGTGTGTGTTGTCTGTGTGTGTGTGTGTCTGTGTGTGTGTGTGTGTGTGTGTGTGTGTGTGTGTGTGTGTGTGTGTGGGTGTGTGTGTGTGTGTGTGTGGTGTAACATCATGTAGCCGACGGCCAAACATCAATATGGGTTTGTCTGCCTGCCTGCCTGTGTGTGTGTGTATATGTGTGTATGTACTGTATGTGTGCATGTACAGTATGTGTGTGGTGTGTCCTACCTTCGTCAGTGCGTCCGAGCTCGTGCTCGTTGAGGCGGGGGATGGGGGGTCGTGAGGGGGGGTTGACTGGCGGCTGCATGGAAGGAAGATCCTCAGCATCACGCAGGTTAGCCAGCATATCCTGCAGCTTAGAACGGTTAGGCCCTAGGAGAGGGAGAGGGAGAGAGGGAGAGAGAGAGAGAGAGAGAGAGAGAGAGAGAGAGAGAGAGAGAGAGAGAGAGAGAGAGAGAGAGAGAGAGAGAGAGAGAGAGTAAATGAGAGTGAACAAGAGGAAGAAAAAGAAAGACAGAAAGAAAGAAAGAAAGAAAGAAAGAAAGAAAGAAAGAAAGAAAGAGAGAGAAACGATTAGTCTCCTACTTATCAGCAGGTGGGGCTAAAGACACATTGATGGAGACAGCACTGCTCACGAAGGCAAACAAACGTAAGGGAGAGGGTGTGAGATAAACAAATAAAGCAGAAAATAAGGAGAAAATAGAGCAGAAAAGAAGGAGTCCCACTGAGAACTAAGCTGAGCAATGGGAGCTGGGAGTCTTACTGTCTGGCACAAACAGCTATGCCCAGCGACACTAACACCGTGTCCTAACTGAAAGCGACTGTCGGCTTGTCATGTAGCATTGACTTTCACTGTCTACATAGGATGCGTTAAACATGAAGTTCTATTCGATCAGATTCTCTATTCAATCTGGCCGAGCAACGCGACTTGTGCGACTGAAATAGAAACGGACAGCGCGACTAAAAAGCCGCCTAGCAATGCGACTAGTCGCGTTGCATCGCATAGCATTCAGTTAGGACATTCCAATAGAAAACAAGGTGATGGAACTCTTTTTGATGCACAAATGCAGTCGCTTCGCGTTCAGTTAGGACACGGTGTAATGGTATTACTGCTACCTAGGCCTGACAACAGGATTGTTACAGCACAGCAAAAACTAATCAGACGCTCTGAAGTAGCTTGAGCTTGGCTGAGGTACTGTAGAAACTCGTTACATCAAAGAGGAGAAGCATTTATTTATTTTTAGATTATTTATTTATTTATTTATTTATTTATTTATTTATTTATCTACTATATACCAGTTGCTTTGACATTACTACAGTAGATGCTGATGAACACATTGTCTCCAAGGCAGAGATCTAAGCTCTAGAAGTGATCTCTCTAATAACATGGATCTAGTGGCAATAAGACAAGACAAACCTTGCTAGCTAACTCAACTAATGCCTCATTCTCTATACAAAGCAAGAGAGGAAATTAAAAAAATAAAAATAAATAAATAAAAATGCACTAACATACATTTCAGGGAGAGAGAGAGAGAGAGAGAGAGAGAGAGAGAGAGAGAGAGAGAGAGAGAGAGAGAGAGAGGAGAGAGAGAGAGAGAGAGAGCGAGAGAGAGAGAGAGAGAGAGAGAGAGAGAGAGAAATAATGAGGTGAAGGTGAAAGTGAGAATTGTGTGCAGAGCTAAGTGCAGAACAGGGGCCACCGTGCCACACTTCACACCCACAGAAACAGTGTGAATGGTGTGTGTGTGTGTGTGTGTGTGTCTCTCTGTGTGTCTCTCTCTCTCTCTCTCTCTCTGTGTATATGTGTCTCTCTGTGTGTGGGTGTTTGCGTGGAGGGGGGGCACAGCCAGGTGCATTATGGGATAAGAGAGCAGGTGCTGTGTGTTTCACCTCTTACACACATGGGCAGGCACAGGGAGAGGAAACAGTGTGTGAAGTGTGTGTGTGTGTGTGTGTGTGTGTGTGTGTGTGTGTGTGTGTGTGTGTGTGTGTGTGTGTGTGTGTCACCTCTACACACATGGGCAGGCACAGGGAGAGGAAACAGTGTGTGAAGTGTGTGTGTGTGTGTGTGTGTGTGTGTGTGTGTGTGTGTGTGTTGCACCTCTTACACACATGGGCAGGCACGGGGGACAGGATGAAAGAAAAATGGAGAGAGCAAAGAAGGGGGGAAAAAAAGAAAAGCTGAAAGGTATGCGAAGGAGAGAAATAACAGAGGAAGTGGGAGCGAGGGAGGGCATCAGTGCAGGAGATGGAGAGATGGAGAGAGGGATTCATGGAGGAGTGTGTGAGAGAGAGTGAGAGAGAGAGAGAGAGAGAGAGAGAGAGAGAGAGAGAGAGAGAGAGAGAGAGAGAGAGGGAGTGGAGGCAGGGGCCAGACGCAGTGCTGAGGGTGAGAGTGACTAAGGAGGCAGCAGGTCACAATGGCAGTGACAAGAGTGTGGAGACATGTGACATAACATGTGACATAACATACAACGCGCGCACACACACACACACAGTTTCCCTCGCTCTCACACAAGTACACACACACACACACAGTCCCATTCCCTCTCTCATACTCACAGGTGAACGCACACACACACACACACACACACACACACACACACACACACACACACACACACACAGACACACGACAACGAGGGAACTGCAGGGGCAAGTCAAAGATGATGAAACGAGAGGCAAAGAGCAGGTCTCCTCATCTCTTAACCATGGCAACGGCAAACATGATGGAGAGAACGCAAGAGAGAAGGGAGAGAAAGAGAGAAATGAATACAAAGTAAAAAGGGGGATGGGAGAGAATGTGAAGGAGATTAAAAGAGGAATAAAAGACTGATGACAAATAAGGAATAGCGAGAAAAGCAGCAAATTAATGAGTAGAAGAAATAAAGAATAAAAAAAAAGAATAAAAAAGAAATATTGTAAGGAAGGAAGGAAGGAAGGAAGTTAAGGAAGGAAGGAAGGAAGTTGTCGTCCAATAGCGAGTGAAAGAGCTAGAAAGGTGTGCTTGCTTTGTTTGTTTGTTTGTTTGTTTTGGAGGGAGGGGTCTATGTAGTGACTTACTCTTGACCCCCTTCTTGCCCTTGCGCTCCTTCCTGTACTGCTCCTTCAGACGCGTGATTAGGCCCTGGTCCACCTCCCACGCCTCCCCCGGACTCTGATCATCCTTCTCTACACACACACACACACACACACACACACACACACACACACGCACACACACGCACGCACACACACACACACACACACACACACACACACAGCACGCGCGTGTGCGCACACACACACACACACACACACGCACACACACACACACGCACACACACACACACACACACACGCACAACACACACGCACACACACACACACACACACACAGGCAAGCAAACAGTGGGACAGACAAACAGAGACAGACACACACACATTAGCATGCATGTTTGTGAGTAAACAAACAACCCCCCAAAAGACCCTTTAAAAAGACATTCCCACTGAGACTGTGGTGGCAAGTGGCCCATGTCAGCCACTTCCTGTTGTTCACAGGAAGCATCCAGCCGGTGTTAGGATACGATGGACGGAGGACTATTCTTTGGACGGAGGCCTTTCTTTCTTTCTTTCTTTCTTTCTTTCTCTTTCTTCCTTTATTCCTTTTTGTCCAAAAGAATGGATGCTTGTACTGTAGATGGCCTTGTTCTTCTTGATCTTTAACCGTCAGAGAAAAGGTCAAAGATCAAAGTTCAAATGGGTCAGCTGCAGGTCATGGCAAGAGTTTCCTTCAGGGAGAGGGGGGGTGATTTACAAATGTGATATATTCCAACCACCACTGACGAATTGAGCTGGAGAAGAGAAAGCTATACTGGGATCCAGTCTAACCAAAAAGATGGCAAACAAATCTCGGGACTCCAATGCAGTTGACCGGTACACACACACACAACTCACCCATACAACACACACACACACACACACACACACACACACACACACACACACACACTTGTGTGACAAAGTGATTTCAAGTGATGTCTGCATTCCACAATGCTCAGTGACATCATATAAAACTGTATCAAAAAAAAAAAAAAAAAAAAGGAACAAACAAATGAAAATTTGGAATCCCTTAGACCAAACAACGAATTAAATAATGTACAATTTCATATCCCTTATATGTCTCTCCTGTCCTATCCCCTATTAAATAATGAGTGTGGTTTTAATCCTAGTCCAGAGGGGCTAATAAATTCTGTAATTATAGTCCCTGTGTTGCTGTTAATATACCGCTGATGAGAACCCTGCTGACTGCACCACTCCAGTACAGAACAAGCCCCTTGGGAGTAATAATGACACCCATGATCCCTTTGTCTCTCTCTCTCTTTCTCTCTATTTCTCTTTCTCTCTCTCTCTTTTCACTCTTCTTGTCTTGCTCCCTCTCGCTCCATCTCTCTCCTTCTCTCCCCACAGCTCTTTCTTTCTTACTTTCTTTCTTTCTTTCTTTCTCCTTTTTCTCCTTTCTTTCCCCTGTCACTCTCTCGTCTATCTCCTTGTCAGGCCTGTTACACTTAGCACTGTGATTTTCACACAAGAGCGAGAGAGTCAAATCTTTTTCCATTATTATCC
>JAODXP020000033.1:7441234-7448734 GCA_027497455.2 Sardinella longiceps | reverse complement strand
GTGTGTGTGTGTGTGTGTGTGTGTGTGTGTGTGTGTGTGTCAGTTGACACAATCTCTGGGTCTCCCAGGCCACGTTAATGCTCCAAGGCGCCGGACCTTGGCGGATTAGCTCTTCAAACAGTCACACGTTTTAAAGGCGCCTAATCTCCACTAAGGCGATTGATGACCATTAGCACTGAGAGAGAGAGAGAGAGAGAGAGAGAGAGAGAGAGAGAGAGAGAGAGAGAGAGAGAGAGAGAGAGAGAGAGAGAGAGAGAGAGAGAAGCATTGCAAATACACCTGAGAACGATTAGATCAGTTAGCATTAGATGAAGTCACATTGGTTTGGGGTTAAAAGGGTGAGCTTTTGTGTGTGTGTGTGTGTGTGTGTGTGTGTGTGTGTGTGTGTGTGTGTGTGTGTGTGTGTGTGTGTGTGTGTGTGTGTACGTGTGTGTGTATGTATGCTTAATCTTTTGTTCAAATCAAAAGGGATCTAAACACTTTGAATTGCCTTGGGTAAATCTGTACTGTATGTGCATGTGTGTGTGTGTGTGTGTGTGTGTGTGTGTGTGTGTGTGTGTGTGTGTGTGTGTGTGTGTGTGTGTGTGTGTGTGTGTGTGTATTTGGTATTATATTTCCTCAGATCTGCAGCATGGTTGGATAGACTGAGTGTTTCCTGCCCACCCACATACATGTAAGAGCAGCTGTCCCACAGCACTGCTATACATACAGTGCCGTACCTCACTTAAACCAGTACAACTACACTCTTCATGAGGAGGAAAATATGTCTCAAAAATATTGGTAAATGCACAGAAGGTTATCTATAAATAGACAATGATTTGCAAATGTGTTCAGATATCCACAAATGCAAATTTCATATTTGTAACTTGTAAGTCTGTCTTCACAAATAATGTTGTATTTGCAAATATTAAAAAAATATTTGTAAAAAAAAAACTTCCACTTGTAAAACTGAAAATTACATTTGTAAAAAAAAATTACATTTGTAAAACTGAAAATTATATTTGTGAATTCTATTTCCGCATTTGTGGATCGCATTCAACTCTTTCCGCTGTGACGTATTTTTGAGACAAACGTTCCGCGGAATCCACACAGATCCACAAACAAATGCAGACTGATTTGCAAATACGCACACACAAGATCACGACGTCCACTAGGTGGCAGTGTTTTCCCATTGATGGCAGAGGGCTCTGTTTGACGGAGAACACCAACATTTCCGAAGAAACGAAGATAGATAGTTAGCCTACATTTGCAGTGAATGGAGGCGTCTGATGGATGGGTATGTATGTATTGTCAATATTTTATAGTATTACCATGATGTGTTGTACAAAATGTCGACGGGTGTTTTACCAGAGCTGGTTGCGAATAGCGATTGCTTCATGTGTAGGCTGGCCTAGTCCTTGCTGGTTGTGTCTTTTCAGAGCCGTTTGTAGCAAAGATATTGGAATCCTGTCTGGCTGTAGCCTTAAAAAGTCATGCCTGTTATGATGAACGATTTATTAGAGGCAATCAATGTGTCTGTCACATACAGTAAGTGTAGCGAGCGGAGAGCAGAGGGAGCGGTCGCCCACCCCATCTTGCTGAATTGTTGTAATTGACGATGCTTGTACCGGGGGTAAATACAATGCAACTAAAGATGCCGGTCTTTATGCTGGTTCATAGAGTGCGCTCACAATGCCTTTTTACAAATTAAATAGCCCCCAACAGGCATTCTCCCTCTCACGCAGCACTGTTATTTACAACTGATGCTATAGCTGGTAGCCTATGAGTTGACTGAAGTAGCATGCTCGCATGTAGGCTAACGTTACAGAAAATCAAGCCCCTGTGTGCATTACCGCGACAAGTCCCCGAAAAGTTTTTAATCTAAATAGGTATTTGTTATAGCTGCAACACTCTAATACGCCTTACTGTAATAACGCGTTTCTGACATTATCTGTGAGGTCTGATTTGTACTACAAGTTCTGTTCCAACACACCCTGCTCTCCCATCTATTCAATCATAAAAATAAAAAGTCTGAGGTCCCACCATTATCACTATTCTACGCAGTAACATTGAGGAGGCAAAAGGAAAATGGACATTCAGCCAAATTGTGAACACAATAATGTAAACATATATGTAACCTTAGTCTCTAGGTAGCGTTTCTCATTCTAGATATGTTTCTTCCTTTTTAAGCTTAAGGACATGAACATTCCTGAGATAGACTGGGAGGAGAGTGGGGAGGTCCAGAGCCAGGCTGGAGCTGGAGAGCCCTCTCACTCCTGAACAACTGGAGACACTGATGAACCTCATTGATCCTAGTCGGAGTCCCATGGTGCTGACATTTATCTGACAACTGTACAGTATGTTTGCGGGCAACTTGCTGGAATAATGTTGAAATGTCACATCACATTAAATATACCTTAAATAAATATACCAATAACTTTATGATACAATAGTTTTTATTTGTACATTCTTAATTGTTTTTGTTTTATTGAGTGTGAAAGACAAGTACTTGTAGATCATTTCCTCTCACAACCATTTCCTCTCACTGTGTCTTTGAAGACAATTCATCCAATTTATAAATTGCTACAAAACAGAAACAAACAAACAAAAAAAGACAAACACAACACAGAGTATAGGCTGCTGAGTGACAGAACAACCAGCGTTGCTGTATATCACTGGCAGGGAAAAAGTGAGACGTGAGTGGAGTGTTGAAGGAGTAACCTTTCCAGATGTATTTAGGCTTATTTTAATCAACTTGTCTGAGAGTGCATTGTGTAGTATCTAGTATGAATATGCTGAAGGTCTAACACAGTTTAACAAAGCTTTGGGTTCACTGTTGTGCCTAAATACATTCATACCGATGTAAACCCGCCCCAGAAGACCGTCCCCAGACCATGGATACGGATGAACATCCGTATTATGGGCGGGCTATGTCAGGCTATGATTCCTGGGCAGAAAAGACACTGAATAAATGTGTGAAACATCTAATACTTCATACAGGTATGTCAACTACAGTATGATTTAAACTGAAACCAACATTCAAAGTTATACTAAGCCAAAGCCACTCTCCACAGACTCAACACAAACCATGAGATCACATTTTAGGGCAGATTGGCTAGAGTAGTGATCTGGAATCCGTAGGTGCTCATTAGCAAGTGTTTGCAGTTGGTAGGTGGTTTCTTCACAATTTCCAAGTTCAGTTTATTTGGTGGTACCTCCTAACCTGGCATGCCCTCCCAGTGACGTAACATCTTCGGAATTGCTGTCGCTGGTCTGGCCAGCTGCTGATCGGGCAGGATTTCTGAATTCCCCTAGACGGGGAACTGCCCCCTCTTGGTCGAGAACCAATCAACTTTGAGCAGCTCCAACGGCTCTCAGTCCTGTTCAAGCAATTCCCTTGGCGTCACATACATCAGAGGAAAGAGTGGTGTGATTGGTTTTGCTTCGGCACAGCATTTTCTAACATCGACCAGTAGCAAACCGAGGCATTTCAGGGAGGCGGATCAACCATGCGTTTTGAGAAACTTTGTTATACGGGCTCTTGGTCAGACCAAAGTCTCGTAGAGATTTGAAAGTCGATGGCAATCAGGCTAGGTACCTTCCAACCAGTCCAGAACTTCCTGGGGATGCCATGAAAAAGAGAAGTTTATTTCATTGTGTGTGTGTGTGTATATACATAATATACTTTGCATACAACCACTGGGGTTTACAGAATCAAGTTTGGGATCACAGAGAAAAAGTTCTGTTTTTCAAACCCAAAACTAAATGAATTAGATTTTTTTTTAAATATATAGAAAATTAAGTGTTGATAATACTGTGAGTACAGTTGTAAACATTTCAAAAGATACATTTTACAGGGTTCCTACAGGTTTCTTGAAGTCAAATTCAAGACTTGTAAAGACCATTAATGTAAAAACTTAACACCTACTTCACAGACATACGGCAAAGAAAAACCTGACGATCCATTCCAGTTGTGGTCATAGCTGCCGGAGTTGTACTTGGTTTAAACACCCTGGTGATGGAAGATGTTTGATCATTCCCTTTGATAGAAGTGATGTGCTTGGATGACAGTACGTGGTACACACCAACCAGCGCACAGGCTTTGCCAATACATTGCAAATATCACATTTTTCCTTTGTAACTGGCATTGGTTTTATGGATTTCTAATGAGGGTAGAGAAGCATGTACCTTCACCATGAGAAGCCACTACAAAAGAACAATTGAGTACAGACACTTTGATGCTTCATAAAACTAAACAAAACACACCATATAGCCAGTTTGTAAGGCTGCCTTTCTAGTATTTTTTCCCCTGAGATTGAGTCAGGCCTTGCGCATGAACTTTCAGGTAAGACTGAATGGGTTTAAACAATTTCAGACGCTGAGGAGTATTTGAACTGCACTTTATGTGGAACTAACTTACCATTTTCAACAAATGTGCGAATGTGGTGTCAGTTGGAATCTCGTCATGAGTCATCACTGTCATAGGCTTCTTTGGACTGGGGCCATCGGATGGATTGAAGAATGGCCTGAAATTAAAACACACACACACACACACATTGCTCATGCACAACTGTTATGTACAAAGCAGACTCCTAATCTAAAGATTCTACACTCATTGCCTGATGCTTTGTAAAAGAGCCAGTGCCCCTGTAAAGCCTTCAGTTTAACAAAATCTTTTTCCAGCACTGACACAATCTAGAGAGAAAACATAATAAAACTGTAAGCAAACTGACTGGCACTGGCACAACAATGAACTTGTTGTAAAAATAATTAGTAATTAAAAATGAAAACCTCTGAATGCTCACTGTCCTCAAAATACAATTTTCCACCCTAGCTCCAGCTCTTCGCCCCCTTTGGTGTGACAGTGGAGGGCTCAAGTAGAACACAGACTTTAAGGCGTAGAACTAAGAAACCTTCCCTTTCCCTGCTTTGCTTATCGTGGCTGGAACATGCCAGGAAACTGACTAGAAGGTCAGAAAGTATAACCCATATATTGCCTATCACTTCATAAAGAAATGCCAGTTGTAACATGCATTTGAAATGGAAAAAAACTTATACAGCAATCAATTTTAATTAATTTAATATACAATTCAATATGCAGAATGCCAAATGCAAAATCTCCCTTCTATTTAATTCCCTCTTTAAGGAAGACAGTTTGGGCAGTTCAGTGTCTCATGGGCTCAACACAACTGCCTGGGACCCAATGAAGTATCCCTACAGTCTGTGGTCTAGTCAAGGATAACAAATTGTCCACGGCGAAATAATATGGTAGCATAAGTGGCCTACAGGATATTGTCTGACCGTATTAGATGGCAGGCAAAGCATACATTGTCGAGCTGTCAATGGACGAGTCAGGGGTTAGTCAATAGTAGGATTGGGTTTAGAGATTTCAAAGTTTAGTTAGAGTATTGTGGCTTACCTCTTTACAGACTGATTCACTTGTGTAGCCAGGGTAGGCGTAGCAGTGTGAGAGGTGGTAGGAGTGATGGAGGTGAAGGGGGTGTTTGGGTGGAGTTGTTGGGCTTGCTGTTAGAGAAGTCGGTGGCCCTGGCTCAATCATTCTCTGCAATTAAAAGAATTATTACATTATCTCATGACAATAATATTCACAATGACATAATTTTATATGATGAGGCAGGATGTGTGTCTATACCATAGTATAGATTACAACCAGTTAAATTTAAACAATTATGCAGCCTAATACAACAGGAAATTTGACCAGAGATTTAATTTGTTGACAGACAACGGACAACATTACTGAAATCATTTTAAGTGGACAGAGCAAAAGTAGGTCCAACTCAACCCCTTCTCTTCATGTTATGATATGGTGAATTACAAGTTGATGGCAAGCTGTCTGGTACAGGCCACAATGCTAGAATGTTTTTTTGACTTTTGACTGATGAAGCATAATAGGGCATGGAAACAACACACAGCACAGTATGGCACCATTAAAGCAAGGCAGAATGTAGCCTAGAACTAGTAGTAAATAAAAACATACTCTATGTTATCAGCAATTGTTTCAACGTTTGCCATCATGAAATTTCATCACTGACTAACAAAAATGTACATCATGAAATGTATTACTAGCATCCCATTGCTGACTTAAGCATTAGAATTCTACGCTTTTTCAAAGAGCATTGACAGGCAACCTAGTGGGAATTATAACAATACGCCTATTTTTCCATTACACCTCTCGGGAATCCCAATACCAGGACTTCCAATTGGGATTTACAATTATTTGTTTACCCCCATTATGTTCGTGTAACACGCACAAATGTTCGATTAGGTATTAGGCTATGTTATTGTCAACAAGTCAATATTGACTGATATCAGTGTGCTAGCGCGGCTAATCGTTAGCCAGTTGTTAGCATTGAGCTAGGTCATGGTAATAAGCATGTAAACCTACAGTGTTCTACCAGCAACGATACCACTAGTAAACAGTATTAAACACAATCGGAGACGAAGTAGACAGAAACTATGGCCCACGGAAACTTGAATCAAATAATATATTTTTGAAGTAAGGAAGTCATGCATGCCGCCATGATGTTGCCATCAGATTGTGCTTCAGTTCTCAGTTCTCAGTTCTGCTAGCTCTCACTTGGCTAGGCTACGATCTATTAGGTTTGGGGAATAAACATGCTGAATAAAGTTCGCTTTGACTTACTAACTTTGAATACTAACGTTACATTGAGTGTTAACATGGGCAGTTGCCTAAATATTGTGACTATTTCTTTTACCTCAGACAAGGTATGCTTTCACCTATGTTCTTATCTCAGGCAACCACACAATGCATAGGCTAATCATTTGTGATTAACTAACTAACGTTAACCATCAACTAGCTAGCGTCAACTGGTATGACAACTGACTTTATCGATCCAAATTCGACAGGAAAGAGCCAGAGTTGAAGTGGAACAGATAAACCAATTAAATCCATTTTTAATTTAGAACAAGAGTTGTTTGTACTTACCGTTGATTCTGGTGACGGCTCTCCTCCTCGTCCTTCCATGGTGGTCTCACTGTAAAAGCGCCAGTAGATAGGCCGTGTAATCAATGGAACAACACTGCCACCTAGTGGACGTCGTGATCTTGTGTGTGCGTATTTGCAAATCAGCCTGCATTTGTTTGTGGATCTGTGTGGATTCAGCGGAACGTTTGTCTCAAAAATACGTCACAGCGGAAAGAGTTGAATGCGTGTATCTGGCGATCCACAAATGCGGAAATAGAATTCACAAATATAATTTTCAGTTTTACAAATGTATTTTTTTTTTACAAATATAATTTTCAGTTTTACAAATGTATTTTTTTTTTTACAAATGTAATTTTCAGTTTTACAAGTGGATTTTTTTTTTTACAAATATTTTTTTTAATATTTGCTAATACAACATTATTTGTGAAGACAGACTTACAAGTTACAAATATGAAATTTGCATTTGTGGATATCTGAACACATTTGCAAATCATTGTCTATTTGTAGATAACCTTCTGTGCATTTACCAATATTTTTGAGTCATATTTAGCCCC
>JAODXP020000033.1:7435323-7441134 GCA_027497455.2 Sardinella longiceps | reverse complement strand
TGTAACAAGCCGTCTGGTTTCACCACCTACTGGTTTCCTAGCCTTTCCAGATGTCATGAATACACATTAGCCGCATGGCCATTAGCAGATTCGTTACAATGTCATCATGATTTACTTATGTTTCCTTGGTGCATGTCAATAAAATCAAATTGTATTAAATAGTATGGTGATTAGTGTGTCGTGATGAAGCTTAGAGAGGGTATGTGGTATTTTCTTTCTTTGATTCATACATAAAAAAAAACGTCTCTCACTGGATTCGAACTCAGGATTCAAAAGACAAGAAGGTGTCTTAGCGCAATTTTTTAACCATTGCACCACGCATATACCTATGTATTAGCAACAATAACAACACTTCACCCAAGTAGAGGTCCTGTATAGGCCTATAGCCTGATGTGTTTCAAGTTATGTGCAACAACGTTCAACTATGTTACCATGTTTGCTCAAGGAGATACGACTGACCATTATTGTCAACTGCATCACTCATGTCCAACGGAAACATGGATATAAATCTGCCTACAAGTGCTCACTGAAGTATTTTGTAGACATTTTTCATAACGTGACAGTGGGTCACCAGTTGTTTTGGAATTACTTTAACGTTACCGAAAGAAGATACGCTACCAGACCACAGGTGCGCGCGATTGCGCTATGATAGACAGCAAAGTGCATAACTGGGTACAACCACTGAAGAATATTATCGCTAATACGACAAAAGTCATGGTAGCAAGTTGTTGCACAACTTGAAAAACATCAGGTGGCTTATGCAGGACATATACTACTTGGGGTAAGTCTTGTTACTGTCTCTAAAACTGAGAGGCAAGAGCGTGGCACAATGGTCACAGACTTACGCTCAGGACAACGTTTGACTTTTGAATCCTAAGTTCAAATCCAGTGAGACGTGTTTTTTTTAATGTTTGAAATAAAGAAAGAAAATACCATGTAACATCTCTAAGCTTCGTCACAACACACTAATCACTATACTATTTAATACAATTCGATTTTATTGACATGCACCAAGGAAACACAAGTAAATCATGATGATATTGTAACGAATCTGCTAATGGCCATGCGGTTAATGTGTATTCATGACATCTGGGCAAGCTAGGAAACCAGTAGGTGGTGAAACCAGACGGCTTGTTACACCGGTCTAACGTTAACAGTCTTTAAATTACCCGGGCCCGAGCGTTGGGGCTGGGCCAACTAAATAGCATCCGATAAAGGAGGTGACAGTCAGAAACGGTCTAATAAAGACTAGGACCGTATTGAAAGCTGCAGGCTCATAGTAAAAAACTTTGAAATAAATACTGTAAAATAAAATAAAATCGAGATGCAGGTTATCTACCACGAGCAACAAACTAGACTTAGGCTACGACTTGCGAATGCGGAAGCGGAAACAGCGTAAACAGCGTAAACAGCGTAACTTACGTAATAAGAGAGAGATAAGCCATGTATTCAGGTCTAAGCGGGTCTCACATACTGTACATACCACTGAAGGCTTCTGTTTCCTTAGTGCAAGTACAAAAAGTGCCAGAGTGCCAGGTGCCTAAGTAAAAAGTGTGTGTAGGTCTATGCCATACCTGGGCAAACTAAGGCCCAGGGGCCACATGCGGCCCGTTGAGCTATTTACTGTACTGTTCCCAACTTAATGGAGCCTTCCCAAAATAATTCCTCTTTTAGCAAAGGTGACTTCGATTATAGGCCTGATTTGATCAAATTTCTTCTATTCATGAGATACAAATACCCCTTTTAACCCTGCATGTTAACATGTCCTCTGAAGAAAGTGGGGCTGCTGGTTTGAGACTTGTCAATATACCGGTATCAACTGGTTGACCGTAAACACCCGGCCCGTGAGTCAAAATCTAAACGCCAATGTGGCCCTTCGGCCAAAATAATTGCCCACCCCTGGGCTATGCTATTGCGCAAGACTTGATTCAGTGTCTCTCTAGACAGCGGCTGTCAGTGACCTAAAGGAATCCGATCTTCTGAATAGGCTAGCAGCGTTGCCTCAAGTCTGATTTAGGCGAGGCTATAGCTCAAGGGAAATTAATGAAATAGTATAATTTCCAAGTCACACATTGCAGAAATGTCCTGCCATTAAACCTCATGTCCTTCATCTTACAAAAAAACAACAACAACAAAAAAAAAAAGATATGAGTGTGCGCTAAATTCTATTTACAGTTAACCTAGCCTAGCAGCACCTGCACCTCCAAGAGTGTGCACTCTTATATTATGGATTGATGACATCCATTTTATCATACCAACAAACCTCTTTCTGTCTCTCTCTCTCCAAAAAAACTTCCAAAATCAGAAATGTTTTGATGACATCTACCATTATATTTTACCATCAAACCTCATTCTTTCTCTCTCTCCAAATAAAACAAAACCCTGAAGAGATGTTTTGATGTAATGACATCATAATCAGTCTGATTAGCCAATCATCTTTTATTCTTGATATAATAGAATGCTCTGGAGCACTGAGTTAAGTGGCTACCCGTCATTTTATCTTAATAAAACATTTCTTGGTCTTTTGTTATTTTCTTGCTCCATGCGTGAGTCCTTCCTGTGGCTAATGAACATAATTGTTTCTAAACATAGAATTATTAGGAACATGACTTTGAGAGCACATGACGCACAAATATGGTAAATAAGAGCATACTATGAACAACTAGAATGCAGTGCCATTCCATTGACCTTGTATATATATATATATGAACTCCACTTAACTGCATCTGTCTCTGTGAATCTCACTGAGAACAGAATTTTATTCATTATATTGCTGCAGGCACCACAAGCTGCCATACGAGTAAGGTCACTCCTTGACCAGAATACAGTACAATAGCCTACTCAGGGTAATCGTTCCAATTAATGTTATTAGATTAATTGGCCCTGTATGCCATTTGTGACAACCCCCCCCCCCCCCAACCCCCCTCTCTCTTTCTCTCTCGAATGTGTCTGAATGAGTGCAGGGTACACACACACACACACACACACACACACACACACACACACACACACACACACACGCACACACACAAATTCACACACACACAGACACACACACACAGGGGCGTAGCACCAAATTTTGGGCCCTGTACACAAGCCCCCCTCACCACCTGAAATAATTCCATACTCGTCAAGGGCCCTTCCACCTTTTGGGGCCCTGGAGACTCAGTCCCCCTCTCCTCCCCACTACAACGCCCCTGCACACACACGCATGTACAAGATTGCATGACTACTGGTTAATCTGAATGCTTATTGCCAGCTAACCTCTCTCTCTCTCTCTCTCTCTCTCTCTCTCTCTCTCTCCATCTCTAGGCTGGCTCTCTTGGTTCGGCAACAGTGTGGTGATCTTTGTACTCTTTCGACAACGCTTCAGCCTGCAGCCCACAGACTACCTCACCCTCAACCTGGCCATCTCCGACGCCAGCATCTCCGTCTTCGGATACTCCCGCGGCATCATCGAGATCTTCAACGTCTTCCAGGACAATGGCTTCCTTATCACCTCAGTGTGGACGTGCCAGGTATGGGATGAGTCGGAATGAGAATATTTTGGGAAAGGGAATATTTTGATGGTGTGGTGTCGGAATGAAAATGGGAAATATTTTGATTTACATTGACTATTATGCATTTAGCGAATGCTTTTATACAGACTGACTTATAAAAAGAGCAATAACCAGCAAGCTACAACATAATTTATGTAACTTGGGCAATAAAAGAAAGTGTAATGATAGTGTAATTATGTGATGAGCTATGATGCGGTTCGGCGACTACCAATCAGAATGTCGATTTACCGGTGTGACTCCTGTAGAGAAGCAGGATCGAACGTTCGAAAGCTAACGTCATGGGCAACTTTGCCGTTTTTGTTGCTGTGCTCAAACGTTGTTTCTTGGGAGTCTTCAGCAACTCTTGGCAATTTATCGCTTGCGGTCTGAACGTACAGTAAGTGCGATTTGTGCAAGTGTAAGAGAATGGAATTGCAAGAGTGTGATCTTGTATTAGCTGGGTTTCGCTTTACGTCACTAACGTATTTTTCTAAGCGTTCTTCTGTATTTTTGTAAGCATGCGAACCTCAACTGATGGGCAACTGGAGCTGGAGCCATTGAAAGCACTTGGCTGCAACCTTCTTGTACAAAAAGCCTCAGTTTTGTGCTGTTTTTGGATGTTATAAACTGTCTAACCGAGAGAAGTGAAAGGGTTAATATCGAGTACCTAAGGAAATCGCCCATAAATGTGAGAAATGAAAAAAAAAACCTCACAGAACAATGACGTAGTTCGTCATGCCAACACCCTCGATTGTCGGCAAATCTTTCCGCTCTTGAGAAAATTCTGACATTTTCATCAAGTACGGGTCACGTCCGATGTATTTTTCCCTACATACCGACTCCAAACCACTACAATATGCACTTTTCTCCGTGCCCTCCATTGGTGTTGTTATGCTTGCCTCCACCTCCTGCCCATCAGTTCAAATTGTTCACACTCCCGTTATCATGTCACTGAGACCCTGCTATTGCCTAGTAAGTGCATTCCAGGTAGTCTTCATAGATACACAACTGTTTCACACATGGAGAAAGAGGGACACTCAGATATACATGTGCGAGCATATGCACACACACACACACACACACACACACACACACACACACACACACACACACACACACACACACACACACTCACACACACACACACACACACACACACACACACTCTCACACACACACACACACACACACACACTCACACACACACACACACTCACACACACACACACACTCACACACACACACACACTTTTGGATGATGTGTATCCATTTTGTGCAAAGAGTAGGATATATGCTTGTTGACTTCCTGTTGGGACAAATTGCGTTGCGATAAAAATACTACCTATCATTACTTAGAAACAGATAATTAGAGATGGTGTCATCTCCTTGAAAAGTGATTCCGTTCAAGCTTAAGGTTGCACACACACACACACACACACACACACACACACACACACACACACACACACACACACACACACGTGTCATCATCACCCAACAGGGGACAGAACTTAAAACGGCTTGTCATGTTTTTGTGGGGAGTGACAAGAAAAGCGTAAGTGAAGTCTAAAAGATCTCCCCACTACCCATTTCACACGCTCATCAACTTATTCATCTGTGTGAATGAGCGCTGATACCTGTTGAGCTGTAAAGACATGCCTGTCTGGCAAGGAACAGTCAAAGGTAGAGAGGTTGGGAGTGTGTGTGTGTGCGTGTGTGTGTGTGTGTGTGTGTGTGTGTGCTGTGTGCGTGCTGTGTGTCTGTGTCTATGAATAGCTCCTCTCTGGATGATGGGCACTTGGATGTAGTAGCGCTGTTAACTGTCTTTTTCTCACATTTCTCACATCTCTTAAGAAGGAGGAAGACAGAGAGAGAGAGAGAGAGAGAGAGAGAAAGAGTGAGAGAAAGAGAGAGAGAGAGAGAGCACTTCATCTTTTTTTTTTTTTTTACTTAATTGCTTCAAACCTTTTTTCATGTCTTACAAAATGACTTACAGAAAATGAGGCCCTTACATCCAACTTATACTTTTTACTGTTTCACACATGGAGAAAGAGGGACACACAGATATACATGTGCGAGCATATGTACACACACACACACACACACACACACACACACACACACACACACACACACACACACACACACACACACACACACCTACACAGCTTTCCCCCAGGCAGGGGCACTGCTAGAAATTTTGGGCCCTATGACAAAAAATTTTTTTGGGCCCCTCAAATATTGATTTTACATGTAATATTAAAATTTTCTC
>JAODXP020000033.1:7400323-7427823 GCA_027497455.2 Sardinella longiceps | reverse complement strand
CTGGTCTGCAGCGCCCCTACTGGGCTGGGGGAGCTACACAGGTGAGAGCACTGCCTGGAGAACCTAGCGTCTATTTTCCAAAAGCATAGCGGCTAACCAGTTAGCAACTTAGTTGGTTGACAATGGGAAATTGTATTGCGACTGACAAAGTTGCTAACTTAGCTAGCCACTATGCTTTTGGGAAACGGAGCCCTGGCCATTACAAACTAACTATGCTTTTGGGAAACAGATGCCAAAACAGTTCTACATGCCCAGAGATCACTTTATTCTGAACAAATATGGATTTAAAAGTGATCCAATTGAATTGAATGTTCCCAATGTTTTTCAATGTGGTATCAGCGGTCAGTTATGACCAATTGGAGCCATTTCCCAAAAAAAAAAAAACTGGGCCCAAATCATAGCGAGAGGTTGACTGGTGGTCCGCTAGGTGTCTTCAGACGTGGCATGCCACAGGTGATCTGATATCAGCCAATCAGATTTTGTTATTTGGGTGGTACTACATTGGACTATTGTATAGGAGAGGTTTGATTTGTCAAAGTTGAGTGAACTGTAGACTACTAAAACATAAACAAACAACAGACTCTTAAACTGGGTCTGAGCAGAATTCTTAAAATCTAGCAAACCAGCAGCCTGCATTTCTTTCAATTTCAGGCAGAACCAGAAAGGAGACAGGACAGGAAATAATTATACATTACATCCCAGCGGTACTGTCTGAGCAGTAATGCTAGTTGTCCAATAGCCTATAATTAATGCTAATAATGTTAGTCTCCACGGCTCCTGGAGCCCTGTGGGAGAACATAAATATCTTAGGGAAGTCATTTCTTGAAACTCTCCAAAAGTACAGTGTTTGAGGTAGGCTACAGATATTCCCTCTATTGCCCCTGTGGCCTGTGAATGTTTGTGAGGTATTACATCACACAGTTTCTGAACCGTAATTTGGTAAGCGACAGAGGAAGCTGATCTCATCATCATGTCTGGTCTGTGGTGACGATCAGGATGATGGTGATGAATGATGATGACGATGATGATGATGATGATTTAACCTTATCCAGACCGGGTTTTTTTGGCATTCCTGGGACCTCATAACTTATGAACGGAAAGGCATATGACCACAAAATTTGGAGGAGGTGATCTACATCCAAAAAACTATGCATGACATCATTTTGGTGTCATTATGTGATATCACTCTGCGTTTGATTATCCTCGTCAAGTCGTCTCGGAGCTCAAATTGTCACGTGACTTTCCACTTCAAGCGTTTTATTATGCAAACTCGTCCGACGAGGAAAAGCACATGGAGAAGTGAAAACAATGTTCACGTCAATGTTCATGTCATTGTTTGTTTTCTGTTAGCAACCCTAGGCTACATTTAGGACACTTATTTGATACAAGTCCGTGTTCAACATCGGCCTCACTACAACACTGACTCCCACATCCATAGGTAGTTATATGGATGCAGTGTTAATATGAGTGATTGAAATAGTTATTTAAACCACTAAAACAGTCCAAACACAATGAAAACAGCAAGTGACACAGGCCGCAGCGGGCCGCATTCGTCATCGGAGGCGTTGCTCAGTCTAGTCTGAGCTGTACGAGGAAACGAGACGAGTTGATGACAAAAAGGGGCGTGGTACGCGTCATTTCCTCGGGGCATGTGAGATCCTAGGTAAATAAAACGCACCATTATGATGTCATTATGACATCATTATCTTTTTATTGGCCAAAATGTCACCATACTATATTTTCCATCAAATATAGGAAATGCACCTCAATTTTAGTGATTATACACTTCAGATCACTTCAATGTTCACAAAGTTGATGATGCTAATGGAAATAATAAGTATGCAATAAAGATGGCACACTGATGAGACTTAGATCAGTGATTTTTGGTCAGACATACCTGTCAGAAAACCGTTGCCATGGCAACACCAACAATGACAAAACCTAGTCTTTTGGTACTAAATTGTAGCCAACTAAATTTTAGGAAAAGTCACCAAGTTTCGTAGTCATAACTTAAGTCGTTAAGGAATTATACAACATCAAAGTTGGTGCGGGCACTTTTAGCCCCCCTGGTCTGGATGGGGTTAAACAGGCACAATCATTAACTGGTTAACAACCGAGCTCTAGATATCCTGCTGAGCTGAGTCCAGAGAGCATGCTGTGCTGTACTGTGCTGTGTTACTCAGACACGGACCGGAGACCAGTCATCAAGCTAATCGCGTTGTTGTTGTCGTCACCACTGACTGACTCAGAGCCCGAGCGCTCGTTCACCTTTGACAGGAGAAGCTGGCGGTGGCCAAGAGGCTACAGTACCAGCGGGAGATGGCTCACTGCTGGCGTAACAGCGGAGAGAATAACAATAAGCCTTTAATAGTCTCCTCAGGAACTCTTGTTCACTCAGACTAGTGCTGGGTTTCATGAGAGAGAGAGAGAGAGAGAGAGAGAGAGAGAGAGAGAGAGAGAGAGAGAGAGAGAGAGAGAGAGGGGGAGAGAGTATTCAATTGAATTGAGAGGAAAGAGAAAGAGAGAGTGGGGGGGGGAGAAATATTATTCAATTGAATTGAGAGGATTTGAGAATTTAATGCAAAAATGACAAAAACAATAGAGTTCTGAAAAACAGTGATTATGATTCTGCCAATACGTTGCCATAATGATGCTTTAACACAGAGAAATGAAAGTGAAACAGTGAGCGTACTAAACTCTTAAAGCTATTTTATTAGGCTGTTTTGTGGCTGTTACTGTATATCTGTTATTACTGCCACAGCTAGTCAGATTTCAGATGCAGTTCTTGAACAGCCCAAGTGCTTGCCATTTTCTGAGGCTGTGTTGCCGACATTGGAGTCTCATTCAAAATACTTAATGTTGTCTTTTATTTTAATCGACTTCAAGTCACCACAGACGTCATTTTTTTTATCATCAGCAGTGTAGAAGAGAAAGGGCTTGTGACAACATTCCCCAACCTTTCGCGACATTAACTTGCCCCTGTTATGAAGACAAGGCTTAACAAACCTCATTTTTCTATGTACTCTCAATGGCAAGGGTGTCAGCTGGCCTCATTGGTGGCCAAATAACCATAAGATACGCCCACTCTCCAAACTCTATTGGCTACTATACACTGTATAGCACAGTCAGGACCGTGGAAGTCAAGCAAGGAAATTCCCTGGGCCCGCAGGCTAGAAGGGGCCCCCCAGATTGACTGTGTAATCATCCGAGTAGTTTAGTAGATGATGTTTTCAGTAAAATATGACTGTATTATATGACTGATGATTGAAAGATGCTTGAAGATTATAACAATGAAGTTCATGTGGGCTAGATGTTCATGGGGGGTGAAGGGACCCCCATGTCCTGTTTTCTTAGGGCCCCCAAAGTACCTCGAAACGATGCCGAGGTAGGCTACAGAACAGGCTAACTATTCTCCCTATTGCCCCTGGCATTTGCCTTGTGAATGTTTGTGAGGTAATACATATTAGGGACTCACCACCACACCTCAAACCTCTTGTTCCAGATCGCGGCTACGGGACATGCGAGATTGAAACACACACACACACACACACACACACACACACACACACACACACACACACACACACACACACACACACACACTTAACATTCTCACACCTCTTGTTCCAGATCGCGGCTACGGGACGTGCGAGATTGACTGGGCCAAAGCCAACTACTCCACCATCCACAAGTCCTACATCATCACCATCCTCATCTTCTGCTTCTTCGTCCCCGTCATGATCATGCTCTTCGCCTACGTCTCCATCATCAAGACCGTCAAGCGCGGCAACGCCATGGCCTCTGAGGGCGACATCTCCGACCGCCAGCGCAAGATCGAGAGGGACGTCACCATCGTGAGTGGAACACCTCCTCATCCCTGAAAGGAAAATACCAGAGTGAATTCAAGCTTAGCCCTGTTGAAAGAGCTTGTTAGATGCGCTAGTTAGCGAATGGAACAAAATAATTTGGTAGCCTACAGCACAGACCGAACGCGAACACAGAAACAAGCACTTTACACTGAATCCATAGAACCTCATTATTCCACACCGAAAGTAAGATCTGAGGTGCCGTTGACTCAATGTAACATGTTTCGCATTTGCGTTAGGTCTATGCTGTTCGAAATTCTTTTATTTCATTCCATGCGAAATATATTGCTGTTAGAAGGCTTGTGCAGCAGGGCTATGCTTAAACTTACTCCGGAGCTACACTTTAATCGTAGACCTGCCACCTGTTTCCACACACACACACACACACACACACACACACACACACACACACAGTGAATGCTATGCCTTTGGGAAATGGAACCCTAGGCCTTGTGTTTGCTAATAGTTTATTCTGGGTCAAAGTGATCTGCATTTGGAGATCCCATGTCTTTTTTTTTTTGGGATCAGGATCTGATAACACAAAAAATGTTATTTGCAAATCCGAATCACTTCGGTTCTGAATACACTTTTTTGGAAAAAAGGGTTTCCCTAATTCCCCACTGTGTGTGTATATGTGTGTGTGTGTGTGTGATTTGCTGACTTCCTGAAAATATCTCACACACACACACACACACACACAGTGTTTTTTTGTTGATTGACAAGCTGTAAACCCCACTTTTATCCTAAATAAAAGTACAACTTTGTCAGAGAATATGTGCCTGTCGCTACCACCACAAAGAACTCATCAGGGGGCACAAACAATGTTCTGTTCAGCTTTGAAGGACCATCAACTCAAAATGGCCTCCCCTGCAGGATTTTCTTTTTTAAAACCAGAAAAATGGCTAAGCCAGTAATCTTAGGTTTGTTTTTGAAAAGGCAGTCTTCTCCTTCTCCCCTCACACCAACTGAGATTGTGATTGAGTCCATATTAAAAGTGCCGTAGTGAAGGATAGATGAGATCAATGTCTCCATTTTGACCTGGAGCTCTCCAGCAGTCTTAGGCCCATGCCTGAGAATGGGGAAATAAAACAGACCATTGACTCCAAATGTAATCATAGCTAACTTTATTTCACTCTCAATCTCTAGGTTTCACTTACTCACCCATCACTGCCCCCCCCCTCCCCTCCCTCTCCCTCGTGAACACACACACACACACACACACACACACACACACACACACACACACACACACACGATCTCTTTATTTCACTCTCATAGCTAACTTTATTTCACTCTCAATCTCTAGGTTTCACTTACTCACCCACCACTGGCCCCTCTCTCCCCCGCTACACACACACACACACACACACACACACACACACACACACACACACACACACACACACACACACACACACACACGGATCAGAGAACATTTCTCTTTCTTTTTGCCTCCCTCTGATACCTCCTCTCTCTGTCACTCACACACTGACACACACGCACTGTGAAACAAACAAGATGAGTGTTTTGAGAGGATGTAGGTTTTATATTTTAACCTACTCTGCGAAAAATGGATTTTTGAGAGGAACGAAATGAGATCACAGATGCTGAGAAAATTGGTTTCCTTTTAGATAAGGCGACCACAAGGCTTCTGAGATTAAATTCTGGAACACTTACCTGAGTTTTTCCTTGAGAACCAGGAACAATTCGCCTACAGTCAATAACATCAAAATAAGTAAATGTTTTAGTTTAAAAAAACTGGGTTTTCTTGTATTTTACTGGGGACATGCTACCAAAAATGTGGGAGATTGACCCTGAAAATCGGGTTCACCTTATCTTGAGCACATACAGTACATTAGCTCTGGAGGCTAATATTAACATTAGCATTAGCTCTGGAGGCTATGGAAGTGGGGGAATATAGGAGTGGTTGGCCACCATTATTGCATTAGCTCTGACTTAAGGCGCTGAATGCTATTCTAACTGCTCTGATGGGGGACATATAAAGGCTGAGACTATCTATCATTCTTTCTTTCTTTCTTTCTTTCTTTCTTTCTTTCTTTCTCTTGCTTTCCCATCCTCACCCTCACCATGAACTTTCCCTTTCCTCCAAATCTTCATGACTCCCTCCATTTCTTCACCGCTTTGTATGTATGTTCTCTCACTTCTTTTCTGCTTCCATTTGGCTTTTTACACCTTCCTTTTTGCTTCACCTCTCCTTTGTCCTCAAATTGAAATTCTGTCTATCTCTCCTCCTCCCCTTTTTCATCTTTCTTCACTTCTTTTCTCCATCCTCTCTTTCTCTATATGACTCTTTTGCTTACCATCCACTGTCTCTACACTTCTCTACCTCCTCCTCTCTACTTTCTCTTCACCCCCTCCTCCTTCCATCTCTCCATTATATATCTCCTTCCATCCCCCCATCATTTTCTTTCCCCCTTATTATTTTTTCTTCAAACCTTTCTCTTTTCGTGACCCCTTTGCTTGTTATTACTCTCTCTGTCTTTACACCTCTCTGTGAATTTCTCTTTCATGCCTCCATAAATATCTCTCCCATCACCACCATCATCATCATCATCATCATCATCATCTTTCTCACTGCTGTTGTACCTGACCTGACCTTTTCACCTTTCCTTTTTCACCTCCTCTGTTCCCACGGCAACTGTTTCCCCTCCTCCTGCCCCATCCATCCATCACAGGTCTCCATAGTGATCTGCACGGCGTTCATCCTGGCGTGGTCGCCGTACGCCGTGGTGTCCATGTGGTCGGCATGGGGCTTTCATGTTCCGAGCCTGACCAGCATCTTCACGCGTCTCTTCGCCAAGTCCGCCAGCTTCTACAACCCTCTCATCTACTTTGGCCTCAGTGCCAAGTTCCGCAAGGACGTGGGCATACTGCTGCCCTGCGCCCGCGAGAGCAAGGACACCGTCAAACTCAAACGCTTCAAGAACCTCAAGGGGAAACAGGAAGTGGGTGGCGGGCACCATCAGTACAGGCGAAGGGACCAGCGGGATCAGGGGGAGAAGGGCGATGCTCGACTACCACCACCACCACCCCAGTACCAGAAGAAGGCGTCAGGACTCGAGAACCCGTACCCGTCGCCGAGTCCAGACTCGGGAGTCGGGAGCACGCCCAGAACCCCGCCGCAGGTGGTGGAGGACCCGCCGGTGTTCGTCATCGACTTTCCGCACTCAGAGTCGCCCGGGTACGAGATTGACAGACTCTAAAAAAAACGCATGAACGACTCCACAGGGGGTTTGTAAAGGTGGAATATGTTGTGGGGGTAGTTTTTCTGTTACAAATATGGGAATAAATAAATAAATAAATATTGTTTGCCTACTTTTTCATTTCTTCCCTAGAAATGTAAATATAAAACATGAAGAATGATTTTCTACAGGGGAAGACAAAGGTGGAAGAAGTTTTCAGTGTTCTGATAAAAATCATTATGGAACACAGAGAATAATATCTGTATCTGACAATGAAAGATACTTACTGTACCTTTAAGTTAAGTGTTCTGTTTTAATTGGGGTTACTTACTTTATGTGATATATTTTTTACATGTACTTGTGTGTATTGAAGGTTATTATCTAACAGCAGTAGGCGTTTATTAAGAAAACAAAACATTATTTTTGTAAAAGAAAAAAACTGTAAGTTTATATTTTGCTCTCCTTTTTTATGTAACTCTGTTCCATACAGGTGGCTGTAAATCTTTTATATGTGGGTGTTAATAAAAAAAAATCTCGCAGGGTGTGTATATCATCGCCAGGTGTGTCGTGACTTGTGTGGAGAATAAAAATGCCTTGGTCTCCATTCCCTCTTCAGCATGTTTTATGTAGTCTAGACACACTAAGGTTTTGTATCATATTCAATTTTTAACAGTAAAGTATTTTAACGACACTAGTTTTGTGTGGAAAAAGACTGTTCCTGAAGCCTCACAGTGGTCTCATACTAGTGCTGGAATTAAGTAAAAAAAAAAAAAATCTATTTAGGATCTATTTATGACAATTTTGAGATTGTAATAACTTCATATTTAAATGTCACTAACAATTTAGATTCCAATTTTTTTAATTTTTAAATTATTTTTATTTCAAATTTTTAGAAGTATTTCATATTTATGACATTTTTGACCTTGTAATTGCTTCATATTAGATGTCAATTTCCTGCGTGTTTGTGCTAAAACACTATTCCTGTGCAGACCAGGTGGGGTTGTTTCATGTTAGTGGTTTAACGGCAAACCCATGTTTAGGTCACTTTCAGTGGACTTATCTCATTTGAACAGCTTTTATTTTTATTTTATTTTATCCTTTATTTCATCAGCTCAGTCCCACTGAGGTCTTAATCTCTTTTCCAAGGGAGCCGAGCCCTAGAAAAGGCCACTTAAAACCACTGGCTCGAGACGTACATGAGACAAACAACAAACACTGTCCAAGACGTTCACTACTCCCGCCAACAGACATGTTCTGTAAGGAGAACACACCAAGGGAGGTGTAATTTGATTGGCTGTGTCGACCTTAGACATCAACAACCACGTTGGCCAGCCAGGAATCAGGAGGACTGACTGCTCCTTTAAGACGAATGTTCTGGAGAGTTCACAGTGGCTGTCTCACTAGATTAATGTTGGTACAAAGTGATGTCTACTTTCATCTCAGAAACAGGGAGATTTACAATGGCTCTGAACAACCGTTACACAGAAGGCTTTCACTGTTAGTTTATCGGATATTTTGTCTTTTGGTCATTGATTTAGCCTACTTGGGTCATAAATTTATATTATTTTTTACGTAAAGATACAGTCATGATACTGGTTCTTCATTACATTCAATTCAATTAGACTGCCACCTGTTGTATTGTGCTCAAGAATCAAAAGGTGTTGCAGTTTTGTCCAAGCCACCCCACAACCATCAATTTCAGGAGACGGAACAAATTGTCCATCACAGAACGACTGCATAAAAAGAACACTCTTGACAACAAGAGACTTACAAGTGACATTCAGTTGTTGTTGAATTGGTGAACTGTATGCCTTCAATTTCCTTCAAGACAATTCCCTAGATTGCATCAGCTTGGCTTGCACTGTACTCTGTACTTGCTGTCGCTCTCGACAGGGCCGTCACAACAAGGCAGGCAAACCAGGCAATTGCCTGGGGCCCCAGGCTGAAAGGGCCCCAAGATTGACGTTTAATCATTTTAGTAGTTATGTTGGTGGTGTTTTTCAACAGAAAATGACTTTAAACTGGAGTCAGATAACTGTAAATACAGATAATTATATTGATGATGTTTGAAAATTATAACAATGTGGTTCATGTAAGTATTTACGGGGGTGAAGGGCCCCATGTCCTGTTTGCTTGGGGCCCCAAGTACCTGAAACGGCCCTCGCTCTCGAACACAGCAGGGACGAGTAGTTTATTATGGGCTCTGAGGGAGAAAAGCACATTATGGCAGAATTTTTTGACATTAAGAAGCTGTTGGGTCGTTTTGAGGACACAACACGGACACACCAATGAGCCATAACATCAGTCAAAGCAAGGAACCATCCAGTCAAATGAAGCTCTGCTATCAACTCTGTTGCCAGATTCTTTAGTTCCAGGTTAAAGTACATCCTTGCACAATTAATGCACATTCATCTCTGCCTCCTAGTCAAAGATATGGAATTTCCCTATGACCAAGTTGTGTTTTAAAGTGTGTTGCAAACATAAAACCACACCACCCGTGGACACCTCCCTGACATGGACAAAAGTTCAGGCTCAGGATTTTTTTTTTTCACTATCAGCTCTGCATTGAGATTCCTTCACTATCCTCCCCAATCTTGGCCTAACTGTACACAGACTAGGATAAAGCACCAAGAAAGGCTTTATAGGCAATCTAGGCCACTGAGTGGGCCTTAGGTAACCAATAGTAGGCACAGGCTAGGCTACGGTAGCAGAAGCAGCATTAGCATTAGCGTCTGATGCTCCAGGTTAATCAGAGATGATACAGTCTGTCTGTCTGTCTGTCTGGGGATTGAGACTGAATGAAAGCCACAACACAGGGCTGCTCAGCAGAGGGTTTGCCCCTAGAAAACAACTCAGGAGTCTGAGATGTGCTGGGGTAAAAAACTGATGATGAAAACAACACCAACACCCAGGGCCGTCATCGTAGAGAGGGAAATTTCTGTCAATAGGTCACAAATTTCTGTCTAGACCATCTTTCTTTTTCTTTCTGAATGCAATTTCACTACATGCTTTACGACAGTAGTTCAATGTATGTGGCAAATAAACTCTTGAATCTTGAAAAGGGGGACTGAGTTACCAGGGCCCCAAGAGGTGGGAGGGCCCTTGAGGAGTCTGGAATTGTATTCTAAGCAGTGAGGGGGGGCCCATGGCCACTGCTTGTGCACAGGGCCCAGAATTTGGTGCTAAGCCTCTGCAACAACACCAACACCAGGCTTTGGCACTGACTCAATAGACACTCATGGACTAGGAAACTACACTACATTAAGGAAGACAATCACACACACACACACACTCTCTCTCTCTCTCTCTCTCACACACACACACACACACACACACACACACACACACACACACACACACACACACACACACACTCTCTCTCTCTCTCACACTCTCTCTCACACACACACACACAATATAGTGCTCTTCTACGACTTTATCACGTGTCCACCTTTTCTAGCCTTCCGTCCTCCCTCTCATGACAGAAGTGTTTTCCATTTGTGAGGTCAACGACCCTGGGCTAAATTAGACAGCTTTTCAGAAAAGAATATTCCAGTCTATCATTAGAGGATGAGGACCTTATGATCCTTGCTTTACAGTAGCGGAGTCGTCTTTTGCACATGCAATTACATGCACGTGATTGATTCTAAAAGACAAAGGGCAAGGCCTGAACGTAATTAGTAGTGTCTGCCTGCCTGCTGCGATATGCATGCATTGCGGAATCAGGAAATTGACGTTTGTTGGTTGAACCGCATGGTAAAAACCGCAAAACTAACTCTAGATCTGTGGAGAAGTCTTAGGAGAGAGTCTTGTTAGATTAAACAATGTTTATTGTCTTATTATGTAATATTTTTTTATAATTATATTGTTACTATCATTTAGGAAGAAATCAAATTGGGAGATGTGGTGGTTTTCTGTGTGTGTGTGTGTGGGGGGGGGGGGGACTAAGCAAATGAATAAATAAATAAAAAATGTATTTCACTCTGTGAAATAAAAATACTTCAATGACAAGTTCACTAAATGAGGTCCATTTTATTCCATAGGCTTACTGGTTGAGGGTTTTGTATGGGTAACTGATTTGTGGTTAAATGTGTGATTCAGGCACCACCCTGTGGTCATTGTGCATTACTACCAAAATACTCACACTACTACACCAATCTGCTTGAGTATTGCTTCACCCAGTAGCAATTTCAAAAGGGATGTGCCAAGATACTTATATTAAAATACATACAAAATAAATATTATTGTTATCGTATAAGTAAATATTAACCTGTGAGACTTGGGGGGTATTTCAAGGAGGTGGTTTACTTTACCAAGAAACATGGTAAACCTGCTGATAATGTAGCCTGTAGGCTTTCGCTTAGTTAAAGGTAGGGTTTATGAGGTTTTCCTGGAAAACTTTTTTCTATATTGCTTGAAATCCCCATCACACCCCGATTGCAAACAATTAATTAAATGCACCAACTTAACGAGAAAAGATGGGGAACAGGACTGGGAAAAACGGCATCCAATCATTTTCACTGTCCCTATCCGCACCCACCCTTCCCTCACAGACAGAGCAGACAGCCTTGTTGAAATACATTTTCTTTTATTATTGTTATCGATAAATGTCACTCTCCCATCTCAGAAAAAAAGAGCATAATACATCATGAAAAAGAAGACACTATAATAACAATTATTACAATAAAATATATACACAATTTTTTTTGTTTGATTTTTATGTTCGTTTGTTTTTTGACCCAAGTTGACATGGTCTCCCTGAACTTTCTACACGACCATGGATTACAAAAAAAAAAAAAAAGAAATAAAAAGAAATGAAAATTCAAAAAAGCAAAACATACTGACCTTCCCTTTATATGCCTATCTGGGGTAACACCAGATGTTTGTTAGTTGTTTAACTGAGTCTTTAATTAAATTACCTGTACATACACACATCTGCTTGTATATGTTTGTAGTGCTTGCATGCAACACCACCAGTCAAAACGTCCAAAAGTGACTTTAAAAAAAAAAAGAAAAAAAATCGACCGCCTTTGCTCTTTTCATCGACCCTGACCATTTACAAAAACATCAGTCTTGTTTATAATAACCTGCATATATATATAATCTAATCAGTTGCATTTGCTCAGTCAGCCGTCATCAATCTGAACTCGGCTCATCAGTAGGCCTACCATTTCTGTGCGTCACATTACAAAACTTTCATAAGTGATCAATACAATGGATTAATAATAAGACTTTGTTAAAGGACAGGCCTATGATCTTTTTTCCACGCAGTAACTTAATAAAGCAACAGCTTCCTCAGTCAGTAACATTGAACTGAGTCTTTTAAGATCAGAGCCATGCATCACGTTGCTGCTCCTTTCGTTCACCTTTACCCTTTCTGTCCAGCAGAGGGAGTGGTCGTTCGCAAATATTAATTAGCAATGAGATCAATGAAAGCTTGCCTGTTTTTTTTTTTTAATCACTACAAGCGCAACATTATAGTGAACTAAACTGACTCCATCACACGTCAAATAATAATAATAAAAATATATATATATATATAGTCACGATTCAATGTACATTGTTTTCTGGAGTTATAAATAGATGTTTCTGTAGAGAGCTATACATATTCTATTTGATAGCCTATCTCACGTTGTTGACTAGAAATTACTACCACGGTCAAATTATAGAAATCATTCAAAAATTACTTTTTGTTGTAGTGTTCACAAGCGCACACACACTTTCTTTCTTCTTCTTTTTTTTAAAGTCAGTTATTTCACTTTTCATTGAGCCTGTAGTGTATAGAGGCTTAAAAAACACACATTTCAAGATCACTGAATTTGGTAGACAGCCATAGATATTTTCCCTAAAAAACAAACAAACAAACAAACAACAAACAAAAACAACACACACACTCACACACACACACACACACAAAAAAACGTAGGAAAAAATTTGAAACATCCAGATTTTGAAAATCAAAATATATTGGGCAAATAATTTTTAAAAAAGGAAAAAAAAGTGAGTGGACTGCCACCTTAATTTCATCACTCAGCTCAACTTCCCTTGAAGGCAATGCTAAAGGTGAGTTTTGATAAGACTGTACTCCATCTTTGGAGTGAGTAGTTATATAGGCTTTCGAGAGGTCGGATTCCCCCTTGTTATTCAAGTAAAATATCACAGAAACAAAAAAAACATCAGCACAAATAAAAAAATAATAATCAAAAGCCAACAAACAAAAAAATAGCTTGTAATTACAGTTATTAGAAAATATATATACTTTGCAAAATAATTATTTCATATAGAACATAGAGAAATTAAATCATTCCCTTTCAGTCGAGGGCTCATGTTGGTTTTATCACTACAAGTGCACGTCGTAAGTAAGTGCAACTGATTTTAAGAGTTAAGACCAAAAGTTAAATTCAAAGGACATCGAGACATCAATTTATCCTACACCTCTCTTCTGGTTTCTAAGGAGACAGTATGACATGTCAAAGCATAGAACCAAAACAATCATAGCTTGAGGGTTTGAGTAGATTCTTTTGACTGATGAGCAGCCTTGACACGCTTTTAGCGAAGTCGTTAGCTAAGTTAGCTAAAGTAAAGAAATGTATGCAAATGCAAGTGTAGAGGGCATCCTTCAAAATGCAGCAAGCACACAGATTTTTTTTTTTAAAAAATCTCCTAACCTAAATGACTTTTAAAAACGGCAGTTAATTTGAGTCCAGTGCCAAACTAGAACTACATTTGACTGGTGCGTTTCACTTTTAGCAGAGTCGGGTAAATGGACTATCTACTGGATAGAAAAAAAGTCAAACCAGCTAAGAACTGTATAGCGTCACATCTAGTGATGTATCTGGACTTTAGTTTTAACAGACACATTTAAATGCTATTGCGTAAGACCATCTGCAGATAACACAGTATACAGAAGTTATACATTTCTTTGTTTTTGTTTGTTAAATATCCACATTAAGAAAATTTACATTTGGCTGCCAATGTCGTCATAAATAAATTTTCATCCTCATTCATCATTGTATGCAAGTTATTTAAGAGAGTGGAATTTTTTTTTCTTTTTAACACAACCCCCATTTGAAAAGACACACAAAAAATAAATAGTGATAATCATATATATATATATATAAAAAGACATTTCTTGGGAGCCCACCATTGGTGTCATGGGACACAGTCGTGATGCGAAGGCACGTTTAAGTCATGAAATATCACACAAATACTTCCTAAACCATCAAATCACCACCATTACCACCAACAACAACCAACAATCCAGCCAGCCAACCAACCCCTGCTAAATAAAGACACCCCCCTTGGGCACGGGAAGGTTGGAGGTGGTGGGGGGTCTGAGAACATCAACAATCTCCTGTATTCTATGTGTTGGTGTGATGGGAACTGTAGTGTCTCTAAACAAAGTGAGAAACGAATAAAGAAATAAACAAACAAATAAAGAAATCAAACAAATAAAGAAATAAACAAACAAACAAACAGACAGGAAGTGGGCAACCTGGGATTCTTCATGAGGTGGGAAAGTTGCTGCATCAGCCACCAAAGGTATGAGGTTACTGAAGAAGAGAAAACCAGAGGAAGTCTGTGTGTGTGTGTGTGTGTGTGTGTGTGTGTTCACATGCATGTTGCTTTGGAGTGTCCATAAATTTGTTTATTCTGTTTTTGGTGACTGAGTGAGTGAGAGAGAGAGAGGGGGTGTAAAACAAACACACACACACACACACACACACACACACACACACACACACACACACACACACACACACACACACACACACACACACACACACACCATCCCAACCTTTATCCCATGCATGAATATGTCTGGTGAGCTTGAGGTGGCTGACAGTTGACTTGAGAAGGAAGAGTTTATAATCCACTGAGCCAACCAGGCCTGCCCGGATGAAGTGTGTGTGTGCGTGTGTGTGTGTGTGTGTGTGTGTGTGTCTGTGTGAATGAGAGAGAGAGAGATAAAATCCAAAGACAAAAAGACATGGACATGGAGTGTAAAAAGGCAATGTCTGCGTGTGTGAGTGTGTGTATGTGTGAGTGTGTGTGTGTGTGTGTGTGTGTGTGTGTGTGTGTGTGTGTGTGCACATGTTCACATGTGAACGGATCTTCAGCTGCCCAGCCCGTGCACCCACCCCAATTCCAGATAATAGCTCAGTCTTAAGTCTGTCTTCTCTGACCGCCATCTTCCCTCTAAGCTGCTCCGCAGCCAGACCTTAGCACTCTGGTCCACGGGGAAAGGTAGGTGTGTGTGTGTGTGTGTGTGTGTGTGTGTGTTCGTGTGCAGGGAGGTCATGCGAAGACTTTGGCGGGTGTGAAGGCCCCAGTCAGGCCCATGGGGAGAGGTGTATGTACTGGATATGTGTGCGTGTGTGCGTGCGCGCGCGTGTGTGTGTGTGGTCATACAAAGACTTTGGCGAGTGCGTCGGCCCCAGCGCTGCCGATAAAGCACTTGGTGGGATGGAACGCCACGGCGTGGATGGACTCCTCGAACTTCTTGCGGTGGGCGGTGAACTCCTGGATGCAGGTCTTGCTGTCCATGTTCCACAACCGCACGGAGCAGTCGTGACCTGGTGAAAAAGGTAAAAAAACATAGAGATTTGTCTGTGGTCAACCAACCAAACAAGCAAACAAACAAACAAACAAACAACCTGGAATTTATATTGTGTCTGTGACCACATTGCCTTGGTGGAGGTTTGTGCTCTCGGAGTGCTTTTCTAGTTTATTTATGAACACCTCCCTAAAAACAAATAGTTCCATCAAAACCATCTACCCAATCAAAACCATCCTGTCGACTATAACAAAGAAAGAAACAAACTAACAATAAAAACCAACTGTTCTGATAGTCCGTTATTCAGTTTGTAAACAAATACCGCAGACGTATTTTCTAAACTCTCTGTTAATTTTAATCACAGCAGATCATTTCTGGTTGACTTAGTTCTGATGTCACACTTAACAAGTTTGGTGTATATGTAATCAGACAACTTATCTTTTAATCAAGAAAATAGTCTCCAGATTAATTGACTATGAGGGAAAAAAAAAAAAAAAAATCAGTTGTGGCAGCTCTTCCTGGAATTGAAATAATATTAAAAACTCCTTTCAGATGTAAACTTCTCTCATCTCCTTTAATGCCCCGTGGCCAATTGGCAAGAATAAATCTACTTTAGTCATCTAATTATATTCCTGCGGCTGGAAAAGTCACTTTGGTGACGCAGCAGGTAGCGGAGGAGCCAATTACCCAGATGCATTAGGCCAGCCGCAGCCAAGCTATTATTCAACTGGATGGAGTGCAGAGAGAGAGAGAGAGAGAGAGAGAGAGAGAGAGAGAGAGAGGGAAAGAGAGAGAGAGAGAGAGAGAGAGAGGAATGAACACTAGCGATATATATATATATATAGAGAGAGAGAGAGAGAGAGAGAGAGAGAGAGAGAGAGAGAGAGAGAGAGAGAGAGAGAATGAGAGAGAGAGAGAGAGAGAGAGAGAGAGAGAGAGAGAGAGAGAGAGAGAGGGGGATGAAAAACACTCGAGAGAAAAAGAAATGCACAGGGAAATGGAGAATGGAGGAGAGGAAATCACACTGAGTAGGAAAATGAGATAAGAGAAAGAAAATAAGCAAAATGAAGAAAAACAAAAACCAAATGAAAATGAAAATAAAAGATGAAAAGATACAGAAAGAAAGTGACAGAGAGATGAATGAACACTGTGTGTGCGTGCGTGCGAGTGAGTGTGTGTGTGTGTGCGTGCGTGCAAGTGCGCAAGTGTGTGTGTGTGTGTGTGTGTGCCTGTCCATATACAAGAGAGACAGAGAGAGAGAGAAGCATCTGCTGTTTGTGTTTGAAAGAAAAGTGACGAGTTGTCCTACTGGCCATTTATTCTACAGTCCCAGCTCTGTGACTGTCCTAGTTTCTGTCCACCCCCTCCAAACACATACACACACACACACACACACACACACACACACACACACACACACACACACACACACACACACACACACACGATAAATGAAGACCAGATGGCAAGGAAATAAGAATCACATGAATGAATTTTCCTCACACACACAAAGTTCTGTCAGAATAAATAAAAAAATTAAAAGTGATTTAAAAAGGTCAAGTGGACTTACTGCCAGACATGAGGTACAGGCCATTGGGGTCCACTGCCAGACTGGTCACTGCATCCAGGTGGGCCACCATCGAGTGGATGAGTTTACCTGGGACAGGAGGACGAGGTGTCACACGCTTTACAATATGGCCGACATAATACTCAATAGTACCTGAGCTGTTAAATGACACGGTCTCCCTTCAGAATGCGATTCTCTTCTCTGATTGGCTGATAGGGTGGCCATTACTTCTGTATAACTGGCTACCTGAGATACCAATGCTTTTTAGAATGGTAAATATAACAACAATAAGAAGCCTTTTAGACCTACTTTCATACGAAAGTAATATCCCAACCGAGCAGGTTAACTTTTTCACACTCGCTTAAATATACAGGAGATAAATACAAAACAGGAGATAACGGCCTTTTAGGCCCTAGTTGATTGCCGTACTGTACCTGTGTTGTTGTCGTAAAAACGGATGTGCCGGTCCTCCTGGGCCGTGATGGTGATGGGCAACGTAGGGTGACTGAGAACCTTATTTATGTGTGAGGAGACATCTGCAAAGAGAGGCGGAGAGAGAGAGAGAGAGAGAGAGAGAGAGAGAGAGAGAGAGAGAGAGAGAGAGAGAGAGAGAGAGAGAGAGAGAGAGCTTAGTAGGGAACAGTTTCCAATGAATGCATACATGCAGAATATATTACAATATAATTCCACTGTAGTGGTAATACACATTATCTCCCTTCAGAACGCCATTCTCTTCTCTGATTGGCTGCTAGGTGGCCATTATTTCCAGATAACTGGCTACTTTTATTTGGAAGTAGATCCAAAAAATAACTCATCTAATAACTGATTACCGTTCCATATGAATGCCTTTCCGAATGGTAACTATAACAACAATAAGCAACCTTGTAGATCTACTTTCAACTGAAAGTAGTACCCAAACCGAAGAGGTTAGCTTCTTTTAAATTTGAGTTGCATATTTCTTTTACGTTTTATACGCTTCTTCAAATATACGAGAGATAGATAGATACGGGAGATAAGCGGGATAACGACCTCCGAGGTGTCCAGTTATTCATTATAATTGGCTTGGCGGAATAACTCCGTCTCCGCGCTGCGCGCGTTGCCGGGGTTCTAGATTCCACCTCGCCAATTATAAATGAATAACTGGACACCTCGTCGGCTGTTATCCCTTACTTAATCAGTGTAAAACAGAGGGGATAGAGATATGAAGTGGAAGATGAGGGCGAGAAAACTCACAGAGAGAGAGAGAGAGAGAGAGAGAGAGACATTATAAAAAAATTAAAAGTGATTTAAAAAGGTCAAGTGGACTTACTGTGTAGCACCCCTCTAGCTCTAAATTAAACTAAACTAAGAATGGAGGTGCTTCTAAATTATATAGGCCAGTCTACTGTAGGCTCGACTAAAGGGGGGAAGTAACTTGACAACAACACATGTTTAAAATGTAGAAATAGTATTAAATAAATTTATTATAAATAGATTGTTCTTTTCTTTTTTCTTTGGTCTTCAAGAGTAATCAATATATCAACAAATACCAAGAATGACACAAAATGTTAAATATCAATGAATAAATAATAAATAAAAATAATAAATCAGAAAGTTCAAAGTATCAAATGAAAAGAAAAGTATCAAATAAAATATTAAAAGAAACTGTCCAAAACCCGGGTGTGTAGGGTGTAAAGGGTGTCAGTATATGTGAGGGGCTTATCTGGGGAAATGATCCAGGGAGGGGTGAGAGTTTCCAGGGGGTCCAACAGGGAGGGGTCAACAGTTCAAGGGGGTGTCTCGGGGTTCCAGGGACTGACTCGCCATCACAGTAAATTCAGGGTGTATAAAAACCAATCGGAGTTCACGGAAGAGAAAAGTAAATGGTCTTCAAGCATCAGAAAAAGAAGGAAAAAGATAGAGATGGAAAAAGAAATTGATTCGAAGGTGATTTCAAGACTATTTCACTTTTAAGAAAGTTTCTAAGGGACAGAGCAAAGGAGCGTTCAGTCAAAGTGGATTCAAGTGCAGAAGTGAAAATCTTGAGAGCCGAAAACAGTAGGTTGGACAGCTCTTGCTTCACAAATGTCAGCTCTTGTCTCAACTCTTGGTTGGCTTCCTCCAGTTGTCTCATAGCGTAGCAAACTTGCTGTACCTGCGTGCTGCAAGAGTTGTTGTTCAGCCGATCAATCCGCTCATGGAGCTGACAGAAGTTGTTGGTTATTTCTTCTTTGAACAAGAAGTAGTCCCGCTCCAGCAGTGAGAAGCTGTCTTGCATGGCCTTCATTTTAGGGGAGATGGGAGCCTTTTGATGGAATAATGGAGTAGAGGGGCAGGATTCATCTGGTCTGCCAACCTTGGTGCGCTGTGACTCTCCATTTACACTGTCCTTTACCTCAGGATCTTCCAGGCTCTTTTGGACCTCTTTCTTGAGTTTACCAAATTTGCCTTGGAATTCACTGAGGGCAGCCTCTGGCCCCTGAACCATAACAGTTCCGTTGTATTAGTTTCTTTTTTGTTATTTTTTGTAAGCTTTGGCAACACTGCTGAATAGAGTCATGCCAATAAAGCACCTTTGAATTTGAATTTGAATTTGAATTTGAATTTGAGAGAGAGAGAGAGAGAGAGAGAGAGAGAGAGAGAGTAAAAGAGAGGGTGAATGAGAGAGGGAGAGAGAGAGAGAGAGAGAGAGTAAAAAGAGAGGGTGAATGAGAGGTCAGATGTGTGATGTGCTCTGCGGGGTTGATGTGCTGTAATCTGTAATGCCAATTGATCTACAACACATCACACAGCAGGGGTGTTTGAGTGTGTGTGTGTGTGTGTGTGTGTGAATGTGTGTGTATGCATGTGCATGTGTGTGTACTGGTATGTACCGTCTGTGTGGTGTGTGTGTGTGTGTGTCTGTGTGTGTGTGAGTGTGAGTGTGTGTGTGTGTGTGAATGTGTGAATGTGTGTGTGAGTGAGTTTGTGTGTAAAAAATGTGTGGGGACATATGTAATTTTGTACTGTGTGCGCGAATTGTTTGTGATTCTGTGTATTTGGTTGTGTGTGTGTGTGTGTGTGTGTGTGTGTGTGTCTCCTCACCACTCTCGCCGGCGGTCTCGGTGTCCAGCTTGAGCAAGAGCTGCTGAGTCTCCATGTTGAAGATGCCGATCTGGCCGCTGTCGAACGCCGTCACCATGTGAGCCGGCTCACTGCACACCAGGTCCACTGAGGAGGGGATGCCCAGCTCTACACACACCACAATGAACAAACAAACAAACAAACAAACAAACAAACAAACACACAAACAAACAAACAAAACTCTGTTAATTCACATGAGCACGGCACAAACAACTATGAGCAACCATCCCTTTCGCTCGCTCGCTCGCTCGCTCACTCACTCACTCACTCACTCACTCACTCACTCACTCACTCACTCACTCACTCACTCACTCACTCACTCACTCACTCACTCACTCACTCACTCACTCACTCACTCACTCACTCTATGCCCGGATTAATGACTCTTATTTAAGTGGGACTAGTATTAATTCAGGATGGAGAGTGGTGAAGGAATTATGACCCTCCCCCCTCCCACACACACACACACACACACACACACACACACACACACACACACACACACACACACACACACACACACACACACACACACACACACACACACACAACATATTCCTTTCACGTTCCATTCATTCATTCGTTCATTTATTCTGTGCTCGGATTAATGACACTCTAATTCTAAGTGGGACTAGTATTCGTTCAGGATAACCCTAAAACCCCAAAATATCCCTTCACCGTTCCATCCATTCATTCATCCATTCAGTGCCAGGATTAAAGTCTGTAATCCTAATTCTGGGACTAGTATTAGTATTGTGGACGATGGAGGGTGTTGAGGTGTGTTTGGGGGACACACCTTGGTCCTGGTTGAAGGTGGCGAGGGCGGGGGCGGTGTCCGCCGCGTCCCAGAGACGCACGGTGCCGTCGGCCGAACACGAGAGCAGCCGATGGTGGGTCGCACTGTAGGCCACGCCCCACACGGAGTCTGTGTGACCGCAGAGAGCGCCACGCAACACTGACGCTTCTGAGAGAGAGAGAGAGAGAGAGAGAGAGAGAGAGAGAGAGAGAGAGAGAGAGAGAGAGAAAGAGATTGTGAATATTTTCAATGGTAACTTGAAGAGCACAATAGAATATTAGCAATCAAGTTTGCTTTTGCTTCTGATTATTATTATTTTCTTTTAAGTTCTATCGATAATCTAGTTATAGTTTCATAACATTAAATAAGAAAAAGGAATCAAAGAGATGAAAAATTAAGAGAATTTTTTCCCCTGTAAAATAAGAAAGTAAAGGTTGCATTGAGGAGGGTGGAGAAAGAGAGAAAAGAAAGGAAAGGAGAAAAGAAAGAGAGGAGTGGAAGAGACAGTAACAGCTAAGTTTAACAGAAGAGACAGGGAGAGGGAGAGAGAGAGAGAGAGAGAGAGGAGAGAGAGAGAGAGAGAGAGAGAGAGAGAGAGAGAGAGAGAGAGAGGAAAGACAGGAGAGGAAAGGAGAGGAGAGGAATGGAAGACACAGTAACAACTAAGTGTAACATAAGGAGGATGGAGAGAAGAAGAGAAAAGAAACGAGAAAAGAAAGATATAATAGGATTGGAAGAGACAGAGAGAGAGAGAGAGAGAGAGAGAGAGAGAGAGAGAGAGAGTGAGAGAGAGAGAGAGAGAGAGAGAGAGAGAGAGAGAGAGAGAGAGAGAGAGAGAGAGAGTGACTAGCCCAGGGAAGGGGGCCTGTGTGGGAGTAGCAAAGGGGTTGCATAACTCGAGCACTCAAAAGAACAACAGATACAGACAGGATAAGAGGAACGAGTGAAAGAATGAGTGGAAAGAATGAAATGAATAGAGAGAAACAAAAGAGAGAAAGAGCGAATGAGAGGACACAAAAAAAAGAGGGTATGAAGTGATACTAAGAGGAGGAATGGCTAAGTTGAGGGGGAGTGGAGATGATGATGATGATGCTGTCGCAGCGGTTTCCACGGAAACAGTGGACTGTACCATAGGAGTCGTAGGGGTCGATGTTGGGGTTGGGCGTGTTCCAGCTCTGGATGGTTCCGTCCACTCCGCCACTGAAGCACTGTTCTCCGTTAGAACTCATCACCACACACAGAACCGCACCCCTGTGCAGCAGAGAAACAAGCATAAGCACATTTAATAACCAGCACACCATATGTTCCTGTGTGTGTGTGTGTGTGTGTGTGTGTGTGTGTGTGTGTGTGTGTGTGTGTGTGTGTGTGTGTGTGTGTGTGTGTGTGTGTTCTGTCACCCTGTCATTGACTCTTCCCAAAGTATTTGGATCTTGGATCTTTTGCTTGTCTTCTAGATCCAAATAAAAGTAATCAAGTGTGTGTGTGTGTGTGTGTGTGTGTGTGTGTGTGTGTGTGTGTGTGTGTGTGTGTGGAGAGAAGAGGGTCTACTCACCTGTGTGCTCTGAAAGTGTAGATGGGCTCCACATCAAGGGCAGCACACCTGAAGGACAAGACATGTTAATTATTCACTCATCAAAACACCCTTAAAGAGAGAGAGAGAGAGAGAGAGAGAGAGAGAGAGAGAGAGAGAGAGAGAGAGAGAGAGAGAGAGAGAGAAAGAAAGAGAGAGAGAGAGAGAGAGAGAGAGAGAGAGAGAGAGGAGATATACTGTAGCTAGTGTACTCATATACTAGGGTATAGTATGCATACCAGTGTATTGCCAGTATCTCCTTTTATACACTAGAGAGAGCGATAGAGAGATAGAGATGGATACATAGATAGATAGATAGATAGATAGATAGATAGATAGATAGATAGATGGAATGAGAGAAAGAAAGAAAGAAAGAAAGAAAGAAAGAAAGAAAGAAAGAGAGAGAGAGAGAGAGAGAGAGAGAGAGAGAGAGAGAGAGAGAGAGAGAGAGACTTTTTTGACTTTTAAAATCCCTTTTATTGAACCAGACTATGGATCAATAATCACCCCCCCCCCCCCCAAATACACATGAAAGCAATGTTACAGAAAAAACCTCTACCACACAAACATCAGTCTCCCATCACCGTCAAAATTAATCAAGCCTTTACCCACACACCATTTCCGCTCAAACCACCCAAGGTTATTTGTGACCTGAAAAAAGGCATACTCCACTCTGGCCCTTGACTCTACTAAGCCTTTAAACATTCCCGCCAAATCAACAGATACCCCCTCCTCCCTCAGTCGACTCCCTTTCCAAATGGCCAATTTTGCTTGACCGATTAGAAAGTTCAAGCAGCCGCACAGAGAGAGAGAGTGTGAGAGAGAGAGAGAGAGAGAGAGAGAGAGAGAGAGAGAGAGAGAGAGAGAGAGAGAGAGAGAGAGAGAGAGAGAGAGAGAGAGAGAGAGAGAGAGAGAAGAGAAAAAGCTAGAGGGAGCTATAGCTTGTGAATACTCATCTAGTACATGGTATGCATAGCAGTGTATATATTACCAATCTTCATATACACTAGAAAGGGGGAGGGAGGGAGGGAGAGAGTGAGATGGAAAGAGACATTTTATTATTATTTTTTAACAAAAATAATGAGGTAGAGATACACAGAGTTAGATAGATAGATAGATAGATAGATAGATAGATAGATAGATAAAGAGAGAGAGAGAGAGAGAGAGAGAGAGAGAGAGAGAGAGAGAGAGAGAGAGAGAGAGAGAGAGAGAGAGAGAGAGAGAGAGAGAGTGTGTTAGCTGTGAGAGTGTAAAGTACAGGAGCAGTGTTGAGATGCAGTAAGTCATCTCAGGCCAAGGCGGCGTGTGGGACTGCAGAGATGAAATATTAAACCTCGAGCACAGCTGCTAAGTAACAAGCTGTGTTCTCAGGCTTGGGCAGCTTTCAATTATTGTTTAGTCACTGTCACAGAAAATGTCTTCAAAAATGTCCTCTTGTGTGTGTGTGTGTGTGTGTGTGTGTGTGTGTGTGCGTGTGTGTGTGTGTGTGTACGTGTGTGTGTACACGTGTGTGTGTACGTGTGTGTACGTGTGTGTGTACGTGTGTGTGTGTGTGTACGTGTGTGTGTGTGTACTCTCTTCCATGTCGGAATTGTTTGTTTCAGGTATTGAACATTTTTATATGTCACATATGTATATGGATTTGATTGTGTGTCCTGTATCTTTTCGGCTATGATGTTTTTTAGACCCTTTCACAACCTGAGCCAATGTTTCCCTAGTTGCCATGAACTAATGTGTGTGTGTGTGTGTGTGTGTGTGTGTGTGTGTGTGTGTGTGTGTGTGTGTGTGTGTGTGCGTGCTCACTTTTTGGTGGGCGCGGTCTTCTGCAGGTTCCACATCTTGAGGGTGTGGTCCTCGGAGGCGGTGACGAGGACGGGCTCGGTGGGGTGGAAGGCCAGCGCTCGCACCGAATCAAAGTGGCTCCGCAGCGTGAACTTGGGGTTCCACGTCTTACGCAGGTCCTGACTACTGGACATCTGCTGGAGGAGAGAGAGAGACAGAGAGACAGAGAGAGAGAGAGAGAGAGAGAGAGAGAGAGAGAGAGAGAGAGAGAGAGAGAGAGAGAGAGAGAGAGAGAGAGAGACAAGAAGAGAGGAAAAAAGAAGAAAGAGGGAGAGAGGGGAGAACAGAAGGGATGAGAGATGAGAGAGACGGAATGAGGGGGAAAAGAATGGAGAGAGAGAGAGAGAGAGAGAGAGAGAGAGAGAGAGAGAGAGAGAGAGAGAGAGAGAGAGAGAAAGAAAGAAAGAAAGAAAGAAGGGAGTGATGAAGTATAAGGAGGAAATAAAAGAAGAGAGGGAAGAACAGGTTTATTACAAAAGGTTTTGTGGTAAGTGAAAAAAGTCTTTAAAAATTCATTTCCTTATTACACAAAAAAAAAGGGTCGTGAAAAAGTCTTCTCTTAGTTTGACTTTGACTCCCTCTCTCTGTGTCTTTCAAACACAGACGCTCACTAAAAGAATTCCATCAAAAAGTGTCTGAACGGCCGCCCACACACTCTGAAGCTGAAATCAGCTGTCAGCACACCCACACACACACCTAGGCTGATTGTATAAACTTCAACTACCTGACCCTGGTTACACCGATTACATGGTGTTAGTATGCGTATTTATGTGTGGTGTGTGTGTGTTGCAGCATTGATCTGCTGGTTTATCTCTTTACCAGACCAACCCGAACGGGGTGTTATTGATTTTTCACTATCGCACACACACACACACACACACACACACACACACACACACACACACACACGACCCTCGGCCACACCACAACATATAACCTTACCAATGCAATAAATGATGACACCCATTCAACACTGCCCAGTAGGGCAAAAACGAAATGCACTAGCCTAAACCAAAGAACACAACATAATGCAATGTGACAAAACACATACTCAGGCACACACACACACACACACACACACACACACCCACTAACAGTAGATGTGAGAGGAGAGGACAGCTCTTTGCCTCCCACCTGTGCAGTGAATGTAAATCACATCAAGCCCTGCAATCTCAAGCACATGTTTCATAACAGCCACAACATGCCCAGCAGCAGCGCTCCACTTCTGCCAGGGCAACTCTACACACACACACACACACACACACACACACACACACACACACACACACACACACACACACACACACACACACACAGCAAACATTCTGCACTGCTGAACCCCTAAGCCTACAGCTACAGTACAAATTGTTTACTACCATACTATATGACAACTAGTATACTAACCCTTCATTGCTCCATATCAATGCTCCTACTAGTACTAATACTACTAATTTTACAACTACAGAAGCAGAGAAAGGCCTCATCACAAGGTACAAAAGCACGTACCGCACAATCTATGCAATTATAATAATAATAGAATTTATATATCACTATAATTTAACTACCGGTACAATTATAATTTCATTCCGCACAAAGGTGTGCTATAGTGGTTGCCGTCACAGCCTGGTTACTACGGCAGCAGTCGTGAAGGCGTCTGGGTGTTTGTGTAGCACTACTCACGTCGTAGGCGAGACTCTCGGCCTCGTTGGCGACGGTGAGGCCGGCCAGTTCGCCCAGGCCCAGTTCGCTTTGCAGGGACTCGTCAGGGCCCAGGATGAACGACTTGCCCGATGAAGGAGGAAACGTCATGGCCTCCACTGCGAAAAAGATACTGTAGTTAAATATCTGCCTCTGTGTACAGTGTGTGTTTTTTTGTGTGAGTGTACTTTGCGTGTGAGTGCGTGTGAGTGTACTTTGTGTACTGTGTGTGTGTATGTGTGCGTGTGTGTGTGTGTGTGTGTGTGTGTATGGTGTAACATCATGTAGCCTCCAAAAACGGTCAAACATCAATATGGGTTTGTCTGCCTGCCTGTGTGTGTGTGTGTGAGTGTGTATGTACTGTATGTGTGCATGTACAGTATGTGTGTGGTGTGTCCTACCTTCGTCAGTGCGTCCGAGCTCGTGCTCGTTGAGGCGGGGGATGGGGGGTCGTGAGGGGGGGTTGACTGGCGGCTGCATGGAGGGAAGATCCTCAGCATCACGCAGGTTAGCCAGCATATCCTGCAGCTTAGAACGGTTAGGCCCTAGGAGAGGGAGAGAGAGAGAGAGAGAGAGAGAGAGAGAGAGAGAGAGAGAGAGAGAGAGAGAGAGAGAGAGAGAGAGAGAGAGAGGAAGAGAGAGAAAGACAGAAAGAAAGAAAGACAGAAAGAAAGACAGAAAGAAAGAAAGACAGACAGAGAGACAGAAAGAAAGAAAGAAAGAAAGAAAGAAAGAAAGAGAGAAACGATTAGTCTCCTACTTATCAGCAGGTGGGGCTAAAGACACATTGATGGAGACAGCACTGCTCACGAAGGCAAACAAACGTAAGGGAGAGGGTGTGAGATAAACAAATAAATAAAGCAGAAAATAAGGAGAAAATAAAGCAGAAAATAAGGAGTCCCACTGAGAACTAAGCTGAGCAATGGAGCTGGGAGTCTTACTGTCTGGCACAAACAACTATGCCCAGCGACACTAATGGCATTACTGCTACCTAGGTCTGACAACAGGATTGTTACAGCACAGCAAAAACTAATCAGACACTCTGAAGTAGCTTGAGCTTGGCTGAGGTACTGTAGAAACTCGTTACATCAAAGAAGAGAAGCATTTATTTTGTTTAGATTATTTATTTATTTATTTATTTATTTATTTATTTATTTATCTACTATATACCAGTTGCTTTGACATTACTACAGTAGATGCTGATGAACACATTGTCTCCAAGGCAGAGATCTAAGCTCTAGAAGTGATCTCTCTAATAACATGGATCTAGTGGCAATAAGACAAGACAAACCTTGCTAG
>JAODXP020000033.1:7395323-7397823 GCA_027497455.2 Sardinella longiceps | reverse complement strand
GTGTGACAAAGTGATTTCAAGTGATGTCTGCATTCCACAATGCTCAGTGACATCATATAAAACTGTATCAAAAAAAAAAAAAAAAAAAAGGAACAAACAAATAAAAATTTGGAATCCCTTAGACCAAACAACGAATTAAATAATGTACAATTTCATATCCCTTATATGTCTCTCCTGTCCTATCCCCTATTAAATAATGAGTGTGGTTTTAATCCTAGTCCAGAGGGGCTAATAAATTCTGTAATTATAGTCCCTGTGTTGCTGTTAATATACCGCTGATGAGAACCCTGCTGACTGCACCACTCCAGTACAGAACAAGCCCCTTGGGAGTAATAATGACACCCATGATCCCTTTGTCTCTCTCTCTCTTTCTCTCTATTTCTCTTTCTCTCTCTCTCTTTCACTCTTCTTGTCTTGCTCCCTCTCGCTCCATCTCTCTCCTTCTCTCCCCACAGCTCTTTCTTTCTTACTTTCTTTCTTTCTCCTTTTTTCCCCTGTCACTCTCTCGTCTATCTCCTTGTCAGGCCTGTTACACTTAGCACTGTGATTTTCACACAAGAGCGAGAGAGTCAAATCTTTTTCCATTATTATCCCTTGTGCATTTCTCAACGACAACAATCCAAAACATTCTAAACCCATTCTAATATTATCATAAGCAATAAACATACAAGTAGTTGGCTGTTATAAGATTATGGCTTCTCTTTCTCTCTCTCACCATTTCTCTCTCTAACTTCTCTTTCTCCAACTCCCTCTCTTCACTCTCTTTCACTCACTCTCTCTTCCTTTCACTCACTCTCTCTTTCACTCACTCACTCACTCTCTCTTTCACTCACTCACTCACTCTCTTTCACTCTACTCACTCCACTCTTTCACTCACTCACTCTTTCACTCACTCTCACACTCACTCTTTCACTCACTCTTACTCACTCTTTCACTCACTCTTCATCACTCTTCACTCACTCACTCACTCACTCACTCACTCTTTCACTCACTCACTCTTTCACTCACTCACTCATCACCCTCTGTCACTCTGACTCCTCTCGTTCTCCCTCCCTCTCTCTCTCTCTTACCCCAGTCAGCACCGGAGTCTGGCGCTCCGTCGGTCTCGTCTGCGCTGGCCAGGAAATCAAACCCCTTCATGGCCTCCTCCGTGTCGGGGTCGTCGCTCAGGTCTGTCGACGAGGAAGGCGAAGAGGAGGAGGGGGACGGAGACGCCGCCACTTTCTTCCTCACCATCTGAGAGAGGGAGGGAGAGAGAGAGAGAGAGAGAGAGAGAGAGAGAGAGAGAGAGAGAGAGAGAGAGAGAGAGAGAGAGAAAGAAAGAAAGAGGCAGAGAGAAAGAAGGAGAGAGAGTTGACACTTTTAACATTCCTTTAATACAGCATCGACTTGAGGACATATTAAAACTCTAGCATTTACAAGAGATGCTGAGAGAGACAAATTGAGAGAGAAAACAAGGAAAGAGAGAGAGAGAGAGAGAGAGAGAGAGAGAGAGAGAGAGAGAGAGAGAGAGAGAGAGACCTTTTAAAATGGCATTTATTGTTATAATAAACTGATAGAGAGGGTATTAAAAAAACTAAAAGCATTTTATGCACATTAAATTGTATTGCTAGAACAAAACCAGAACACAGAGAGACAGAAAGAGAGTGAGAGAGAGAACAGAAGAAAGAAAGGACACGCTGAAGATGCATTTAGTAATGTCAGTGTCACTGTGGAGAGAGAGAGAGAGAGAGAGAGAGTGAGAGAGAGAGAGAGAGAGAGAGAGAGAGAGAAAGAGAGAAAGAAAGAAAGAAAGAAAGAAAGAAAGAAAGAAAGAAAGAGAGAGAGAGAGAGAGAGAGAGAGAGAGAGAGAGAGAGAGAGAGAGAGAGAGAGAGAGAGAGAGAGAGAGACTATGAGAACTACAAAAGGCAGACAATGAGAAAGTGAGATTAGACAAAGGGCGAAAAAGTGGGCGAGGAGACGAACATTGAGACAGTGAGATTAAACCTGATGAAAAGAGTAGGTGAAGAGTGGGCCAGATTAAAAAGAGAAAAAAACGATAGAAGAAATGGGGAAAAAAACAACAGAAAGAAAAGAGGACCTGAAAGAGTAGGAGTGAGATGAGACAGAGGGACAAAGTTTGTGTGTGTGTGTGTGTGTGTGTGTGTGTGTGTGTGTGTGTGTGTGTGTGTGTGTGTGTGTGTGTGTGAGAGAGTGTGTGAGAGAGAGGAAAAGACAGAGAGGGGAAAAAAGAGGATGATAGGAAAAGAGGGAAAGAGGGAGAGAAAAGGAGAGGGAGAGAGAGGGGGATAGACCAGAGGAAAAGAAAAGCTTTTAATAATAACTTTGGCGGCAATAATCTGTGAAAGCCTGTTAGCTGGCTTTAATGCACTGTGACAGGGCAACCTGGGTCCTCTTGTCATTATCATGGTGTGTGTGTGTGTGTGTGTGTGTGTGTGTGTGTGTGTGTGTGTGTGTGTGTGTGTGACAGGGCAACCTGGGCCCTCTTGTCATTATCAG
>JAODXP020000033.1:7385398-7395223 GCA_027497455.2 Sardinella longiceps | reverse complement strand
TCACTCACTCACTCAATGCCCGGATTAATGACTCTCTTATTTAAGTGGGACTAGTATTAATTCAGGATGGAGAGTGGTGAAGGAATTATGACCCTCCCCCCTCCCACACACACACACACACACACACACACACACACACACACACACACACACACACACACACACACACACACACACACACACACACACACACACACACACACATTCCTTTCACGTTCCATTCATTCATTCATTCGTTCATGTATTCTGTGCTCGGATTAATGACACTCTAATTCTAAGTGGGAGTAGTATTCGTTCAGGATAACCCTAAAACCCCCAAAATATCCCTTCACCGTTCCATCCATTCATTCATCCATTCAGTGCCAGGATTAAAGTCTGTAATCCTAATTCTGGGACTAGTATTAGTATTGTGGACGATGGAGGGTGTTGAGGTGTGTTTGGGGGACACACCTTGGTCCTGGTTGAAGGTGGCGAGGGCGGGGGCGGTGTCCGCCGCGTCCCAGAGACGCACGGTGCCGTCGGCCGAACACGAGAGCAGCCGATGGTGGGTCGCACTGTAGGCCACGCCCCACACCGAGTCTGTGTGACCGCAGAGAGCGCCACGCAACACTGACGCTTCTGAGAGAGAGAGAGAGAGAGAGAGAGAGAGAGAGAGAGAGAGAGAGAGAGAGAGAGAGAGAGAGAGAGAGAGATTGTGAATATTTTCAATGGTAACTTGAAGAGCACAATAGAATATTAGCAATCAAGTTTGCTTTTGCTTCTGATTATTATTATTTTCTTTTAAGTTCTATCGATAATCTAGTTATAGTTTCATAACATTAAATAAGAAAAAGGAATCAAAGAAATGAAAAATGAAGAGAATTTTTTCCCCTGTAAAATAAGAAAGTAAAGGTTGCATTGAGGAGGGTGGAGAAAGAGAGAAAAGAAAGGAAAGGAGAAAAGAAAGAGAGGAGTGGAAGAGACAGTAACAGCTAAGTTTAACAGAAGAGACAGGGAGAGGGAGAGAGAGAGAGAGAGAGAGAGAGAGAGAGAGAGAGAGAGAGAGAGAGAGAGAGAGAGAGAGAGAGAGAGGAAAGACAGGAGAGGAAAGGAGAGGAGAGGAATGGAAGACACAGTAACAACTAAGTGTAACATAAGGAGGATGGAGAGAAGAAGAGAAAAGAAACGAGAAAAGAAAGATATAATAGGATTGGAAGAGACAGAGAGAGAGAGATAGAGACTAGCCCAGGGAAGGGGGCCTGTGTGGGAGTAGCAAAGGGGTTGCATAACTCCAGCACTCAAAAGAACAACAGATACAGACAGGATAAGAGGAACGAGTGAAAGAATGAGTGGAAAGAATGAAATGAATAGAGAGAAACAAAAGAGAGAAAGAGCGAATGAGAGGACACAAAAAAAAGAGGGTATGAAGAGATACTAAGAGGAGGAATGGCTAAGTTGAGGGGGAGTGGAGATGATGATGATGATGATGCCGTCGCAGCGGTTTCCACGGAAACAGTGGACTGTACCATAGGAGTCGTAGGGGTCGATGTTGGGGTTGGGCGTGTTCCAGCTCTGGATGGTTCCGTCCACTCCGCCACTGAAGCACTGTTCTCCGTTAGAACTCATCACCACACACAGAACCGCACCCCTGTGCAGCAGAGAAACAAGCATAAGAGCGTAGTCATGTGTGTGTGTGTGTGTGTGTGTGTGTGTGTGTGCTGCATGTGTGTGTGTGTGTGTCAGCAGTGCGCGTGTGTGTGTGTGTGTGTGTGCGTGTGTGTGTGTGTGTGTGTGTGTGTGTGTGTGTGTGTGTTCTGTCACCCTGTCATTGACTCTTCCCAAAGTATTTGGATCTTGGATCTTTTGCTTGTCTTCTAGATCCAAATAAAAGTAATCAAGTGTGTGTGTGTGTGTGTGTGTGTGTGTGTGTGTGTGTGTGTGTGTGTGTGTGTGTGTGTGAGAGAAGAGGGTCTACTCACCTGTGTGCTCTGAAAGTGTAGATGGGCTCCACATCAAGGGCAGCACACCTGAAGGACAAGACATGTTAATTATTCACTCATCAAAACACCCTTAGAGAGAGAGAGAGAGAGAGAGAGAGAGAGAGAGAGAGAGAGAGAGAGAGAGAGAGAGAGAGAGAGAGAGATATACTGTAGCTAGTGTACTCATATACTAGGGTATAGTATGCATACCAGTGTATTGCCAGTATCTCCTTTTATACACTAGAGAGAGCGATAGAGAGATAGAGATGGATACATAGATAGATAGATAGATAGATAGATAGATAGAGAGAAAGAAAGAAAGAAAGAAAGAAAGAAAGAAAGAAAGAAAGAGAGAGAGAGAGAGAGAGAGAGAGAGAGAGAGAGAGACTTTTTTGACTTTTAAAATCCCTTTTATTGAACCAGACTATGGATCAATAATCACCCCCCCCCCCCCCAAATACACATGAAAGCAATGTTACAGAAAAAACCTCTACCACACAAACATCAGTCTCCCATCACCGTCAAAATTAATCAAGCCTTTACCCACACACCATTTCCGCTCAAACCACCCAAGGTTATTTGTGACCTGAAAAAAGGCATACTCCACTCTGGCCCTTGACTCTACTAAGCCTTTAAACATTCCCGCCAAATCAACAGATACCCCCTCCTCCCTCAGTCGACTCCCTTTCCAAATGGCCAATTTTGCTTGACCGATTAGAAAGTTCAAGCAGCCGCACAGAGAGAGAGAGTGTGAGAGAGAGAGAGAGAGAGAGAGAGAGAGAGAGAGAGAGAGAGAGAGAGAGAGAGAGAGAGAGAGAGAGAGAGAGAGAGAGAGAGAGAGAGAGAGAGAGAGAGGGGGGGGGAGAAGAGAAAAAGCTAGAGGGAGCTATAGCTTGTGAATACTCATCTAGTACATGGTATGCATAGCAGTGTATATATTACCAATCTTCATATACACTAGAAAGGGGGAGGGAGGGAGGGAGAGAGTGAGATGGAAAGAGACATTTTATTATTATTTTTTATACAAAAATAATGAGGTAGAGATACACAGAGTGAGTGAGTGAGTGATAGATAGATAGATAGATAGATAGATAGATAGATAGATAGATAGATAGAGAGAGAGAGAGAGAGAGAGAGAGAGAGAGAGAGAGAGAGAGAGAGAGAGAGAGAGAGAGAGAGAGAGAGAGAGAGAGAGTGTGTTAGCTGTGAGAGTGTAAAGTACAGGAGCAGTGTTGAGATGCAGTAAGTCATCTCAGGCCAAGGCGGCGTGTGAGACTGCAGAGATGAAATATTAAACCTCGAGCACAGCTGCTAAGTAACAAGCTGTGTTCTCAGGCTTGGGCAGCTTTCAATTATTGTTTAGTCACTGTCACAGAAAATGTCTTCAAAAATGTCCTCTTGTGTGTGTGTGTGTGTGTGTGTGTGTACGTGTGTGTGTGTGTGTGTGTGTGTGTGTGTACGTGTGTGTGTACACGTGTGTGTGTACGTGTGTGTACGTGTGTGTGTACGTGTGTGTGTGTACGTGTGTACGTGTGTGTGTGTGTACTCTCTTCCATGTCGGAATTGTTTGTTTCAGGTATTGAACATTTTTATATGTCACATATGTATATGGATTTGATTGTGTGTCCTGTATCTTTTCGGCTATGATGTTTTTTAGACCCTTTCACAACCTGAGCCAATGTTTCCCTAGTTGCCATGAACTAATGTGTGTGTGTGTGTGTGTGTGTGTGTGTGTGTGTGTGTGTGTGTGTGTGTGTGTGTGTGTGCGTGCGTGCTCACTTTTTGGTGGGCGCGGTCTTCTGCAGGTTCCACATCTTGAGGGTGTGGTCCTCGGAGGCGGTGACGAGGACGGGCTCGGTGGGGTGGAAGGCCAGCGCTCGCACCGAATCAAAGTGGCTCCGCAGCGTGAACTTGGGGTTCCACGTCTTACGCAGGTCCTGACTACTGGACATCTGCTGGAGGAGAGAGAGAGACAGAGAGACAGAGAGAGAGAGAGAGAGAGAGAGAGAGAGAGAGAGAGAGAGAGAGAGAGAGAGAGAGAGAGAGAGAGAGAGAGAGAGACAAGAAGAGAGGAAAAAAGAAGAAAGAGGGAGAGAGGGGAGAACAGAAGGGATGAGAGATGAGAGAGACGGAATGAGGGGGAAAAGAATGGAGAGAGAGAGAGAGAGAGAGAGAGAGAGAGAGAGAGAGAGAGAGAGAGAGAGAGAAAGAAAGAAAGAAAGAAAGAAAGAAGGGAGTGATGAAGTATAAGGAGGAAATAAAAGAAGAGAGGGAAGAACAGGTTTATTACAAAAGGTTTTGTGGTAAGTGAAAAAAGTCTTTAAAAATTCATTTCCTTATTACACAAAAAAAAGGGTCGTGAAAAAGTCTTCTCTTAGTTTGACTTTGACTCCCTCTCTCTGTGTCTTTCAAACACAGACGCTCACTAAAAGAATTCCATCAAAAAGTGTCTGAACGGCCGCCCACACACTCTGAAGCTGAAATCAGCTGTCAGCACACCCACACACACACCTAGGCTGATTGTATAAACTTCAACTACCTGACCCTGGTTACACCGATTACATGGTGTTAGTATGCGTATTTATGTGTGGTGTGTGTGTGTTGCAGCATTGATCTGCTGGTTTATCTCTTAACCAGACCAACCCGAACGGGGTGTTATTGATTTTTCACTATCACACACACACACACACACACACACACACACACACACACACACACACACACACGACCCTCGGCCACACCACAACATATAACCTTACCAATGCAATAAATGATGACACCCATTCAACACTGCCCAGTAGGGCAAAAACGAAATGCACTAGCCTAAACCAAAGAACACAACATAATGCAATGTGACAAAACACATACTCAGGCACACACACACACACACACACACACACACACACACCCACTAACAGTAGATGTGAGAGGAGAGGACAGCTCTTTGCCTCCCACCTGTGCAGTGAATGTAAATCACATCAAGCCCTGCAATCTCAAGCACATGTTTCATAACAGCCACAACATGCCCAGCAGCAGCGCTCCACTTCTGCCAGGGCAACTCTACACACACACACACACACACACACACACACACACACACACACACACACACACACACACACACACACACAGCAAACATTCTGCACTGCTGAACCCCTAAGCCTACAGCTACAGTACAAATTGTTTACTACCATACTATATGACAACTAGTATACTAACCCTTCATTGCTCCATATCAATGCTCCTACTAGTACTAATACTACTAATTTTACAACTACAGAAGCAGAGAAAGGCCTCATCACAAGGTACAAAAGCACGTACCGCACAATCTATGCAATTATAATAATAATAGAATTTATATATCACTATAATTTAACTACCGGTACAATTATAATTTCATTCCGCACAAAGGTGTGCTATAGTGGTTGCCGTCACAGCCTGGTTACTACGGCAGCAGTCGTGAAGGCGTCTGGGTGTTTGTGTAGCACTACTCACGTCGTAGGCGAGACTCTCGGCCTCGTTGGCGACGGTGAGGCCGGCCAGTTCGCCCAGGCCCAGTTCGCTTTGCAGGGACTCGTCAGGGCCCAGGATGAACGACTTGCCCGATGAAGGAGGAAACGTCATGGCCTCCACTGCGAAAAAGATACTGTAGTTAAATATCTGCCTCTGTGTACAGTGTGTGTTTTTTTTGTGTGAGTGTACTTTGCGTGTGAGTGCGTGTGAGTGTACTTTGTGTACTGTGTGTGTGTATTGTCTGTGTGTGTGTGTGTGTGTGTGTGTGTATGGTGTAACATCATGTAGCCTCCAAAAACGGTCAAACATCAATATGGGTTTGTCTGCCTGCCTGTGTGTGTGTGTGTGTGTGTGTATGTGTGTATGTACTGTATGTGTGCATGTACAGTATGTGTGTGGTGTTGTCCTACCTTCGTCAGTGCGTCCGAGCTCGTGCTCGTTGAGGCGGGGGATGGGGGGTCGTGAGGGGGGGTTGACTGGCGGCTGCATGGAAGGAAGATCCTCAGCATCACGCAGGTTAGCCAGCATATCCTGCAGCTTAGAACGGTTAGGCCCTAGGAGAGAGAGAGAGAGAGAGAGAGAGAGAGAGAGAGAGAGAGAGAGAGAGAGAGAGAGAGAGAGAGAGAGAGAGAGAGAGAGAGAGAGAGAAAGAGAAAGACAGAAAGAAAGAAAGACAGAAAGAAAGAAAGAAAGAAAGACAGACAGACAGAAAGACAGAAAGAAAGAAAGAAAGAAAGAAAGAAAGAAAGAGAGAAACGATTAGTCTCCTACTTATCAGCAGGTGGGGCTAAAGACACATTGATGGAGACAGCACTGCTCACGAAGGCAAACAAACGTAAGGGAGAGGGTGTGAGATAAACAAATAAATAAAGCAGAAAATAAGGAGAAAATAAAGCAGAAAATAAGGAGTCCCACTGAGAACTAAGCTGAGCAATGGAGCTGGGAGTCTTACTGTCTGGCACAAACAACTATGCCCAGCGACACTAATGGCATTACTGCTACCTAGGTCTGACAACAGGATTGTTACAGCACAGCAAAAACTAATCAGACACTCTGAAGTAGCTTGAGCTTGGCTGAGGTACTGTAGAAACTCGTTACATCAAAGAAGAGAAGCATTTATTTTTTTAGTTATTTAGTTATTTATTTATTTATTTATTTATTTATTTATCTACTATATACCAGTTGCTTTGACATTACTACAGTAGATGCTGATGAACACATTGTCTCCAAGGCAGAGATCTAAGCTCTAGAAGTGATCTCTCTAATAACATGGATCTAGTGGCAATAAGACAAGACAAACCTTGCTAGCTAACTCAATCGAATGCCTCATTCTCTATACAAAGCAAGAGAGGAAATTAAAAAATAAAAATAAATAAATACAAATGCACTAACATACATTTCAGGAGAGAGAGAGAGAGAGAGAGAGAGAGAGAGAGAGAGAGAGAGAGAGAGAGAGAGAGAGAGAGAGAGAGAGAGGAGAGAGAGAGAGAGAGAGAGAGAGAGAGAGAGAGAGAGAGAGAGAGAGAGAGAGAGAGAGAAATAATGAGGTGAAGGTGAAAGTGAGAATTGTGTGAAGAGCTCAGTGCAGAACAGGGGCCACCGTGCCACACTTCACACCCACAGAAACAGTGTGAATGGTGTGTGTGTGTGTGTGTGTGTGTCGTCGTGTGTGTGTGTCTCTCTCTCTCTCTCTCTCTCTCTGTGTATATGTGTCTCTCTGTGTGTGGGTGTTTGCGTGGGGGGGGGGCACAGCCAGGTGCATTATGGGATAAGAGAGCAGGTGCTGTGTGTTTCACCTCTTACACACATGGGCAGGCACAGGGGATAGGAAACAGTGTGAATGAATGTGTGTGTGTGTGTGTGTGTGTGTGTGTGTGTGTGTGTGTGTGTGTGTGTGTGTGTGTGTGTGTGTGTGTGTGTGTGTGTGTGTGTTGCACCTCTTACACACATGGGCAGGCACGGGGGACAGGATGAAAGAAAAATGGAGAGAGCAAAGAAGGGGGGAAAAAAAGAAAAGCTGAAAGGTATGCGAAGGAGAGAAATAACAGAGGAAGTGGGAGCGAGGGAGGGCATCAGTGCAGGAGATGGAGAGATGGAGAGAGGGATTCATGGAGGAGTGTGTGAGAGAGAGAGAGAGAGAGAGAGAGAGAGAGAGAGAGAGAGAGAGAGAGAGAGAGAGAGAGAGAGAGAGAGAGAGAGAGAGAGAGAGTGGAGGCAGGGGCCAGACACAGTGCTGAGGGTGAGAGTGACTAAGGAGGCAGCAGGTCACAATGGCAGTGACAAGAGTGTGGAGACATGTGACATAACATGTGACATAACATACAACGCGCGCACACACACACACACACACACACCACAGTTTCCCTCGCTCTCACACAAGTACACACACACACACAGTCCCATTCCCTCTCTCATACTCACAGGTGAACGCACACACACACACACACACACACACACACACACACACACACACGACACACGACAACGAGGGAACTGCAGGGGCAAGTCAAAGATGATGAAACGAGAGGCAAAGAGCAGGTCTCCTCATCTCTTAACCATGGCAACGGCAAACATGATGGAGAGAACGCAAGAGAGAAGGGAGAGAAAGAGAGAAATGAATACAAAGTAAAAAAGGGGGATGGGAGAGAATGAGAAGATTAAAAGAGGAATAAAAGACTGATGACAAATAAGGAATAGCGAGAAAAGCAGCAAATTAATGAGTAGAAGAAATAAAGAATAAAAAAAAAGAATAAAAAAGAAATATTGTAAGGAAGGAAGGAAGGAAGGAAGGAAGGAAGGAAGGAAGGAAGGAAGGAAGGAAGTTGTCGTCCAATAGCGAGTGAAAGAGCTAGAAAGGTGTGCTTGCTTTGTTTGTTTGTTTGTTTGTTTGTTTTGGAGGGAGGGGTCTATGTAGTGACTTACTCTTGACCCCCTTCTTGCCCTTGCGCTCCTTCCTGTACTGCTCCTTCAGACGCGTGATCAGGCCCTGGTCCACCTCCCACGCCTCCCCCGGACTCTGATCATCCTTCTCTACACACACACACACACACACACACACACACACACACACACACACACACACACACACACACACACACACACACAAGCACGCGCGTGTGCGCACACACAACACACACACACACACACGCACACACACACACACACACACACACACACACACACACGCACAGACACAAACACACACACACACACGCACACACACACACAGGCAAGCAAACAGTGGGACAGACAAACAGAGACAGACACACACACATTAGCATGCATGTTTGTGAGTAAACAAACAACCCCCCAAAAGACCCTTTAAAAAGACATTCCCACTGAGACTGTGGTGGCAAGTGGCCCATGTCAGCCACTTCCTGTTGTTCACAGGAAGCATCCAGCCGGTGTTAGGATACGATGGACAGAGGACTATTCTTTGGACGGAGGCCTTTCTTTCTTTCTTTCTCTTTCTTTCTTTCTTTCTTTATTCCTTTATTCTTTTTGTCCAAAAGAATGGATGCTTGTACTGTAGATGGCCTTAGTTCTTCTTGATCTTTAACCGTCAGAGAAAAGGTCAAAGATCAAAGTTCAAATGGGTCAGCTGCAGGTCATGGCAAGAGTTTCCTTCAGGGAGAGGGGGGGTGATTTACAAATGTGATATATTCCAACCACCACTGACGAATTGAGCTGGAGAAGAGAAAGCTATACTGGGATCCAGTCTAACCAAAAAGATGGCAAACAAATCTCGGGACTCCAATGCAGTTGACCGGTACACACACACACAACTCACCCATACAACACACACACACACACACACACACACACACACACACACACACACACACGGTTTGTGTGACAAAGTGATTTCAAGTGATGTCTGCATTCCACAATGCTCAGTGACATCATATAAAACTGTATCAAAAAAAAAAAAAAAAAAAAGGAACAAACAAATAAAAATTTGGAATCCCTTAGACCAAACAACGAATTAAATAATGTACAATTTCATATCCCTTATATGTCTCTCCTGTCCTATCCCCTATTAAATAATGTGAGTGTGGTTTTAATCCTAGTCCAGAGGGGCTAATAAATTCTGTAATTATAGTCCCTGTGTTGCTGTTAATATACCGCTGATGAGAACCCTGCTGACTGCACCACTCCAGTACAGAACAAGCCCCTTGGGAGTAATAATGACACCCATGATCCCTTTGTCTCTCTCTCTCTTTCTCTCTATTTCTCTTTCTCTCTCTCTCTTTTCACTCTTCTTGTCTTGCTCCCTCTCGCTCCATCTCTCTCCTTCTCTCCCCACAGCTCTTTCTTTCTTACTTTCTTTCTTTTTTCTCCTTTTTTTCCCCTG
>JAODXP020000033.1:7337898-7357898 GCA_027497455.2 Sardinella longiceps | reverse complement strand
CTTCTGTACGCGCACGAACCTCAACTGGGGGGCTACTGGAGCTGGAGCCATTGAAAGCACTGTGTTTTGGCTGCAACTTTTTGGTACAAAAAGCCTTAGTTTTATGCCGGTTTTGGGTGTTATAAACTGTCTAACCGAGAGAAGGGAAAGGGTTAATATTGAGTACCTAAGGAAATCGCCCGTAAAGGTGAAAAATGGAGAAAAAAAAACTCAGAGAACAACGCCGTAGTTCGTAATGCCCACAGCCTCGATTGTCGGCAAATCTTTCCGCCCTTGAGAAAATTCTGACATTTTCATCAAGTACAGGTCACGTCCGATGTGTTTCCCTACTAATTCATTATATTTTTCCCTACAAATCGGCTCCAAACCACTACAATATGCACTTTTCTCCGTGCCTTCCATTGGTGTTGTTATGCTTGCCTCTACCTCTTGCCCATCAGTTCGAATTGTTCGCGCTCCCGTTATCACGTCACTGGGACCCTGCTATTAATCCCAATCTCTCTCCAATCCCGATCCCAAATCCCATGTCCATATTAATTTCATATCTAGACCTAGCCTATATTATATCACATCAGTCAAACACAATATTAATCAATTAATCCCAATCTCTCTCCAATCTCTATCCTAATCCCAATCTCAATCCCAAACAGGAGTCCAGTCCAGAGAGGGGAATTGGGGTCAGAGGAGTTTTGTCTCTTCGGATCAGTCAGGAATGTGACCCGGCCCGACCCGACTCGTGCCAACTCCAACTCCAGCTCCAGCTCAGCCACATGCACACATGGATGGCCCTGGAACGTCACTGGGAGCGAGTTCTCAAGAGAGGTCGTGACCTCAATCCCAGGATGCCCTCTGCATGGCTGCCACAGGGCAAGGCTAAGGTACAGTAGTGTTGGGGGTAGAAAGAGAGGTGTGTGTGTGTGTGTGTGTGTGTGTGTGTGTGTGTGTGTGTGTGTGTGTGTGTGTGTGTGTGTACATGTGTGTGGAAAATACTGTAGAAGGTGGTGTCGGCAACTATGCACAATACAATATGTGTTGTGTAAAAAGAGACAAAAATGGTGTGCAAACATGCATGCACGCAAAAACGCACTCACACACAAACACACACACACACACACACTCACACACAAAAACAGATAAAAATTCACAATTAATCCAACACACCAGTTGAAGCGGCCCCAGTCTCATATTAAGGACAAATATGCATGTGTCTGTTTGTATGTCTGTGCATGAGTATGGGTGGAGACTTGACGGAGAGAAAACAAAAGGATTTCCAGTATTCTCACCTGCCTAAAAATCACACAGACACACACACACAGACACACACACACACACACACACACACACACACACAGACACAGACACAGACACAGACATAGAGACTACCACACACCCCTTCCTGAGAAAAGTATCTGCCTGACGGCTTTGAGACAATAGGACTTAGGGCAACACGTAGGGTGTTACTGCTGAGGTCTGTTTGCATTGGGCTTCCACGAACAAGCAGGTACACATGCCATTCCTCTCAAAGCACACAACACACACACACACACACACGCTTGATATGCTCTTGCCTTTGTTTGATGAACCCACAGACCTATCCACATATCTTGTCCACATTCCAGTTGTGGATACACCCACCCACACACACACACACACACACACACACACACACACACACACACACACACCGTTGGCACTGCAACTCTTGTGCACCCAGCTCCAACATGCTGTACATCACATTTGGGTTGGCTTTAGCTTCATACTTATTTTTCCTTTACATTTCCATACGCCTCTGTTTTTCAAAATGTATGCATTGCATTTGCATGACTCTCTGACACACACACACACACACACACACACACACACACACACACACACACACACACACACACACACTCAAAATCTTCCTTTAGGTAATAACATGGATCAGCTTACATAAACTATTCAACCCACATCTCTGGATACAACCATTGGGTTTTTTTCCCTTCCTATTCCACTCATCTGAGTATAGTCATCTTTTAAAAGTATGCCATCCACACACACACACACACACACACACACACACACACACACACAATCTCCCTCATTCTCTGTCATTTGCAAGCACGCACGCACACACACACATTCTCACTCTCCCTCATTCTCTGTCATAAGCAAGCAAGCAAGCAAGCAAGCACACACACACACACACCCACACCCACACACTTGCAGGGACCTGATGTGTGTAACCGTGGGAACAGCAGTAAAGTACTAGTGGGGAGCATGCGAGAGCCCAACAATGATGATACACACAAATACCCGGGAACCACTTACTCTTGTGCACACACACACACACACACAGGTCTCAAAGGCGCCATGTCTACAGTCAGCTTTGTCCTAGTCTGGCAACCCCAATTTTACCTTTAGCTTAGCATAGACGCTGGAAAGTAATGTTGCCACAGAGTTTTTATCTGACAACATTACATTCCAGCGCCTATGCTAAGCTAAAGCTAAAAAATGGGTAAAATTGGGGATGTCATACTAGGAAAACGCAAGCACTGAGACCAAAATGCTTTTACCCACATATGTAACCAGTTTTCATGAAGAGGTGGACTATTCCTTTAAAGTTGTCTCTATGGTCTGTCTTAATGGTCCATGTTGTACAAAATACTTCGGTTCTTGCACAAACTGCCAGCAATCAGCAGTCTCCAACAACAAGGGCTACTAAATGGGTGGGCTGGCTCTAGAGTACTGCTTTAAAGGAATAGTCCACCTCTTTATGAAAATTGGCTATTCACCTCCTTACTCTGGGTTACATACTGTATGTGGGTAAAAGCATTTTGATCTCATTGCTTGTGTTTTCCTAGTATGACATTACCAATTTTCCCCATTTTTTAGCTTTAGCTTAGCATAGGTGCTAGAATGCAAAGTTGCCAGATAGCAATTGTTTGGCAACTTTACTTTCCAGTGTCTATGCTAAGCTAAACGTAAAATTGGGATTGCCCGACTAGGACAACGCATGCACTGAGACCAAAATGCTCTTACCCACATATGTAACTCCAGGTAAGGGAGTGAATAACCAATTTCCATAAAGAGGTGGACTATTCCTTTAAGGCAGACATTACTGTGGCTATAGCTTCAATGGGCATGAGCGGTGGGGAATGAGGGAGTGATTGAGTGAGTGAGTGAGTGAGTGACGCATGTTTTGAGTACAGAAAGCCGGGCTATTTTAATCCAAACCAGTGTGTGGGAACACTGAACCCTTTGACTTTTTCATTTGCAGCAGATTGCTTTTTGGCCACAACCACTTGCCATACTCTTCACTCTTCACCGGAACTCCAATGGGTTCTAATGCGGAACTCAACATCAGAATTGAAAAAAAAAAAAAATGGCAGAAGTTTTCCTGTAAGGGATGACCAGAAGAAGAGTAGACCTTCTACCATGAAACTGCACAAGAGGACATGTCAGGAAAAAGTGCACCTCCCATAATGCCAGCCCAAACCCACCCCCCTCAACCCCTCTCATCACCAAACAGATCAATGCAAGCCAGCTGAGTTTGGCGGAGTTCCAATGGCAAGTGTGCCAATGTTCTGGACTGGTGACAGCGGGAGTGGATTGATTCGGTTTACACACACACACACACACACACACACACACACACACACACACACACACACACACACACACACACACACACAAACAGCCCGGGGAGGACGGGCTCTTTACACTACCAGAGCCGAGAGGAGAGGAGATCAGATGATAGGCCATCTACTACGTGGGAAGCCTCATAGTAAAGTATAGTAAAGAGCTGGCTAATACAGTACAGCCAGCAGCAGCATCGCTGTTGATGCCAGAGGACTCCATCTTCTGTAGATGCCAATACACATACAGGTCTAATTGTCCAGTGTACTGTATTCATGTGTACGCATTATTTTAAGCTGGCCTTCATATCCACCTTATGCAGCCCCGCCCCTTTTTGTCTTTTTTTCTTCCGCGTTTGCCCTCCGATTGTCTTGGAACTTCCGTTAGACGCTGCCTCTCATTCAAATCAACGTAATTTTCATGAAATACCACGATCACAAAACTCCTTGTTGTAGCCGTAGAAACACAGTTTTTACTGCTGAAAACATCATTTTTTATCAGGCGACGAACTGTTCTAACTTTATTGATTGATGTAGTGAGCACAACTTCATAATAAGACCACTTATATTAGACCGTTAAAACACCAAATATCACAACGCTAAGTCAATGCGTTGCTAGTCCGGATGTTGAGTGACAATCGTCATGGCAGCGCCCATGTTTACCCGCGGAATAAGGTGGATACTGTACATATTAACATATACAGGTATAATTGTTGAGTATATTAGAGTGTAGAAGAAGCCTTTTAAGCTGTTGATGCCAGGCTTGCATGTACTATCAACACAGACCGAATTGTTCTAGAGTGTAGACACAACATTTTAAGCGGTTGATACCTGGTCTTCATATGTATACTGTACATATCAACACATACAGGTCTAATTGTTCTGTGTATTATAGAGTGTAGACGCATCATTTTAAGCTGTTGATGCCAGGTCTTCATGTACAGTAGATGTTGATACAAGTCTATTTGTTCATATTACTGTGTAGAGGCAGCCTTATGTGGTGTTAATGCCAGACCTTCATGTATTGCAGATGTTCAAACATTATGTGTTTTCTTTGCGCGTGAGGAACTGTACTGTATTGACTGCGGAAACAAATTTCCAGTATTGACAAATAAAAGGCTATTATTATTATTATTATTATTATTATATCATCATTATTATTATTATTATTATTATTATTATTATTATTATTATTATTATTATTATTATTATTATTATTATTATTATTATATGTCGATATACACAGATCTAATTGTCCAGTGTATTACCGTGTAGAAGCAGCATTCTAAGCCGCTGCAGTGCATGGCTGAGGAGAATGGAAGCTGGATTACCTGCTGCTACAGTCTTGAGAACATGCTGTTACCAGTGACGACAGTCAGAGAAACAAATACTGACTGATTTATTACACAAAGGATTAGACCAGACAGATCCTACAGAGAGAGTGCCTTAGCATTGAGCTGGAGGAGACTACAGTTGTCCTTGTAGATGATGTAATTGGATGGTTTATAATACTGTAAGTCTTTATAGGTAGTTAGTTATTGTGAGGTGGGGTGTGCGGGGGGGTTGCGGGATTACTAACGTTTTGTTGGCAACTGATTGTTCTAACTCAGGGGTGGGCAATTATTTTGGCCAAGGGGCCACATTGTCTTTTAAATTTTGACTAACGGGCCGGGTGTTAACAGTTAACCAACTGATGTCTGTAGATTGGCAAGTCTCAAGCCAGTAGCCCCACTTTCTTCAGAGGACATGTTAATATGCAGGTTTAAAAGGGTGGAATTTGATTTTCATGAATACAACACATTTGATAAATAAGGCCTATAATCTAAGTCACCATGAATAAATGAGGAGAAATAATTTTATTTTGAGAGGACTCCACGGGCCGCATTAAATAGCTCCGCCTTAGTTTGCCCAGGTATGTTCTAACTGCTACTCTAGGACCTGCTTCAGTTTCTCAGGGTCCTTAGTGAGATATGGAGAGTCTGTAAGCCACTATGGCAGAGAAGGTCAGTATTCCTATGGCTGTAGTTGTAGCAACTGTACAAGAATAGCTTAAACAGAAATGGTATGTCAACAACATGGCCACTAGTACAAGAGCCCCATAGTTTGATAATGTGATACTTCAAATGTTCTGTGTGTGCTATGCTATGCTAGGCTAACTAGCTTGAAATAAGGCTCTTTTGATGAACATTGCATGAGGTATCCAACCACAGACATGGAATAAGCCATGAAATAGAACCTGGTTTCATCCACCACCTTTGGTTCAAGGGTTCAGTGTTTGGTGTTTAAACACGTCAACATGCTTGACTTCAGGAGGGCGTGTGGTGGGGGCCCCTGCTCTATGACTAAGAAAACACCTGCTGCGGGAAAAAAACAAGGAGGATGTCTTCACACCTTGGTAGGCAATTAAAATAGCCAGACCTATGTGTATGTCTGTTGCATAAACATTACATATACCTGCGGTTTTCCATTTATGAGGTTCGTATATTTGTGTGCTTAAATGTGTGTGTCAGTCATCTCACTCACTTTCTCCCTTACTGGGTAAGAGTGTGTGTGTGTGTGTGTGTGTGTGTGTGTGTGTGTGTGTGTGTGTGTGTGTGTGTGTGTGTGTGTGTGTGTTGTGTGACTAGAGTGACTTCCTCTCTGGCCAGTGAGGCTTGCCCTGCCATGAGTACCCCTGTCTGGTATTCTAACGAGGGGCTCAGTAGCAGCCGGCCAACACACACACACACACACACACACACACACACACACACACACACAGGATATATGAACTACAAACACACACAAACAACATCCTCACCTCAATAAACACAGCTAGTAAAAAATAAAACAGCTGGAGTGGAAACAGAGACAGACAGACACACACACACACACACACACACACACACACACACACACACACACACACACACACACACACACACACAGAGGTATACAGACATGCACAGAATCAAAATGCATAGGGTCCAAATTCATTATGGCTTATGATAATTCAGTCTTTGGTAAAAGCCCCATCTTTTGGTACAGTACCTAGCCTAATTCTGAAGGAGAATTCTAATATTGAGTTCCACATTAGAACTCCATTAAATACTGGAGTTCCTGCAAGGAGCATAACGGGACCAATGAGAAGATGAGAGTGCATGAGTGAGAGTGAGAAGTGAGAGTATGTGTGTGTTTTTGTCTGGTAAACCACTGCGCAGAATGACTCATACTGGCTCAGTGTGAGGATTTGAAAAGAATAAATAAATAACAAAAGAACACAGAAATGAGAGAGAGAGAGAGAGAGAGAGAGAGAGAGAGAGAGAGAGAGAGAGAGAGAGAGAGAGAGAGAGAGAGAGAGAGAGAGAGAGAGAGAGAGAGAGAGAGAGAGAGAGAGAGAGAGAGAGAGAGAGAGAGAGAGAGAGAGAGAGAGAGAGCACAAACAGGGAGAACCCTGCTCATACCAGGGACTCCAGGCTTGGGACAGACCATTCTGCACCCCCAGGGCCCTCCTTCTCCTACAGCCCATCACCCTCTCCCTGCTTGCTAGAACACTCCAACAAACTAAAGCTGGCAAAAGACCTACCGATTATTAACTCCGATATTGATACGATGGAACGTCAGGGCCAGTCACGGGTAATCATGAGCAGTCGCAAGTTTCAGTCGTGGCAAGAGTCGTTATGTATGTTTGGGTGACAGATTTGTAACAATGTGATTCTTTCCATTGTTGACGCAATTAAGACTGAGTCGGACTGAATTGATATGATCTTAACCGGTCCGTTCTAGGGTTGCTAACCCTGTTACACTAAAAAAAAAAAAAAACTCAACCTTCAGGATGAACACACCGGCACAAGACAAGATTCTTGATACATCCTGTAACCACTAAAACTCAACCTGCAGAATGAACACACCAGCACATGACAAGAATATTCTAGATTTCTCTTGAATTCTAGATTCCTCCTGCTAGACCAGCACTCAGACGCACCGGCACAACTCTACTCTGTGGGCTGGGCCAAGGCTAGGCTACATGTTGTTTACGTCGTCTGAAGGATGGAGGGAGCACATTCCCAGAATTCCTCCTGACGGTCAAGGATGGATGTTTACAAGCCGGATGCTTTGCTTGAAGGTTCCACTGACAGCATTCAAGTGCTGGTCAGTCGACAGAAACAAGCAAAAAGGATGCAGTTGAACCTTGCAGTTGAAACACATAAACATAAACATTCATAACCTCAAAAATAGCACACCGTAAAGGTATGTTAAGGGACAGCTCATGCATGTCGGATGAACTTTCCACATCAATTACAGGTCCGGTACACAACTCTGATAACTGTTTAGTTTGGGCTTTTCCCCCATCTCCATCTCAACAGAATAAACAACATAGAGGAGCTGGCCCCAACAACCTCACTGATACTATGCACTTTGTTTTGGTTGTTTTTGCCAATTCATTTTCAGATAGTCCTCTGCATTGTCAATGTTAAAGTAAAAGCCAGAAGGGTTAAACAGACCACTGAATAGTGACCAAGATACAGTAAACAACCATAATATGTTAGCATGTAGCATGAATAATTCTGGTCTCCATGTCGTCACAATGGGAGGCCTATAATGCTAAACCTTTCAATGATCTTTCATAATCAGCGTAGAGCTTGACTGACTCTGGTCTGCAAAAGCAAGATCCCTCAGTCACACACACACACACACACACACAGACACAGACACACACACACAGACACACACACACACACACACACACACACACACACACACACACACACACACACACAGACAGACAGACACACACAGACACACACAGTCACACACACACACACACACACACACACACACACCACAGGGAAAAAGAACTCAGAGCTACACTTAACATTTGCCCCTCATGCTCTCTGGATCGAGTACAGGCCTAGCCTACTTGTCAAGCAGCAGTGACACTCCCCTTGTCCTGCAATACCTTTGGGTCCTGATGTCTCCATATCATTTCAAACTTGTCAGCGAAAGAAGTGACATACAAAAACAAATAGGCTAGACAGGCAGGCCTGCACCTGTAGGATTGCTTCAGAGCCCTCAGTGCCTCTGTCACTCACGTCACATTCAGCCCGCTCTGTTCTGAGTTCTTTCTCTGTTCTTGTAGCCACCAAGCTGGTTCTTTCCCTTCCTTCTTTCTTTCTTTCTTTCTTTCCTTTTTCTTTCTCTTTTCTTCTTCCTGGTGTAACCGGTCCTCAGGAGGACAACACCTTCGTCACCTTTGACCTCATGCAAGCATGCAAGCCAACATGGATTCTGGATTCCCTCTCTCTAGATTCTAGTCAAGCGAGCAAGCGAACATGGGAGGCAGACCAGAACAGAGAGAGACTGTCAAAGCAGTCATTGTTTTCAAAGAGATGTGTGCAAGGAGTTCAACCTGAGGATCTCTCCATGTGGTGGGAAGTGTGCGTGTGTGTTTGTTTGTGTGTGTGTATGTGTGCGCACACGAATCAGTGAGTGAGTGAATGCAAGAGAGGGCAAGCATGTGCAAACTGGTATAATCTATGTGCATGTGTTTGTGTGTGTTTAAGAGAGAGAGAGGGCAAGTGTGTGCAAATTGGCAGGCTATATAATCTACGTGTGTGTGTGTGTGTGTGTGTGCTTGAAAGAGGACAAGTGTGTGCAAATTGGTAGCGTATATAATCATGTGTCTACCCCTGTGTGTGTGTGTGTGTGTGTGTGTGTGTGTGTGTGTGTGTGTGTGTGTGTGTGTGTGTGTGTTTTGGTAGGGTTCTAGTGCGCTCTGTTCTCATCTCATCATCCCACCTGCTTCTTGGAAAGGGGAGCCGTTGGCATGGAGATGGTGAGACCTCAACGAATAATATGCAAAGCTTGAATATGAACACACACTACACACACACACACACACACACACAATAGAGCTCTGGTTTGGGCCAGTTATGATGGAGCAGGCATGAAATTCTTGCTTTAGGGGGCATTCATACCCTCGCTTTTCTCTTGTTCTTCTACTCTCGTGTCCACACACACACACACACACACACACACACAGCCTATATTTTCTCTGCCTCACAGACCATTTTGATGCGTCCTACTAAAGCTCGCTCTGTACTTATTAAAGGTGGCAAAGTGCAGCCAAGAACAACAAGCAACCCCTGAGATTCCCCAAATCTAGACTGATATAGCGTCACCACACACACACACACACACACACACACACACACACACACAAAAAGGGGTTATTTAATGGTCGCCATCACATAGAAGTCATAATTTAGTATGAGGTCAGTGAGTGTGTGTGACTACACGTCTCTCTGTGTGTGTGTGTGTGTGTGTGTGTGTGTCTGCATATTGGGCTTCATCTCAGGCACTTGAAAGCAACTGATGCACAAATGCCAAACAGTGCCACACGTCATTGACTTGAATCCTTCCCTAATAAGACGATGCCCTTTTAAAAAGCAGTGTGCGTTACAATGCTTTCACTCACAGCCATCGAAAGTGTCATACACTTGTAGCTAAGCCATAAATTTAAAGAGTTACTCAGTTAACTTAAACCAATCAGAGAAGAGATCTGAGATCCGGTAACTACGGTTACACACAGGAAATATTCTGCCTTTAAAACAGAATACTGCCAGTATTTGGTTTGCGAGCAAGTCATTTAAACTCCTCATAACGATGGTCATCAATCAATTTGGCCGTATTCTGGTTTCTGGTTCTCAAACTAAATATTCCCAATATTCAGTTTAAAACCGACATATTCCCTGCATGTACCGTAACTGCAGTCATTGTTTGTCTTTCTTGTGAGTTTATTTCCCCCTCCTCTTCACCTCAAGCTGGTGTGTGGTTTCTTCTGGACGGTGCATAATGGCTGCCATGCATCACCGAGGTGGGTGTGACACATTGGCGGTTGCTAGTGAGGTCCCCATTCCATAGGAAAGTGCTTAGGGTTATCTTGAAAAGCGTTATGGAATTGTAAGTTATAGTAGTAGTAACTAGGCCTAGTAGCAGCAGAAGCAATGGTGTCCTTTTTTACTCTTACATGTTTATTAGTCTGTCTGTTCAAAGCCAAGTAAAGCAAAAGCATAGTTAACTCATTCAGACTTCCGTCACGGCCTATAAACTGGAACACATTGGCTTAGGCCTTTGTGGTTACTTTGGACCGAACCAAAGACTTGCCTATTCCTGCCTATTCTAGCCAGCTAAATAGATAAACAGGACACAGGCACTCATGCTCAGATACATGCCCAAGAATACACGTTAGACAGGTTGCTGAGCGCTAGACTTTTGCCAAGAAGCAAGGCCCTTGTTGTCTTTAAAACTGCTGATGAGCAGTGTGCATGTGCTGGGGTGTGTGAGCATGACTGGGAGAGGATGTGTTTCAGAGGACTAAGAAAGAGGAGGTTTGTATTGTTGACAGACCTAGCAATAGGCTAAACACTGCGTCCGTGTGTGTGTGTGTGTGTGTGTGGGGGGGGGGGGGTGTTAAGGTGTGCCCTTCTTCTAATAACATCAAGAGTGACAAGAGTGAATGACTGAGATAGGTAAGCCTATGGTTTTTCAAAGACAGCAGTGTGGCTCTATGCTCAGCTAAGGTTTTCAATGATTTAGGCTATTTCTAAGGTAACAAGTTTTACTCCTCTAGAGCAGATTATTAAACAAAGAACGAAACCGCCTTGTTTCTTTCAGCAACCAAAAGCCGCTGAACACTATAATAAATGTGACTGCGAGGAGGGTATGGACGCCTAGTACATTTCGCAGTCGGTGTCTGCGGTGCCATGCAAGCATCATTAAGCTTCAAGAAGTGTTGAATAGTCAAGATAGTTCATAAGCCATTATATTTTTAATGTTTTGGTTTGAGGGCTTTGGTAAAACAGAAATGCTTCGAACGTTTAAGGACACAAGCGCCCGATAGCTGCATGTCGTGCTCCAATAACAGGGGGCGGGGTGTAGGGCTTGTCAAACAATTCCAGCAGCGTGAACATTTTTGGAATTCCATCACGGCCGTCTGGAACAAGGTAACCTGGCTAGCAGGCTAACGTTCCCTAGCTTGCCTCACTGTAAAACACAAATTGCGAGGTTCCAAATGATTATTCTCGGGAATGCCGTTGTTTTTGTTAGGACCGAGGAAATTAAAAGTTAAAGCGAGAGACATTTACCCCAACTTCTCTATGCTAAACGTCATTCCTGTTAGCCGTTGCTAACCACATAGCTCCACAGCAGTGGCAGACAGCTCATGAAATACCCAGAAAGAGGGAAAACATCCAGCCCCATGGAATGTTTGCCACATTCCACCCAAACTGTGCACCGCCGTTATCTGAAACAAATAAAGATGGATTGAACACATACCTGCAATTCTGCTCGTTCCAACTCCCATTGCGCTCTTTCGACCTCAAACCGGGCCCATTCGTGCTGCAGAAAGTGCAATATCCCCGGGATACTGTACTGCGCCCTGGCCGCCTCACCGCCCCCGCCGTCACCGCCGGTTTGTGGTGCTTTCCCACTGCCGCCGCTGGCTAACAACGAGTTGTTGTTATTGTTGAAGAACACACCGGGGCCTGCCTGATCGTCCATGGCTAGGCCAGGTTGAGGAGGTGTCGATGCCCAAGCGTGTCGCCTATTTTCTCCTCTGTCGCTCTTGGTGTATCCGTCTATGTGCACAAAATGGACAATGTACCGCTCTTCCCACAGCTCTCTCTACTGGTGCTGAGCATGCAAACTCATGTCTGGTTGTCTTGTCATGCGGTGACGTCAACTCCAAAAGCACGCCTAGATCTCCCCCACCCCCTCCGCATTTTGTCAACATCCTCGTTTTGGATTGGCCTCAGAGGCCCATTCACACGGCGATCACCAATGAGATTTCAGGGAATCCAAAAGCAAATTAATCATTGCATTACGACGTCTTGAAAATTACTATCTAGGCTACATAAAAAATGAAGAGGAAAAAAGACACTCACTGACTCCAATGTAACCTGATATTCTGATTGTTCTGCAGTCAGATATGATAGTATTGTCATCATTTTTCACCAATGTGTGAACAACATTCTACTCAAGACATGAGGGCCACCTCCCTTAGGCCTAGGCCTACCTTTAGGTGTGGTAGCCTAATAGACCATTCATTTTGCTCATGTTAAAGTGAGCTGTCTGGAGTGTTTTTAACATGTTAAAATGTCTAGGTTATAGCCTTCACTTTAGATTAGGTTTGTCATGCCTGCTTATGAAATAGCCTTTTCATCACACATAGCCTATCTAGTCAGTGTTGTATGAAATCATTTCCTAGGACTGTAAGCCAAAGCTAGAAAAACAGAGGCTGCTTTTGCTTAAAGCAGGGGTTGAGAACCTTTTTGGCTGAGAGAGCCATGAACGCCACATATTTTAAAAAGTCAATTCCATGAAAGCCATACAATATAGAGGCATGTCAGAGGCATGTCTTTTATTCGTTTGATTGTCTAGTCTTTATTCGAGAAGTCATCTAAAAGTTCATTGGCAACATCAAGCATGAGTGTTTTGGCATACAGGGGCGCCGCCCGGCACTGACAGGGGTGGCCCCAGAGAAAATTTTAATATAAAAATCAATATTTGAGGGACTTAAAAGCTCCCTAGCTCAAAGCATCCACCACACAGTCTCACCAAAGACCATGGAATGCTGAGCTCCGCTTCAACCCTCTCTGGTCTCACTCCATCTGTGGCTCTCCTCGAATCTTATCTGATTGTTTTACAGCTAGACAGGTAGAACACATCATGTCAGACACTCCCTCATTCTCTGCCTCCCTCCCCACAGCTTGATGTAGGCTAGTCTATGACATGACAGAACGAACGAGAGTAGCCTGCTTAGATTATGAAGATACAGTTTATAACATTAGGCCTACCTGCATGCAATTGACCTTTGGTAAAAAATGGTCATGCCAATAAAACACTCTCCAAATTCTTTGTTAAAGCCTCCCACACCCACTCAGATAGTGTTGTTTCAGGGCCGGTTCTAGCCTTTTGGTGCCCTAGGTCAGATCACACTGGGACTGCGAGGCTGCATCAGCAGGGGGATATAATCAGAAACTATCTCTGTCCAGGTCTTGAATCATTTTTCTTTGCCGGCTACTCTCACGTCCATTCACGATTTGTATTGCATTGTAGGAGCAGATTGTGTAAACTAAACAGCAGTCAGCATGGGCAGCAAGGTTAACTTCACCGTTAACTTGATATTAGACCGCTGATTTTGCTTACAGTCTTCCTTACTTCCTTGCAAGTTATGTGACTGCACATGCAGGGACGTCATTTTGGACCAAATCATTTTGGGCCCTCCCAAACACTGATTTCAAAATTCAATTTTTTTCTGGGGCCCCCGGTCAATTTCAGACCCTTAGAATCATCCCAACTTTTCCACCCCTATCGGTGCCCCTGGCCAACCAGGGCTCATTCATTCATTCCATTTTCATATGAATCCAAGACAGACATGAATGAGGGGATGCAGGTGTGCAGACAAAGTTGTTGCACGCACACACACACACACACACACACACACACACACACACACACACACACACACACACACACACACACTACAAACACATGCAGGGGCATACATATGATTGCCTTTTTTTCTACTGCCTAAATGCCAGTAGTGTTGATCTGTGTTACTCCCCCAGATGAATGGTGGGTTGTGCAAACACAAGATAATAGATAAAGGTGTCTTCTTTGACTCTGGATGTAAGGTCCGCATGTTTAGATGAACGCCTGTCTGATATGGTCAGATTCCAGGTATCATTTCAGGGAGCAGCTTCTGTCAGCTGTCTCTGAATAAATTTAGCTGAGCTTTGTAAGTTCTTTTTTCATTTGACAAACAACACATTCAAGTTGTCTTATTATTATTGGCCCTATTGTTGGCCCTTCAGATTGGATGAGAACCAGGATGAACATTCTGCAAAGAAAATACTTAGAAGAAACACCCTCATCAAACACATCAATGTGCTGATCAAGCTGTTGCTTGTGTTGCTTCCAATTTTATAGGCTGTTAACTTGATTTTTTTTTACTACTTGCTTGTTTTAAACTCTCAGGTTCAATATTTAGACAACAGAGATGACACAGGCCAAGGTGTTACAAAATAGCCTATAGCTAGACTAGGCTATCTCTTGCGCTCATTCAATAGAGTCACACAATTGTCCTGGCAAGACAAAGGGTTAAAACTGGGTTTTGAAGTTAGATCTATAATCGGGCTTCTATTTTATTTTATTTATTTTTTTATTTTTTATTTATTTATTTAATTAATTAATTTTAGGTCTCTTCATTTGTAGGCCTAACGCCGGAGATGGACGTCTCCTGATAGTAGGCTAGCCAACTTCTGACTAGAGGTAAGCCTTGCCTTGTATAATTGGAAGAGCTTCTTGACTACGTCAGAGACGCCAAACTATTTAATTTCTCCAAATGTTCCCCGCAAGCTTAAGCTTAGCCGGGTGAGAGGTCGTGAGAACTGGGCGAGTGGACGGAGAGGCAACAGCATGCCTCCCTTCGACAAGACTCCGCACCCCAAACCTTTCAAACAACGGAAAAGTTTCGGTGAATAGCCACTTGTGGCGACTAGTCACTTGTAAACAGACTTATGTGGATTAGACTAGCGTACTAAAAGCCTAATATTTTTACTCTGAACTTTCAATCAACAGTTGTCAGAAAACAAGAAGTGGCGGGGATTCGGACCAAATTCCCAACCAAAGTCCCGGTGAGTCATCGTCTGTGGCGCACACCGCCGCAGGCTAATTGTGTCAAATTATCAAACTGCTAAATCAATTGATGAGTATGATTTAGTTTTTGTTCTTTTTTTGTCAAAAGGTCATAATCGAAAAGTATCATCGAGAGAAATATCTACCAACATTAGACAAGACCAAGTTTCTGGTACCCCAGGAACTCACAATGACTCAGTTTGTCACAATATTGAGGTGAGTGAGTTATGGCTAAAATGATATGGCTGATTTCTCCAGCATGTCCATTTTGACTGTTTTGGCTCAAACAAAATGTTTTGGTTCACACAAGAGTGCACATAGTTTCATCAACCACCCATTAAAATGTATTCATTTATAAATTGGTTATTCTGTTAAATATTTTCTTTTGCGCTTCCCATAATTATCCCTCCAGGAACCGCATGACTCTGATGCCAAGTCAAGCGTTTTATCTGCTTCTGCACAACAAAGGCATTGCCAGCATGTCTCTCACCATGGCTCAAGTCTACAAAGAATATAGGGACGAAGACGGATTTCTTTATATGACCTATGCTTCCCAAGAAATGTTCGGACAAAGTTTGGACGCTGGTCAAATCGGGGATACCTCTGGTACTTAAAAGACTTTAGACTTCTTATCCACAGGTCTCTCTGGACACCTGGTTTTTAAAACCTATAAGCTTTATCTATGTTTGTCTACAATGTACTGTCGTTTTAATAATGTAAATGTGTTAAATAAATTAATTTCCTTTTCCAAAACGTATGTTCGTTGTCATTGGGCCTGCACCAAGCGTCATTTCGGTGAGTCCTGCCGCGTGTCCACTAGGTGGAGTAGTGTCTCTACAATTGATCAGGAGCAATTAGGTCTACCTTTTACATTTTTGACAACACTTAATCATCGATAGATGGCTGTCGCGTACAGCTGGGTGAAATGGAGATAACGGACACCTGCTTTCCCGTTCACATTCTATGGTCACCTGGTGCGCCACAGTTCTTGTAGTGTAATCACATCATACCTTTCATCATTGTCTTAAGTGTTTGATTATACACTTTAATGACTAGGCTTCAATGCAAATTTCAATCAAACTTTATCTGCCATATTTGCAAGGAACAATAAATTATTTTAAAATGGCTTCCATCCTGTGATTGCCTTTTGTTTTGGACATGAGTGCTGTTAAAATATTAAATTTGGGGGCTTGCCAGAACGAAAAGGATTATGACTGTAAAAAAAAAAATGTATGTTGTCTTTGAACTTGGTCTGTGAATTGATTGCATTAATGTCCAAAGTTGGCTCAGCCCTTTTATGTGAAGCCGTGGTGTGCTGTCTAGCCTAAAGAAACAGAAAATTTGATAGGCCTACTACATGGGCTGTGTAGCGAGATCATTTAGCATTAACCGAGTTGGACATATAGGAAAATAAACTGAATGGGACAGTAGGGGAGTTTCTGTTCCCCATGTGGTTGTAGTAACTTGAAATTTTTGGAAAGCCCTTCAGGACTCCACACAGATTTAGGGGGAACCAGGTTTGGACCTTGATTCAACTGCATGAAATGGGCCCTGACCTGATGTTGGTTAATTTAGTTAGCTACATCAAATTAAGGTTCATGATCTCTTTCCACTGGCAAACTTGTAGAAGTAAAATATGAATTTTAAAGTTATTAAATAAGTCTTGATTGTGAAAACACAGCCGTTATAGGCTAAATGTAACTGCATTTGACCTGAAGATTATTCATTCAAGTATTGTGTGAATTTGTCAATATGCTTTAAATACGTGAAATCAGTACACTAACATAGCACAAGAACAATCTGTAGTTTTTGCTCTTCTGAAAAGTTGGTGAATGTCACTTTGCCCAATAACTTCAAAGTACTTAAAAAATCCTGCAGGGGGAGATGTTGAGCCACGTTCTGAAGCCCTTGCAGCAGGTGCAGTCCGAGAGCTACAGTACATTTTTGCTCTTCATCTCTCGGGCTGTATTGATGCAGTCTGACGACACGGCACAAGCCAATGCAGTTCAATACCCGTCCAGACTTTATGGCTGCCCAGTAAATTTAGTAGTCCTGTCCTGTGGATTTATGATCTTCAGGGCCCAGCCCTCTCTGATAGGCTACACCTCACTAAGAGGTGACTGCAGTATATCTGAGGCTGAAAATGGATTGCTCCTTCACCAAAGGGTGGGGTAGGGTAGGGGTGCTGCTGTGGTGGGGGGGTAGGGGGTTTGGAGGTGGCAAAACAGAAAGGTACCATATGGTGACTTGTCATATGAAAAGGAAGGACTACCTAAATGCCCTTTTGGTGTTGGGACATAAATATGTAACACACACACACACACACACACACACACACAAATCTCCAGATTAATTAATTGAGTGGCAGTATTCCATTTGCATTGTTGAAAGGTCAACAGGAAGGAATGTGTGATAAGAGGAAGGTAAATTAGCCAGAGTTTTCAGTCAGACAGTCTGAAGTCAATTAGAGAGCAAAGAAGTCATTTCTTTTATTTATTCATGATGATGAGCAGGGTCCCGTCTGTCTGTCTGCCCAAACAAACTGCAGCGTTAAAAAAAGAAGAAGAGAGGAATACAGGTTGATTGAGTGGCTTTCAAGTGTGTCTGCTTTAAACTTCATCTTTTATGAAGTCTGAGCTTGATTAAACAACTTTCTTTCCCACTTTCTAGCCTGTCCACAAAGATGTATTGTGCATGTCCTATTGTATGGGTCAGGGCCGGTTCTAGCCTTTTTGGTGCCCTAGGCCAGATTTGAGTGTTGCCCCCCCCCCCCCGCCCTAAAAATATAAGAGAAAAACTGAAGGAAAAAAGTAAGAAATGTATTGTGGTGCCCCCCTGATATTTGGTGCCCAATAGGCGACTGCCTCATTTGTCTATGCCTAAAACCAGCCCTGTAGGGTTTTGAATTTGATATGGTGTTATGTGCTCGGACTAGTGTCAGAATCAATGTTTAAGTACCCAGAGGTCACACAGGTATAAGTTATACCCTACCAAGAAAAACTTGGTTCAAGTCCAAGTCATACACTAGTTACTTTTTGTATTTTGTACTATTTACTGTGAATTTAAATTTAAATTCCACCACTGAAGCTATTAAAATTCTTTTTTCATCATGTATACTTTCATTCAAAATAAAGCATTACGCCAGTAGCTGGGTTGTTAAGATCTGACAAAGTTACTGTTAAGAGCCATAGCAGTGGTTTTCAATGAGCGTGCTACTGCAACGTTGCCCAAATAGCTAGAGTAAGTACAAAAAAAAAAGGCTTGACATAGTATGATACTTTGGGAATAGGATTATCAGATCCCTACACATGGAATCGAGCATTTCAAACATTGCTGATTTACACGTAGCTTAAAAAACAAGGTAAGCGCACAAACATTCTTTGAAAAACGTGTGCTCGGATGCTTTCAGTGACAGAAGTATCATGCTATGTCAAGATATCTTTATTGTTGTTTATCCACCCTCTCCGTCAGATCACTTATAAACTAAAGAGTGAGGATTGTGCAAGTATAAAATAAACTTTTGAGTCCAAGCATTTCCCCAAAAAGAGATCCTCATAAAGCCTTGATATTATGTTTTCAATTACTTTGTATCTTTGAAGTCCAAAAAGATGAACTTTTGGTGACACTGTTTCTATTTTAATAGTCATGCCAATCGTGCAGATTGAATTAAATTGGATTGGAACCAAGCCAAACTGGGAAAAAAATAATCATAGACTTGAAGCAGATTCCTCATTTTAAAAAAAATCATGCTGTTTCTTAGCAACCATTCACTGTGTCATTTGTCAGCAGCGTGCTATCATGTATTGATCTCTCCCTGCTCAAGTCAGTGAAGTTTTATTAGTAGGCCTGAAGGCATGTTTGGTTATGGTCTTAGAAGAGGGTTTCGTCACTTTGAGAAACACAGCCCCTCACACATTAGACTATGTGCATTTAACACTTTTATCCAAAGTGTCTTACATTTGTCAAATATCAGGGCCGATAGGCCCAGAGTTACCCATGGCCAATGATGGCAGATGGGATTTTGGAACCACAATTTATAGGCAACTAGCATGCAAGACAGGTTCCTTAACCGCAATCACCGCCTCACACAAAACACTTTAACGAGGACATGAGGTAGTCATTAAAAATTTTCTTTTTGAATACAACAGCTTTTTCTCAGAGTGCTAATTATGTAAACTTCTTGGCAACTTTTTGCCGTTGACATTGTTCATGGACTTTAGGTGGTGGTTAATATTATTTCCATCTTTGCCACCAGTTTTCCCAAATTTTCCAATGTTCTTGCCTAGGGTTCTTCACCGTAAAACCAGCACAATGTTACCACATCTGCAGACTTAAGTCGGTATTCTCCCAGGTGCTAAATTCCAAAAAAGTGCTTAGTGCAGACTAAAACGCATGGAGCTAAGCACTTTTTTGGACTTAAGCTCCTGGGAGAATGCCAGCCTTAGTCATCAGTCTCAACCTGTTTAAACATTTTTTTTTTCTTAATTTTCCTTTACATCTATTTTAGATCATAAGTAGTCCAGTAGCCTCGAATCTGACCGTTGTTTACAACGGACTGAACCACTGACCTGTAAAAAAAATCCCCAAGAACCTCCTCACTGTAAACACCTGTAAACACACTGCACCTGCTCTCTCTCTCTCTCTCTCTTGAATACTTTCCTCATCTCTTTTATCCACCAGCCAGCCAGCCAAACTTTTTGTCCT
>JAODXP020000033.1:7327898-7332898 GCA_027497455.2 Sardinella longiceps | reverse complement strand
AAAATAATCTGATTAATCACAGTTTTGCAATGATTATCATGATTAATCCTTTAATCAAGTTCAACTCATTTCTCCAAGAATTTGATGCTGGGTAGTTGACTTATTTGCCCTGTAAAGGCCCTGATCTAAAGTTGGCTGTTCGCTCAAATGGCACCTTCATGTCTTCCCCAGGTCCCCAAACATGTTGTTGGACAGTCAGGAGCAGCCTACGTTAGTGACTTGATAGCGAGCCATTTTCATCTGAAATTGAACAATAGGCTACATGCCATGAAAGGGAACTATCCATCAGGATTAATCTGAGTTATTTTTTAATCGGTTAATTTTTCTGATTAATCACGGATTAATCAGTTAATTTCCAGCACTAATATATACATACATATACTGTACATAAGTACTATTCTGCCCTCACTGCTTCCCCAGCACAGTTAGGCAGATAGCTAAACTTTCCAATGAAAGACACAAGGCTGTAGATTCCTTTAGGATGTTTACTTGTTCCTCAATGGCAAAGTAAAAACTGAAACAGACAGTACATTGAAATGAATATAGGCCTAAAGATTCGGTGGTCCTACTACAAGATACATTGTTTCAATATGAAGTAGGCTCGTCAAGTAGATAAAACAAATAGAACAAAAAACAAATAGAAAAGACATACAATATACAAAAGGTAAAAGGTGCATGCAATGTGGTAAAATCATTGTAAACTTACAAGCTGTGCTTCTCAGAGTTCGCAACGTATTTTAAGCAATAGAAGTAGCCTAACTCTCAGAAATACTTTAGGACTTGTGTTTAGATCAGTTAACAGCTTAAATAGTGTCCATGGCAACGTAAACAAATAATGCATGGAATAGAATTCTGACAGAACTCTACATACTGGCTCTCATCCTGAGCCAGAACAAGTACATACATACATCCATGGCTTTGAACTCATGGATTTTTTTAAGTCATGATGGACATTGAGGTTTTAAATGGAAACACCAGGGGGCACTGTTGCTCCTTCGGAAGTTCTGTCCCCCACTATAAAAAAAAGAGTATTTTTCTGTTCCAGTTCACTTCACTCATCTCTCTCTTTCTCTCTATCTCTTTTCTCGCCCTCTCTCCGTGGCCTCCCCTCTTCTCTCTCTTCTTTCTCTCTCTGTCTCTCCTCTCTTCACGTCACCTTCCCGTGGTCGCCGACTGTAACTCTCCTGGAGTATCGGGTTTCCCCCGAGCGTGGTCGCGTGTGAACGGCAGACGTGTACGTACGCACACACACACACACATACACACACCGAGCGTGGTCGCGTGTGAACGGCAGACGTGGCGAGAGGCACAGGGCCCTGCGGAGTCTCCGGAGCTCAGGCCCTCCAGGAGGCCCGACTGTTTACACACACAGACACACACACACACACACACACACATATACAAATACACACACACACACACACACACACACAACCAGAACCAGAACCACACGGCATAGGCCGGCTTCCTCAGAGGGGACAAATCACTCACACATGTTCCAAAGAAGACATTTCGGAACCCGCCAACACACACACACACACACACACATGCCCTGAGACACACACACACACACACACACACAGATTCACAAATTGCAAACACTGTGAAAGGACGAGAGTGTGTTTACAATGTCACTGAATCCCTCTGTGAAAAATGGCGGCCAGCACTGCAGGGTTTGGTGAGATGATGAAAAAAAGAACGCTGGCAAGAAAGAGTGAGGGACAGAGAGAGAGAGAGAGAGAGAGAGAGAGAGAGAGAGAGAGAGAGAGAGAGAGAGAGAGAGAGAGAGAGAGAGAGAGAGAGAGAGAGAGAGAGAGAGAGATGGAACACAACACTCGCTAACAGCCGTGGCTAATGCATTTGTAGGCTAATGGATATATAGGTCAAGGGTTGGCAGAAAGGATGGATGAATGGAGGATAGGAGGAAGGAGGAATAGGTAGGTAAATAGATGGATAGATGGATGGATGGATGGTAAGAGAGATGGATGGGGGAGGAAGGAAGAGAGTGAGAGGGAGGTGTGTGTGTGAGTGTGTGTGTGTGCGTGTGTGTGTGTGTGTGTGTGTGTGTGTGTGTGTGTGTGTGTGTGTGTGTGTGTGTGTGTGTGTCTGGGCGGGGGGTGGGGAGGTGGAAAGACTGTAGAATACCAATCTAGACCTACTGACCTCAGAATCATGTGAGAGAAAGAAAGAGGGAAAGAGAGCAAGGAAGGGAGAGAGAGGGGGGGGGGGGGGTTACGGGGACAAAAATAGAAGGCATGCCTAAAATCCTGGGAAAATGAAAGGTTGGGGAACCGAAAGAAGGAGAAAGAGAGAACGAGTGAGTGACAGCAAGAGAGAGAGAGAGAGAGAGAGAGAGAGAGAGAGAGAGAGAGAGAGAGAGAGAGAGAGATGTAGCAGCTTGCTCCTCGTTTGAACTTAACACCCCCCAAGCTTCATGGAGATTATCACATGGTTTCTGAGTCAAAGGGTGAACCTCTTCCTCTTGGCTGGCACACACACACACACACACACACACAAAGACGCACACACACACAGACACACACTAGAGCTTAGCCCATAGGCTCCAAATCCAATGGAACGATGAGTTAAGTGGGTATTTGCCGAAAGTAAAATGTAGCCTATTCTTTCCTCTGTGTGTGTGTGTGTGTGTGTGTGTGTGTGTGTGTGTGTGTGTGTCCCTGCCAAGAGGAAGAGGTTCACCCCTTGAGTCAGACACCATGTGATGACTGAGCACCTAACTATCTACATGTGTCTGTCTCTTACAGTAATTCCTTACGCATATGCTGTACCTCTGCAATTCCATTCTGTGTGTGTGTGTGTGTGTGTGTGTGTGTGTGTGTGTGTGTGTGTGTGTGTGTGTGTGCATGTCTGGACTTGTCTGCATACGTCTGTGTGCTGGATTGTGTGTGTGTGTGCGTGTGAGGATGTGTGTGTGTGTGTGTGTGTGTGTGCGTGTGAGGATGTGTGTGTGTGTGCGTGTGAGGATGTGTGTGTGTGTGTGTGTGTGTGTGTGTGTGTGTGTGTGTGTGTGTGTGTGTGCATGTGTGAAAGAGAGAGAAAGGGAGAGAGAAAGAGAGAGGAAGAGAGAGAGAGAGAGAGAGGGAAAAAGAAAAAGAGAGAGAGGGAAAAGAGAGAGAGAGAAAGAAAGAGAGAGAGAGAGAGAGAGACGCAGAGTGATGCAATCATTTGCAATGCTACTCCCCTTAGAGGGTCGGAAACTTCTGGAATGCTGCACTGTGCGAGTGAGCGAGTCAGTCAGCTGGGCCGCGCGTTCTTCTTCAAGAGGGCTTGCAGCCTGCGGCCTGCAGATTTGCATGCAGTCACACACTGCTCTCAGTGATCATCACAGCATTCCACACGTTCCTTACTGCTGGTGGGAAGAACTAAGCCCCGGATCTGTGTGTGTGTGTGTGTGTGTGTGTGTGTGTGTGTGTGTGTGTGTTTGTACATTTGCATGTGTGTGTGTGTGTGTGTGTGTGTACATTTGCATGTGTGTGTGTGTGTGTGTGTGTGTGTGTGTGTGTGTGTGCGTGTGTTTGTGTGCATGCCTGTGTCCTGTGTTTGTGAATGTTGTGGAGAATCTGTTGTCCAGTATTTTATATTATTCTTGTGTGTTGAGTGTGTCTTGAATATCAGCAATAAAGCTACAATACAGTCTTATCATATTAAAGATACAGCATTAAATATCCAATCATATTAAATATACAGTAATATATGGCAGCAAAGCACTAGGCCTACATGAAACTGTTGTATATAAACTGCATACTTGTACTTTAAGTATACTGTATGTGTAGTATGGAGGTACAGTATATACTCATGTACAGTATATACTAGTGCTGTCAAGCGATTAAAATATTTAATCGCGATTAATCGCATTTTTTCCGTAGTTAACTCATAATTAATCGCGATTAATCGCAAATTTCTTTCTATTCTAAATGTCCCTCGATTTCTTTTTGTCCCATTTTTATTTATTTATTTTCATTTTAATGCTGTTATCAGCATTCATTGGTGGGAGTGAATACCAATTGAAAAGAAAAGAAAACCCAGTTACAGCATCAGAAATTATTAACATGTTCAAGTACTGCCAGAGAGATGTTGATGTCTTTTATGTTGCTAGTTCACATGTTTACAAAAAAAAAAAACATGGATGGTGGCCCTTTAAATTATACTAACCTATATTTTAAAGAGGCTCAATGAAAATATGGCATTATTGTCTACATGAGTAAACCTGCAGTACATTGCATGAGCATACCTTTAAAATGCATTTTGCCATATTGGCAATTGCCCTGCAAGAAGCTCTCATTTTAGTGACAAGGTCATACGTTCAGAATCAGGTAGGCTATAGGCTATGCCTCTCCTTTGCACAAATTCTCTCTCTCAGTTGCGCTCCGACCTGTTTCACCTCTCTCACTCGCGCTGCAATTTTGAAACTTATATTAGCCTATTTGCGGGGTATTCAGTTCAAGAGAAGGGATTTCTAAGTGACAACATTAATCCTCAAGCTAGTTAACAACCTAAATATGCGAACATGCGAGTGAGTGTCAACGATTGTGTCGGTAAAATATTTGTTTTCACTGACATCAAATGACGCTCACAAACATTCTCTCTCAGTTGCGCAGCGCTCCGACCTTCACCTCTCTCACTCGCGCTGCAATTTTGAAACTGATATTAGCCTATTTGCGGGGTATTCAGTTCAAGAGAAGGGATTTCTAAGTGACAACATTAATCCTCAAGCTAGTTAACAACCTAAATATGCGAACATGCGAGTGAGCGTCAACGATTGTGTCGGTAAAATATTTGTTTTCACTGACATCAAATGACGCTCACAAACATTCTCTCTCTCAGTTGCGCTCCGACCTTCACCTCTCTCACTCGCGCTGCAATTTTGAAACTGATATTAGCCTATTTGCGGGGTATTCAGTTCAAGAGAAGGAATTTCTAAGTGATAACATTAATCCTCTATCTAATTAACAACCTAAATATGCGAACATGCGAGTGAA
>JAODXP020000033.1:7320398-7322898 GCA_027497455.2 Sardinella longiceps | reverse complement strand
AAAGCTGCCAGCGGGTGTCTGTCCAAAAAACTGCACCGATCAAGAGTTCATTCTAGAACATAACTACGTTACAATCGTTAGGCTAGGTTACAAACATTAGCTTAGGTTACTTGTATCAGTGTCAACCAGCACCTGATACAGTCTTTGGATGAGAAAAGTAGCCCCATTTTTATAGCGGGTGGTTTCCATGTGGTAGATATTATGATATAACGTGTTGGTTTTGTCACAGCGCTCTTCATGTTCACTAACGAGAACAATTAGTTGATCCGTCGGTAACGACGTTAGAATGTGAACGCCAATGTGAACACAACCTTACCCAACCTTACATATAGCAATGTTAGCAATAGAGATACGGATTTGGCACATTGTTTCTAAGTCGGATAAAAAAAAAAACAAGACCAAGTTGCAAACAGTACTACTTTCTTTTGAATGTCATGGACAGAAATTCATTTTGGTGGAAATTGAGCTCGGAAGTATCTATCTCATTTCAGGGTGGCCTTCCAATTGACATGACAACTCTTAAAACTTAACTTACCAATTTTGATATTTACCAATACCAAAAATTCCTGTTGCTGTTTATCATTTTCAGTCAGGCAGTTTCACATAATACCTAAAGGGCTTCATCCTGACAGGCTAAACCCCCCTGTATGCATGTCATTGGGGGAGCTTAGTTACGAGGCCCACCTACTCAAAGGGGTTTAGTTCCAGGTGATCAGACACCCGCCCCAAACTGCCTACAAAGCCCTTGCATGTAGAAATGTAGAAGGGGGAACAAGGACAAGATGGCTGTTTTTATTTTTCATACTGTAGTCCTTTAGAGGGGAGTGGATGGTGGGATGGATGAGGAGAGAAAAGAGAGGAAAAACAGACAGAGAGAGAGACAGAAAGAAAGAAAGAGAAAAGAGAGGGATAAAGAGATAGTGAGGGGGAGGAGGGGGGGGGGGGGTTGAATCTGTGGAGTTGAGCTGAATTGAATGACAAGGCATGCGTGGCTGAAGAACTAGGTCACTTCCCAATCCCGCAGAGTAATCTTGTTTGGGGGGGTGAAGCCACTGGGACAACCCCAGCACCCCACCCCACCCCACCCCCAACACACACACACACACACACACACACACACACACACACACACACACACACACACACACACACACACACACACCCTCTCTCTCTCTCTCCCACGGGGCGCCTGAATGGATCGCTAGGATTACTCTACACCCCTCTGTCACGGCACATGGGTCACATGGCCAGAGGCATAGGCTTAGGACTGTGTTTGTGAGAGTATGTGTGTGTGTGTGTGTGTAATGTTTGTGTGTGAATGAGTAGGGCCTAGTGAGTGTGTGTGTGTGTGTGTGTCTGTGTGTGTGTGTGTGTGTGTGTGTGTGTGAGTGAGTAGGGCCTAGAGTGTGTGTGTGTGTGTGTGTGTGTTGTGTATGTTATGATATGTGTGTGTGTGTGTGGGGGGGGGGGTTGTTTGCATGGCTGTATTGACAGTGACATAGTGGAACGTCTTAATATTATCAGCTGAGCAGTTGGTGTGTGTGTGTGTGTGTGTGTGTGTGTGTGCTACTGTATGCGCTGCTGACTGGCAGCATGGGCAGATCAGATGGTTTTAGCATCTCAGCGGGATTTAGCATAGCAAAGCCTCCGATATGGACAGCCATCTGCAGCTGCATAGCAACACATAAAACAATATATACTACAATGCACATGTGCATCTCTCTCTATGGAGGCTACAGTACACTGAAAGCAAACAAACAAAACAACAGATTAGACCTCCAACATGTCAAGGTTTATGGCTATAACCTGAGTTAGCCAGGCGAACGCTGCCTACTGGCTCTGCTCATTTAATTTTGTTCCATCAGATAGTCAGGAAGAAAATAATGCAGTTTCGTTTTGACTGACACTGGGCCAAATTCAGCGAGCAGAGTGATAAATGCTCTCTAGAGATTGCCAATGGGGATGTGTAACGGAGGCCGGCTAGCTCGGCTAGCTCGGCGGTAGTACGTGTAAATCCTCATCACCCAATTCCATGGGCGCTTCTAACACGCTGAGTTAGAAGCTCGGGCTTTTAGCTCAGTTAGTTAGAGCGTTCCACTCCCACGCCAGGAGTTTGTAGCTTGCGGGGTGGCGGGTTCGAGACCCGTGTGCGGTGTGGACCGCCACCGGCTACATTGGTGCCGTGACCCGGATGGGAGTGAGGATTTGGAGGGTGAGTGTAACGGAGGCCGGCTAGCTCGGCGGTAGTACATGTAAATCCTCATCACCCAATTCCATGGGCGCTTCTAACACGCTGAGTTAGAAGCTGGGGCTTTTAGCTCAGTTGGTTAGAGTGTTCCACTCCCACGCCAGGAGTTTGTATGCTTGCGGGGTGGCGGGTTCGAGACCCGTGTGCGGTGCGGACCGCCACCGGCTACAGATGCTCCAGACACTTGTGTCTAAACGGATGTCTCTAAGCGGATGGTCAAATCAGGCTAGACCTGAGTATCTGGTGATATCA
>JAODXP020000033.1:7297898-7300398 GCA_027497455.2 Sardinella longiceps | reverse complement strand
GATGCCTCTCTCTCTCTCTCTTTCTCTCTCTCCCTCTCTCTCTCTCTCTCTCTCTCTGTCTTTGCTTTTTATCAGCTTTCTCTCTCTCTCTCTCTCTCTCTCTCTCTCTCTCTCTGTCTTTGCTTTTTATCCGGTTTCTCTCTCTCTCTCTCTCTCTCTCTCTCTCTCTCTCTCTCTCTCTCTCTCTCTCTCTCTCTGTATAGATTTTCTCCTTGTTTATTTTTCTCCATCTCCCTTGTCAATTTTCATTATGTATCAACAAGTCTTTGTTTGATTTTCATTGGACAAAAAGGTAGAGAGCACTCTCGGGCGGTTGCAGATATTGCCTGTCGGAAAATACCACCGAGACGTGACAAGGGTCCTCATGAAAGGAGACAGGGGACACGTGGTTAATGAACACCAAGACCTTTCACACAGGATAAACAAGACTCTCTATCAAGCTTCCTCTCTCTCTTTCTCTCTCTCTCTCTCTCTCTCTCTCTCTCTCTCTCTCTCTCTCTCTCTCTCTCCTCAATCTTTCTGTCACCTTGCTCATGTAGTACGTGCAGTAAATAGATCTGTGTAATGAGACAATAGAATGATCCCACAGTATTGTTCAGATGGGGTGAGGGAGATAACAGGGAAATGTTTTTTAAAGGAAGACTAGGCAACTTTTCACCACTGTTTGAGATAATCCTTTTTATCACATTATTTGTTTTGATACCATCTCCATCCAGGATATGCACTGTGTAGGCAACCACTTCAAAATAAAAGAAAAACTAGATACAGATGACATTGCTAATTTTGTTGCTATACTGTATATTTGTTGCTATATTGTATATCAGACAGCATTAGCATGTTATGGTTGTACCAGAAAGACAGTGAGTGCCACTGTGCTAATGACGAGCGAGCACACATGACATTACATTGATTTAATTTTGGTGGTTCTCAAAATTCTCAGTAACATTCAAATGTATGTGTGTGTGTGTGTGTGTGTGTGTGTGTGTGTGTGACAGTGTGTGGTGTGAATGGTTCAATTCAACTGAAAAACACCTTACATAAGCAAGAAATTCAGCAAGCTTAGGCTACTTCTTGCTACTCTACTACAGTATACTGCACTGAAGTGAACTACGGTAGCCTACTGTACTTGTGCAATGACAGCAGTTACAGTAATGCCACGTTAACCACTGTTGAATTAGAGCTTTGCTTTCTTGGCTCGGGTCAAGCCCTGGGAGTTGTTTTGTTGGCTCTGAAACTTGGACTTGGTGCAGAGGCTCCCTGCGGCGCTAGGACTGTAAATCTCCTAGCCTAATGTCTAACTGAGTTTATGAAGCTGCAGTCTTTCTGTCTCTCTCCCCGTCTCTCTCTCTCTCTCTCTCTCTCTCTCTCTCTCTCTCTCTCTATTTTTAGCTGTCTGGGAAATGTGTCCGATAAGCTTCTTTGGAATCTCTTCCTTCCAGCCAGGCAAACTTTGGAACCGTGACCTACATGAACTCTGCTTATGGCAAGTTGATGAAGGTGTGAATGTGTGTGTGTGTGTGTGTGTGTGTGTGTGTGTGTGTGTGTGTGTGTGTGTGTGTGTGTGTGTGTGTGTGTGTGTACATGTGTGCGTGCGTGCGTGTGTGTAAAAATGTAGCAACTCTGTGTGTTGGATATATGTGCAGTGTGTCCTGTGTGCAGGACATGCCTGCAGCTGTCATCCCACCAGCCAAGTGAGAGACACATTCCAGAGGCCCCTGCACCAAACACCCACAAGAGGTCAAAGGTCAGGGAGCATAGGGCATCGCCATGGCAACAAAGCTCAACAGCACACAGAGCAAACACAGAGCCTGCAGCTTGCAAGGACCAAAAACCATGTTCTCATATAAATATAGTCTTTGCACTTCATATTGGCATTCTTAGTATAGAATAAATCAAGAATAATGACACTGTCAATTGACTCTTGAAGGGCCTAAAAGAAAATATGGGTTAATTTGGAGGAATATCTTTGCAATTAGATGCCGATTTAATATTTTTTTAAAACTAGTGTATTGCCCGTGTAAACAAAGTTTTCCCAGAAATGTGTAGTCCATTTAGGCCTGCATGTATGTAGTAATATCCAAACACTCAGACAAAAGATAATTGTGCATCTTTCCAACATGGATTTACTTGTAGCATATTTGCTACCCGTGTGTTTTGTTGTTGCAATGAATGAGAAAATGCAGTCTAATTGCAATTATAGATGGCGAGTCTAAACAAACTGTTAGCCTATCTGTTGGTGATAGGTATGCACATTTTAACATACTTCTTACCAATGTTGGTTTGTGTGTGTTTGCACGTGCTGTTGTGAGATTGGCAAACTGAAATGGTCTTGTATGTGTCGCGCAAATACATCAGCATGATACAAAGATACATGTTGATATAAATGTACATATTATAACGTTATGATATTGTTATATTGATAAATATGTTATTTAGTTTTATTCCCTTTAAATCATTGCTACTGTCATCTTGCATCGGCACTTTGACAAGAGAATTTCCA
>JAODXP020000033.1:7260398-7265398 GCA_027497455.2 Sardinella longiceps | reverse complement strand
TATGACAACAGTGCAGCGATAGGTGTGATATTTTCATGGTTCTTGTGATGTTATTCTCTCTTATGGTTCTTGTGATGTGATATTCTCTCTTATGGTTCTTGGAGAGATATTGTCATAGTTCTTGAGATGTGATATTCTCTCATATGGTTCTTGGTGACATTATTTTCATGGTTGTTGTGATGTGATATTCTCATGGTTGTTGTGATGCGATATTCTCTCTCTTATGGTTCTTGTGATGTGATATTCTCATAGATCTTGTGATGTGATATTCTCATAGATCTTGAGATGTGATATTCTCATAGATCTTGAGATGTGATATTCTCTCTCACGGTTCTTGTGATGTGATATTCTCACGGTTCTTGTGATGTGATATTCTCTCTCTTATGGTTCTTGTGATGTGATATCTTCATGGTTCTGGTGATGTTATTCCCTTTCATGATTCTTGTGATGTGATATTCTCTGTCTCATGGTTCTTATGATGTTATTCTTTCTCATGGTTCTGTGATGTGATATTCTCATGGTTCTGGTGATGCGATATCCTCATAGTTCTTGTGATGTTATTCCCTCTCATGGTTCTTGTGATGTGATATTATCCTGGTTCTTGTGATGTGATATCTTCATGGTTCTTGTGATGTGATATTCTCTGTCATGGTTCTCTCATGATGAGATATTCTCCTGGTTCTTGTGATGTGATATCTTCATGGTTCTTGTGATGTGACATTCTCTCTTATGGTTCTTGTGATGTGATATCTTCATGGTTCTTGTGATGTGACATTCTCTCTTATGGTTCTTGTGATGTGATATTCCCTCTCATGGTTCTCTCATGATGAGATATTCTCGTGGTTCTTGTGATGTTATTCTGGTAACTGTGGGCGTGCTGTGTTTGAGTTATATGAGGTCTGGTAACAGATGACTGGAGTATGACAGGTCCTCAGCATGGATCCATCAACACTACTGTAATGCTGACAGCACAACCATCCCTTAAAAAACCACATACACACACTACACACTACACACACACACACACTACACACACACACACACTACACACACATACTGTATATGCATACACACAAACACACGTGCATACACACAAACACACACACACACATACACCCATACAGTATACACACACACACACACACACACACACACACACACACACACACACACACACACACACACACACACACACACACACACACACACACACACACACACACACACACACACTACACACACACACACACACACACACACACACACACACACACACACACACACACACTACACACACATATATGCATACACACAAACAGACATGCACACACAAACACGCACACAGAGTATGCATACACACGCACAATCACACATTAACACACATGCACACACACACACACACACACACACACACACACACACACACACACACACACACACACACACACACTGTTGCATTAGTAGCTGTACCACTTGATGTGTGGTTGTTAGGGCCAGGAGAAGGTTCCAGAAGACAGGTGTTGATAGAGGCAGACGTGTGACTGGTTAGAGTGTTAAGAGTACTACTACCTAGAGTACTGTTGCTGAGGCTGATTCTCCTTCTGTGTGTGTGTGTGTGTGTGTGTGTGTGTGTGTGTGTGTGTGTGTGTGTGTGTGTGTGTGTGTGTGTGAGTGAGTGAGTGTGTATGTGTGTGTGGCTAGGAGTCCAAGCACTGGCAGAGCTGAGAGCATGTGCTCTACACATGCAAGAATGCACACACACACACACACACAAACACAGGATTTGGCAGAAGGCCCAGTGGACTCAAACATCCCCTCTCTCAACGAAAAAAAAAAAAAAAAAAATGCCCTCCGCCCTCCACCTCTACCCAACCCCTCAGCTCTCTCTCCTCCCCTCCCCTCCTCTCTCCACCCCCCGGCTGAAATCCAAACACACCACAGAAATGTCCTCGTCCAGAAATACCGGCCTCTCCTCTCCTCTCCTCTCCTCCCCTCCCCTCAATCCCCCCCCTCAGCCTCGCTTCTCCTCCACGCCCCCATCCGAACCCTCCCACCATCCCCACAGGCCCCCGGGTTCCTCTTGAACCGTCCCCCCAATCCACCCCACCCTCATCCCCCCATCCAAACATATCCTGCTTGGCAGCACAGCCAACTTTCCATGCCGCTTCAGATGACATTGGAGGCCTCGCTTCCCACAAATTCATCCCAGCGCCTGCCAATGGAGGAGGAGGAGGAGGAGGAGAGGGGAAGGGAAGAATGGAGAGGGAAGAAAGAGAGAGAGAGAGAGAGAGAGAGAGAGAGAGAGAGAGAGAGAGAGAGAGAGAGAGAGAGAGAGAGAGAGAGAGAGAGAGAGAGAGGAGGTGCTTCCTACTGGTAATATTGCTGAATACCAGATGTGACCAAACAATGAAGGAGAAGAGGAAAAAAAAATGAAAGAACAGAGAGAGAAAAAGAGAAGGAGAGGAAAAAAGCAAGAGAGAGAGAGAGAGAGAGAGAGAGAGAGAGAGAGAGAGAGAGAGAGAGAGAGAGAGAGATCCACATGTTTCTGTTTGCTTCTTAGCCATCCAAGACAGGTCTGTGATTAAGGCTTTTTTTGTCTGCAAAGTGTAGGAGAAAGAGAAAGGAAGAGTGTAAGAACGAGAGAGAACATTCCGATGGCGTATCCCAGTCATGATCCCACCACATACCTGATGGCCTACAGCTGGCCAGATAGAGAGAGAGAGAGAGAGAGAGAGGGAGAGAGAGAGAGAGAGAGAGAGAGAGGTTTGAGGTTTAACACTCCTTTATTCAATCAGCTTTTGAGTGTTTAAATGATACAATAACGTCCAGATAAACAACACAGAGAGAGAGAGAGAGAGAGAGAGAGAGAGAGAGAGAGAGAGAGAGAGAGAGAGAATAAGAGAGAGACATAAATAATGAAAAGAGCCTACACAATACTTTAGCTATGGTCCCACTACATGCCTGATGCCACTGGCTATGTCTGAAAGAAAGAAAGAAAGAAAGAAAGAAAGAAAGAAAGAAAGAAAGAAAGAAAGAAAGAAAGAAAGAAAGAAAGAAAGAAAGATTGAAATGAAAATAGAGCCTAACAGAGTGTGCCAAGGGTCAATGACAAAACCTATAGCAGTAAAGGTCATTACAGTAAGACAAGGCCTATCGAAGATGGATGGTTCAACAGTTATGCAAGGACCAGAAAAGCTGACAGACGTGTGGATGGAGAGATATCAGATTGATAGATAGATGATAGATCACTAGCAGCACATGTTTTAAAATAAAGGTTTAAGATTAGTTTTAAGGACATTATCAGACATTTTCTGAAGCAGAAAAGGGGGGATTTTAAAGGAGCCAAATATCCGAGACAGGAGCAATTTGTCAGAATTTTGGTGTCAAGGATTCTATTTCATCCCAGACACTCCAGGAAAGGGGCTTAACATGCTAAAAAGTGAACTTCCCCTTTAAGTAAACAAAGTGTCTTTTAAGTCGTTTGAGGCAACGAGTACCACCAATTTTTCAAGTAAGTTTTACTTATTCTTTATTTCAGTGTGATATTAAGAGATGATAAATCTTACACACACACACACACACACACACACACACACACACACACACACACACACACACAGCGACGGAGACATACAAGAAGGGCATACAAATTGAGAGGCTAAAAAAAAAATCCTCCAGCAGCTGTGGCAGAAAGAAAGAAAGCCATCAGAGGAAGAGAAAAGGGACGGAGAGACAGAGAGAGAGAGAGGGGGGAGGTGAAGAGAGAGAGAGAGAGGGATAGAAAGTGAGAGGGGAAAGAGAGATGGCATTGACGAGAGAGAGAGAGAGAGAGAGAGAGAGAGAGAGAGAGAGAGAGAGAGAGAGGGCTGCCTTTGATGTTAGGATTCAGCAGGCGTATTATTCCCAGTCAAGGTTACATAACAGCAGACAAGATAACCAAACCCAGGGAACAGCTAGGGCTCCACATCGCTACAAAACACTATCACTCCACCACTCTCTCTCTCTCTCTCTCTCTCTCTCTCTCTCTCTCTCTCTCTCTATCTCTCTGTCTATACATGTCTGTCTTTCTTTCGACCTCTCTTTTTCTCTCTACATCTCTATCTCTCAATATTTCTCTGTTTACCTCTCTCTCATTCTATCCTTCTGTCTCTCTGTATATTGGATATCTTTTTGTCTCTCTTTCTCTCTCTCTCTCTCCCTATTTATCAGCCTCTCTCTTTCTCTCTTTTCATCTGTTTCTCTGTCTTCCCCTATTCATCTGTCTCTCTCTTTCTCTTTTTTCTTCTCCCTTCTCTTTCTCTATCTCACCCCATCAGACACAGATGAGTATTTCTGCCCAGACATGCCTGCATTGCATGTCTCTTTTTTGGGAAGTGTGTGTGTGTGTGTGTGTGTGTGTGTGTGTGTGTGTGTGTGTGTGTGTGTGTGTGTGTGTGTGTGTGTGTGTGTGTGTGTGTGTGTGTGTGTGTGTGTGTGTGTGTGTGTGTGTGCGTGTAGAGACAGATGAAGGGCTGACATTTGTACAATATGTAATTGCTCAGCAGAAAAAAAAAACGAGTCTCTCGCCATAATTGCCTCCAGAGATGGCAAAAGTCAAAGACAGCCAGAGAACTACACATCTCATGTGTATGTGTGGGTTTGTGTGTGTGTGTGTGTGTGTGTGTGTGTGTGTGTGTGTGTGTGTGTGTGTTTGCATCCCCTTGGCTGTGACACCAAGGTGTGTGTGTGTGTGTGTGTGTGTGTGTGTGTGTTTTGCATCCCCTTGGCTGTGTTACCAAGTTGTGTGTGTACTTTTTATGTGTGTGTGTGTGTGTGTGTGTGTGTGTGTGTGTGTGTGTGTGTGTGTGTGTGTGTGTGTGTTGCATCCCCTTGGCTGTGTTACCAAGTTGTGTGTGTACTTTTTATGTGTGTGTGTGTGTGTGTGTGTGTGTGTGTGTGTGTGTGTGTGTGTGTGTGTGTGTGTGTTTTGCATCCCCTTGGCTATGATACCAAGGTGTGTG
>JAODXP020000033.1:7245866-7255866 GCA_027497455.2 Sardinella longiceps | reverse complement strand
CTTTGGGGGTCTTGGACAAAACTTCACACAGCAGAATTGTTTTTTTCTTTTTTCTTTTTCTACAGAATTGTTTTTTTTTCCTTCTTCTTCTTCTTTTTTCTTCTTCTACTTTGTCTCATCTATTTTCAATGTCACTTCCCATTCAGAAAATGCAAAGAAAATGGAGCAAGGAATTCTGCCTACAGTCAGGCAGATAAAATGAAACTCAGTATATCAAGGGAACATATTATAAAACACACACACACACGCACACACACACACACACACGCATGCACACACACACACACACACACACACACACACACACACACACACACACACACACACACATATTGGAAGAGCAAACTGATGAAACGCATGGCAATGAAATGTAAGGACTGGACAAAAATCAGATGGCTAAGATAGATAGATACTCGAGTTGGGGGGGGGGGTCGTGATTGCCTGAGATGAACTCGACTTAAAGGAGAGTCTGTCGACATATATCGTGATTAATTACGCCCCAAGTGATTAACTTGGGGCCAGCAGCTCATAATTTCATATCTCGCTTTTTTATTTCATTTTATTTATTTATTTTTTTTTTCAAGGGGCTTCGCTTCATGCCAACCAACATGAATAATTTGTGATTTTGCACCTCAAAAACTCCAGAGATGACATCAGGCCTCTGTGCTTTGCAATACATGTATCTCTACCTCTCCCCATCTCTCTCCACATCTCTCTCTCTCTCTCTCTCTCTCTCAATCTTGCATGCTTTCTCTCCCAGTCAAACATCTTGAGATCCCATGCACGCTTTTCAAAGCTGCTGCTCAACTAAGCCCTGTGCACCGACAATAGATGCAGGTCAGCTTGCATGAAGCTTCTTCTTGTCAGGCTCAAGTACTGTCAAGAAACCTCCAGCAACAGTCACTTCCACTCTGATGTCCTAAAGTGTTTTTGTTTACACCCAAAGTGCAACATGGGAAAATTAACTGTCATTATCTAAACAACCGCAAAATTAAGAGTGAACAAATCATCATTAAATTATAGATTGTTAGTGTTTTTTGTTTGTTTTTTTGCTTTTATATATTATGTACTAGTGGTTCTCCTAAATGGAATCCATCTTTGTTGTTTGTGTACATACAGTACAGTCACCTCCACCAGTGGTAGGGGGTCAATCTCGGAGTTGAAGGCCCAGGAGGAACAACACTTAAAGGAATAGTCCACCTCTTTATGAAAATTGGTTATTCACACCCTTACCTGGAGTTACATATGTGGGTAAGAGCATTTTAGTCTCAGTGCATGCGTTGTCCTAGTCTGGCAACCCCATTTCTACCTTTAGCTTAGCATAGGCCAGTGTTTCTCAAACTGTGGGGCGGGCCCCACTAGTGGGGCGCAGACACATGACAGGTGGGGCGTGAGACATCTCATTGCAATTGACCAGTGGCCCAACCATGCCCCCGAATTCACAGCTATCGTCAGAGATGCACATATGACAGTAAATTGTTGCTGTGATAAGGAGTTTGAGAGAAATTTGGCTTTGAATTAGTAACATTAAAAATTCTAACATTGACAAAAAATCCCAAAGTATTCCTCATGGAGATATTGTGCGAAAATTGAGCCTTCCAGGTGGGGCGTGAAAATTCTCTGCCTTCCAAAGTGGGAAAAAGTGGGAAAAAGTTTGAGAAACACTGGCATAGGGACTGGAAAGTAAATTTGCCAAAGAGTTGCTATCTGGCAACTTTGCATTCCAGCGCCTATGCTAAGCTAAAGCTAACAAATGGGGGAAATTGGTGATGCTATACTAGGAAAACGCATGCACTGAGACCAAAATGCTTTTACCCACACATGTAACTCAGAGTAAGGAGGTGAATAACCAATTTTCATAAAGGGGTGGAATATTCCTTTAAGTGGGGTAACCAACACTACGTCTCTCTCTCTCTCTCTCTCTCTCTCTCTCTCTCTCTCTCTCTCTCTCTCTTTCTCTCCATGGTCTCTGATCTGCCCATATGACGCAGCATGTCCACCTCAGCCTCCTGTTTGCTCTCCCCTCGCTCTCTCAGGTAACCAGGCAACCAGAGGCCTAAACCAACAACAAACCCCCTTCCTCCCTTTAAAGCTACCAGCCACCCACCCACCCACCATCACCACATCTCCCTCCTCTCCTCTCATCCCCTCTCCCCCCATCTCTCTCTCTCTCTCTCTCTCTCCATGTGTGTTTTTCCCCTCTTTCTCAAACAGACACGTCCCAGGGTTCAGTGAGCGTGCGATCGCTATATTTGGTGCGGCACGGAAAAGCACTGAGCCAGATAAAGGCTTCCAGTAGGCAAGCAGAGCGGAGCGGAGCAGAGTCGAGGGGAGAGGAGAGGAGAGGAGAGGAGGAGGGGAGGCCTGGCCCAGGTTGTGGACGGCCGGCTGGCTGGTCGGTCGTTCGGTCGGCAGGCACGCAAGCACGTTCCTTTCTTGGTGCTGTTTCGGTCGTGCTGGACGCATGATTGATGGCGGTGGAGGGTGGGTGGATGTGGGAGTGTTGGGGGTGGTGGTGGTAGTGGTGGAGGTGACGTTGGGTTAGGGGGTTGGAGTGGGGGGGGGGCTTTGCCTGTTTTATGTCTAATTATAGTGACAGCAGCTGCAGGATATAGTTCCTCCCCGAACACCACCACCACCACAGCTCAACTAAAACTAATTTCTTCTGTCTTCTGTCTCTGACTCTCTTACTTTGACATTTTTCTCATTGTTTGTGTTCCACTGCTCCTCTCATCTTTCTCTCCTCACCCTCTCTCTCTCTCTCTCTCTCTCTCTCTCACACACACACACACACACACACACACACACACACACACACAGACACACTTCCCTTCCGTACACATTCTCCTTTTTTGACCCCTCCTCTGTGAATGTTTATGTGTGTGTGTCTTTGTGTGTGTGTTCAACCTCAAAGGTAGGCTAGTCATGTGACTCACCCATTCTTGTAGGATTTCCACCACCCACCCCCCTACACACACACACACACACACAACACATACACACACACACACACACACACACACACATTCCTTGTTATCACCCACAGCCCTCTCTCCACAACATCCCTCTTGCTGCTACGGTAAGACATGACCTGACAAGTGTCTGCCATACCCCCCTCCACACAAACACACACACACACACACACACACACACACACACACACACACACACACACACATCCCCCCTTCATCCCATCCCATGTCTGAACAAGCTGGCAGTCCTGGCCTGCGGCATGCCAGCGTTAGTGTGAGTGAGTGTGCGAGTGTGTGTGTGTGTGTGTGTGTGTGGGCGGCAAAACTGGGCCTCTGCCTTATGACCTTTTGTGTGCAGAACAGAGTGCTGGTCCATGGCTCGCAATGCCTGCAATCCGTAAGGCCATCTGGGGCGATTGTTTGGAGCATTCTGCAAAGGCATATGCATAATTGTAAACACACACACACACACACATAAGTAGAGATGCAAACTCTCTCTCTCTCTCTCTCTCTCTCTCACACACACACACACACACACACACACACAGATGTAAACTCCTTCTCTCTCATCACACACATGTGCCGCCAACACACACACACACACACACACACACACACACACACAAACACACGGTGCAATGGACTCAAGACCACCCTGAAGTTTCACCACAACATGAAGTGATTAAGCCAGTCGCGGTTCTCCTTTGTGCGTTTAGCTTTACGACAACGGGAAATGCGAATGAAGCAGTTTGCAGTATTAGTGGGAAATTGGGCCTGGTATCTGTCTCTAGCTGACACATCCCACCCCATACACACACACACACACACACAATATGGAGATGAAAAAAAAGAGGTTGCAACTGACTTTTGATGTTTATTAGGCCTTGGGTACTCTTTGCACATGTGAATGTGCAAGGAAGGAAATGTGGAAATTCAACCCCCCTCCCATGCCCCCACCCCCCATACACACAGACACACACTCACACCCACACACACATACCCACACACACACACACAGACAGCGTGAGAGGGCCGAACCTTGTCAGACAGGTATGCTACACACCTTTGCACAAAGGCATTCAGTAAATATTAAGAGTGATTGTTCTTGTCTCAATAATAGCACAGGGTTAAAGGTGAGAAGAGCAAACATAACTCTCTCAGAGTGATTTGTGAGGTCACACTCCGTCACACGTCAGGCTTAATGTGCGTCGTCTGACAGCTAAGGGCCTTTCTTTCTGTGTAAGCTAAGCTATTAGCTTTTGTTCAGAGACGTATATCTTACTCGAAACCCCGACAGAAAATGAAGCGACTATTATAGTCTAGTAAATGTGGGACACACACACATCCATGTGTGAAAAGAAAACGAGGACCTTCCCTTCCTTGACGTCGGCATGTAATTTGAGCACAAGAGCTGAGTTTCTAATCTCTACCGACTGACTGCTCCTGCCTGCCTTCTTGCCTGCCTGGCAACCCCATTCCGCGCCGCCCCTCCCTCTCCGTCTCCCTCTCTCTCTCTCCCCCCCAGGGTGTTGAGTTTCGGTGACAGATGAAAAGAGTTAAGCTGGCCCGGCTGGAATTCGAGGCAAACGCGCCAGCGAAGCAGATGAGACAGTATACACATGTAATAAGATGCCTCTGGTCAAGGAAAAGTTAGATGGGCCACAGCAGGTCGCTCCAATCTGCGTACACAGCCAGCTTTGCGAATCCCAAGCGAGGTTTCCCGATTTACCAACTGCCCTACAACAACGTCGGCCATGCTTCCGTCCAGTTGAATGAACTCAGTCAGTAGACTGAGAAGGGAAATGTAATTATAGTTTATACGAGGGTTATTAATGTTGTGGATCAAATCGCAAATTATCTCAATGAATTGTTAGAGTGCATAAATCATGTGGAAAAACAACATCATTTACGTGTGGCTTCGTATTTAAGCATGTAATTATTTGACAGTGACAGCGTTTGCCATCGCGTAGCGCTGGCGAAGGTAGCCTAAATAGATTCTTTCTTTATTATTATTCTTCACGGCATCCAGTAGTCAGTGAAGAGTTAACTTCACTTTATTCGGCTCAGCTCTCAATGGCGGCCGCATGTGAATCTTGGGAGGAGAAGAACAGTGCCCTCCATTCATTGCTCGGAGGCTGTGAGCGTTCAACCTTGAACAGTGGAAGACGTGTTGTTTGGTCGTCTCTCCCTCTCCCTCTCTTCCTTTGCTGGAGGGAGCCTCCTATGGTAGGGACCCGCGGGGAGCGGAGCAGTGTGTGTGTGTGTGTGTGTGCGTGTTTGTGTGAGAGTGAGAGGGAGAGAAGGGGAAGAGGGGGGGTGGGGGTGACTCAGGAATTCCACCGAGGCGCACACGTGACAGCGCGCTGGTACTGTTTGTCCAGACGAGTGTAGTCAAAGGGGAACACAGCAAAAAAAAAAAAAAAAAAAGTTGATACGCGGCCCACTTTGGAGGGGGAGAGAGGACGTGGCAAAAGGCTTGATAGCAACCGCGATGGATTGGATATCTGGCTTGCTGACTGTAGTGTAGAGCCGCACGTTCATAACAGAAAAAGCTGCTCCAATTTCAAGACATACTGAAATGCATAATAACGTAGCCTACATACAGATAACTCAGTTTTTTGTTCTGTTTAGTATATGTCAATTCTCTTTGCACAGTTTTTTAAAACATCGTCACATCCCCGCATGCGTTGGGATTACTACGATACTGGCCTCATTTTCCGATATTAATTATTTGTAGCATTGCAAGGTATTGTGAAAAAGACTGTTTCTCTGTAGTTAGAAAGAAACATGGCCTAGCCTACTGGCTTATCGTGGTCGATGGATGTTGTATACAAAGTGAAACTAAACCAGTCATCAATTGTGCAGATATCTGGTTGCCTACTTCCATGCGCCACGTAACCAATCCTTTTTGGGAATAACGGATTAAGCAAAATAACAATGAACTTTGCATATGTGAAGGGAAGACTATTAAAATATTTAAAAACAAAGAGATACCCCAGTGAATTGTGCAACTCATGCGGCATAACCCTCCCATCAAGATCGTTTTGATGACTTCCGAGGTTAATCTGTTACTATTTTTAAATAGGCCACCAAACGTAAGACATTAAAAAACCTTCCCACGTGTCACATTGTTTGTCTTTGAAACGACACCAATAAACTTTGAGTGCTGCGTGACGCACACCACTAAGAGATTAAAATCCTGACAAAAGTTGTAAATATTTATGTTGGAGAAGGCATTAGGATATTAAAACAGAATTCCTCTTTGCTTCTGTCACACACACACACACACACACACACACGTCCTCGATCTTGACCGTGGGTTCGTTTTGTTCTTGCTGAAGCTGTTGCATCACTACCATGATTCATAATAAATACCTTCGTGTGAGTCATGGCGTCACTGATTATGCACAATAACCAAACCACAGACATCGATGTTGTTATTACAAGGTCAGAAACTGTATTTGGCAATTTTAAAACAAGTGCATACATGTACAGCTAGAAGCATTTCAGTTTTTTGCCAAGTGCTTGTAGAATATTAGTCACATTCTATGTTCGACCAAAGACTGCCACCAGATCTAAAAAGTACACCGATAGTTGGCTTTAACAACGGAAAGATAGTAAGCGGACAGTTTGTTATACTGCGTACATACCTTTTATCCTCAAAAAAATATAGAAACACAATGTATTAAAAAAAGAAAAAAAGAAATTTTCAAAAAAAAAAAAAAAAAAAAAAATGTACAGCCATGTTTATGAAGTGTTCACTTCCCTTGTGTCCATATGTACACATGTCCAGAGAAAAAGTCTTGCTTGGGTGGTATGCGCAATTAACTGTATGCAAATATTCTGTTTTTGTCGGACTGTTGTCTATAAAGAAACAGAGGGAGAAAAAAATGCCATAGCAGATGGGTATGCAATGCATGGGGAAATGAAATCAAGGGTCTCGTTCCTTTTTTACCTTAACATCCCCTGCCAAAATGGTGGCGATTTCGCCTTGCATAAAAGCCCACGGTACACTGGAGCCCACGAGTGGGCACTTATCCCCGCTCGGACAGTACACCTCTCCGGTAGCGCCCTGCTGTTTGATGCTCTCCCGGGAACACGGGAAGCAGAACTTGTGTGAGGCTACGGAGGGGCACTGCACAAAATGTGTGTCCTCCAGCCGCTCGTGGCAGAGCGTGCAGCACAAGGGGACGCTGCCCGGCACGGAAGAGTCCGGAATGCTCTGGGGGTGTCCCGTCTGGGGGTCCATGCCGCCTGGCACGTGGGCGGTGGCTTGGGCGCCCCCACCTCCTAGCACTTCCCGCTGCGCCATTCTACGCTGGTTGGCCGAGGAAGGTGACAGGGGGCTGCCGCTGTTACGGCGGGCAGAGCCTCCCGGGGTGGTGGAGTGGACTTGGTTGGCGTCTTTCGGGGAGCCGGTGCCTGCACCGGCGTTGTCTGCTGCCAATATGAGCGCCTGCATGGGGGACTGGCCGTTCTGCGACGCGGTGGCGGCCTCCGGTGGGGTAGTGCGGGAGTGCGGGGAGATGGTGGAAGGAGGCGCGGCAGCGGAGAAGCCCGGTAAAGCGGCCGGAGGCATCTTCAGTACCTCCGAGGGGGACGGCAACCATGGCTGGCCGTCGCCGTTAATCTTCGCGGCCACCGAGCCTGGGCCGTCCCCATCAGGCTCCGGGGAGGTTTTCCTCTTCATGCTTCTCGGGTGCTTCCCTCTGTCTGTTGGGGGAGGGGGGAGGAGAGAGAGAGAGAGAGGGGGGGGGGGGTTAGAGGGTTAACAACATGCTCAACTCTGCAACACAAGGCAGGGCTAAATAGAGCAATCCATTTTAGTCTCTCCTTGGCTCTAAGCATGACCTGTTGTTGACACAGTTTTTCTTACAATGGCCAATTACTTTGAGTCTAGGAGCTACGTTCGCGCACATTTGCTAAAAGCATTATCAATCAAAATCAAAATGTTACGACTGAGAAGTTACAATGTAACGCAGGCTGTAATGTGTTTTTGACGACACTATCCTTGTTGGTGTACACATTTAAAGTGAACATTGGTAAGGAATATATGTAGTTTTGATTTAACACATTAACATACCTGATTTTGAGGAAGTGGCAGTCGGGTCGTATCCCATTACTCTCTGTTGCATGGCCGCATGGTCTTTCTTGAACCTGCTGTCGAACGTGTGGAGTTGCATAATTTCCCTCACCGTCTTGCCTTTCCCCATCCACTCCTCTGCCCGCTTATGACTGTCGCTCATATCGGACATGCTATCCGGTCTGTGTTTGTCTTTCATATCCTCCGACCGTTTGCCGCCGTGGTCGCCTTGCCCGGAGACCGTCAAACCGCTCGGTATTCCCATTTGAGTGGGGCGACCATTGAGCGCGTGTATGGGCTGCATGCTCCCGTTAACCAAAGGCACCAAATTTGGAGGGACGGTGCTAGTCCTACGAGGGTTAGGGCTCTGGCGATTCAGCTCCGGTGGTTCGTCGGGCTTAGGAAATCCATTTGGGATGGGAATGCCGTTAGCCTGTCTACCCGGTTGATATTCCGGACCCAGCCGGGGCGGTCTCTCAGAGGCGAGAGGATAGCGGTCCAAGGGCTGAGGTGGTCGGGATCCTGGATCTCCCGTCGAGTGGTTGAGGGACTGAATTTCCTTCGCAGACAGCGACGGTTTCCCTGGTCCTGGAGACCTACCATCCTGAAAACCATGTACCCGTTTCAGCTGTCGAGCCGTTTCAATAACAAACTCGATTCGGTCAGCTCCCTCGTAGTTGACACATCCCCTGCAAACAGCCTCTGTAAAATCCCATATCATAGCCCACGGCATGCGAGGCAAGTCACACAAATAGCATGACTGCCTTCTCGAGGCAGCGACTGCCGCGGAGGACATGGCTTTCGCGAGAAGAACAGAAAAAAACAAGTAACTCACAACCCCCTTGCTCCAAAAAGTCTATCGGGTATGTTCAGCTACTAGCCTAGGTACTTGTCCTTTCGACAAAAACAAGAATTTTCACAATATCGTTGTAACGCTTCTCCAGCCCTGAAGCCAGAAAAAACGACGAAGTTGCTCTCAGAAGTTCATGGTACTGTGTTCTTTACTACCGCGCGCCTCTATCTGTCTCGCTCACTACTACTCGCTCGGCCAGCTCAATGTGCGGTGACGTCACCACCGACACTAAACTTGTGCCTCCAGCTCGAGCTCTATTTACTTGATTCTTCGACAACCTCCGCCGGCGCATGCTCCATCACAGCCTTCTTTCGCTCTGTCGGTGCCAAGGATAGCCCACAACGTGCGCAAGCCTCAGAGAATATAGTCTAATTAAAAACCCCAAAGTGTTCCACTTTCTATAATAAGGGCTTTTGCATGGCTTAATCTTGCTGTCGTTGTCAGAATAGCTCATGTGCCGAGGTATATCCCGAGTTATAGTTTCTGTTTACGTTCAGGAAAATGCAAACCTTGCTGTTTTTCATGCGCTGTATAAGTAAAAAATAAAATTACGCATGGCGCATTTCCGAATGTGATCTACTTTGAGTGAACTGTCATTGAACATGTAAAAACAGCATTATTTAAACACTTTTATAGCAGTGTGTTCTATATTTACTTTTCTTGAAAATTAACTGTTGTTGCAAAAATAGACACTACATTTCCAAAAACACCTGATGCATTGACAGTCTAGGCGTCACCAACGACAAAAATGTGTCCTTTGTGATCCTACGCATACAGTTTCTTTGCGACTCATCAATATTCTGAAAATTCCAGACCGCCGTGCGCATGCGCTATTTTGTCTGCATGTTAATGGCACCTCGAGCTGTATTTAGCAAGTCCACATTCCCGCTTAGCTGCCAAAGCAACGTCACGCGGTAGGCTGCCCCTAGCCAACCGTGCAAAGCTTCTTCTGTTACAGCAACGCTGTAGAACGATCGGGGCCAAGCATCCAAAATACCAACAAGCTTTGTATGTTGTGTCCTTCTCAATTTGGTGACTGTTGTGTCTAATACTGTCTCTCAGAACAGACTTTCCTAGTTCCTTATTGCAATG
>JAODXP020000033.1:7238366-7240866 GCA_027497455.2 Sardinella longiceps | reverse complement strand
TCTCTCTCTCCCTCTCTCTCACTCTCTCTCTCTCTCTCTCTCTCTCTTGGTGCAATGCTAGAAGTTGCACAACCTACTTACACAGATTTAAGTGGAGCTCTGGCTCTCACTGGCATCCTTCCCGTAACTCTGTTCCGCTCGGCGGGCATGTGGTCATGTGACCTAGTGATTGGATTGGCTCGGCTTATCGGCAGGTTGGCACGCTGTCACCGGTGCCAGGTGCACCCAGAGACCTCTGTGCCATGATCTAAGCCAAACCAGATCTCACCATGCCGTGCCACGCCATGCCACACCACACCATACCGTGCTGCAGCACAACCTGGCACAGATATTAGGCACAAGGCAATGGAGAAATGGAGAGACCAAAAAGCAACAACAACAATAAAAATAATGGACTTTATTGTAATGTAATAGGAGGAAGTACTGTGCATGGCAGAGCAAATGATGCAAATGGATGATATCATTTATTTATTTATTTATTTTTTTTCAAAAAGGAGCTCTTTGCTCATACACCCACACAGTATGCATCTCTCTATAGGTTATATATATATATATATACAGTATACTGCATGTTGCATGTGTCCGTTTGTGCTTGTTCTGCTCTCCTCCACAGCCAACAGCCCACAAAATGAAACCTGGTTCACTGCCCTTCGCCTGACTGCAAATCCCCCCTACACACACACACACACACACACACACACACACACACACACACACACACACACACACACACACACACACACACACACACACACATCCACACGTACACACACACACACGCACACACACACACACACACACACACACACACACACACACACACACACACACACACACACACACTTCCACCCATACCCCCTCCACCCATCTCTTCCTCCTTAAGAAGGTTTCCGTAATTCTCTGGCCAGACTCTCTCTCTCTCTCTCCCTCCCTCCTTCCCTCCCTCTTTTTCTCTTTGTCTTTCTAGTCTTCCACTCTCTCTCTCTCTCTCTCTCTCTCTCTCTCTCTCTCTCTCTCTCTCTCTCTTGGAGAGTTATGGCCAGCTTAGCCCTGTCACATGCAGTGGGGGAAATCAGACACCATTGAACAGGAAAGGCCCGACTGAGAGAAGGTGAGTCGTAGGTCAACGCCGGAAAAGGAGAAAAGAAAAAAAGAGGGGAAAAGAAAAGAAAAATGAAACAACAACAAAAAAAAAGAAACGGCCCTCCACTCAAGTTTCCCCGTCCTTCTGTGCGTGAGAAACGCGAACGCCTGAAATATGAACGCTATAGAAACAATAAAATTAAAGGATGGGGATGAAATTATGGCAGAGGTAATGTATGTATGTGTGTGTGTGTATGTGTGTGTGTGTGTGTGTGTGTGTGTGTGTGTGTGTGTGTGTGTGTGTGTGTGTGTGTGTGTGTGTGTGTATGGGGTGAATTTCACAGTGTAGATTCGAGACAAAAAGTGTATAATTATGACAATGGTGTTGGGCAATCTCTCTAACTGGGCCTTTAGTGTGAAAACTGACATATTTTAAAATAATTTACCTGAGAAAAACACTCAACCTAAAGTTTCACATATTTCCCATTAATGCAGATGGCATGTAGGTGGATGGATTTTGAAGTATATTTCTTGTTTAACACACACACACACACACACACACACACACACACACACACACACACACACACACACACACACACACACACACACACACACAGTAAGTGACTGGAGGGCTCCAATGTTGACCTGAGAGAAAAGTGTGTGTGTGTGTGTTTGTGATAGTGGTATTGGCGCGTTACCCAATCCCTCCTCTCAGTCCTGAGAGCAGCTCAAAGACCGCAAGGTCATTCCCCTGAGAACACACTGAGTGTGAACACACAAACACACACACACACACATACACACAGGTGTGATTCCTCATGCTGTCCGTCACCAGTACCAGCATCTTTAAGCTACTGTAGATGTGCATAATAATGGAAATATATGGAATCCATATTGCTTTGTCCTTGCATCTGTGCAGCCTATGGGCCCTTCTCTCTCTCTCTCTCTCTCTCTCTCTCTCTCTCTCTCTCTCTCTCTCTCTCTCTCTCTCTCTACACACACACACACACACACACACACACACACACACACACACACACACACACACACACTTTGCTCTGTCAATAGCTGTACTAATCATCTGAACTAGTCTTGGATGTGTTAAACTCTGTCCGTCACCCCATTACTGTAAGTCATATTCAAGATGCAGCTATGTGGACAGAGCAACAGCAGACACAAGAGTCTTTGAAGTGCAGCACAGAAACAAACTGGCATCTCTCTCTCTCTCTCTCTCTCTCTCTCTCTCTCTCTCTCTCTCTCTCTCTCTCTCTCTCTCTCTCTCTCTCTCTCTCTTTTCTACTGTTCTATTCCCCCCTTCTTCCCTTCCTAATTGGTCTTTGGGCATCTTGCAAAACAATTGAATTAGAGTTTGGCAGCAGATATTAAAATGACAAAGGCAAAACCACTATAGAGA
>JAODXP020000033.1:7228366-7230866 GCA_027497455.2 Sardinella longiceps | reverse complement strand
ATATGACAAAGCACAGAGAGAGAGAAAGAGAAAAAGAGAGACCAAACATGTGCAAGACTGCATGACTATCTTCGTGTAAAGGAGAGTTATGTGGAGAGAGAGAGAGAGAGAGAGAGAGAGAGTCAGCACAAAAGGCTGAACTAACAAGAAAAAATAGAAAGAACTCAAATAAACAAAAGCACGACTGGTTTGACTCTGAATGCAAGAGCATCAGAAAACAGCTAAGACAACTATCAAACCATAAACATCATCAGCCTAGAAAACACAGCCCTCAGGATCAATTATTGTGAGACACTAAAAACTTACAAACGCACAATCTACAAGAAAAAAATAAACCATACTAACCAAATTTTACACCAAATTGAAGATTCTATCAATAATAATCAGTTTTGGGAGATGTGGAACAGCTTGAGCACAACAAAAGCAAAAGAATCCTCCCTACCAATTCAAAATGGAAATGTTTGGATTGAATACTTTAAAAAGTTATATAGTGAAATCCCTCTAAATCAAAAACAAATTTGTATAAAAGAAAAACTTAGTACCTTAGAATCAGTTATCAAGAACAACCAAAATCCCCTTGATTATCCAATTACTGAAGAAGAATTGACACAAAAGCTAAATTCTCTTAAGGCCAAAAAAGCATCTGGTCCTGATAACATCAGATCTGAAATGTTAAAACACAGCACACCTTTATTACAAAATGCAGTGCTCAAGCTGTTCAACCTCATCCTTAGTTCTGGCTGCTATCCTGACACCTGGAATCATGGGATCATTACCCCAATCTACAAAAGTGGAAACAAATTGGACCCTAATAATTACAGAGGTATATGTGTGAACAGTAACCTGGGGAAGGTATTTAGCAGCATATTAAATGACAGAATCCAAGCCTTCCTTAACAAACACAATACCCTGTGTAAAAGCCAAATTGGATTTCTCAAAAAACATAGAACAACAGATCACATTTACACCCTACACACCCTAATCAATAAACATGTACAAAACCAAAAAAATGGAAAAATATTTGCTTGTTTTGTAGACTTTAAAAAAGCATTCGACTCTATTTGGCACGATGGATTATATTACAGACTAGAGAGAGAGAGAGAGAGAGAGAGAGAATTTGTGTGTTATTTGTGTGTGTGTGTGTGTGTGTGTGTGTGTGTGTGTGTGAGAGAGTGAGAGAGAGAGAGAGAGAGAGAGAGAGAGAGAGAGAGAGAGAGAGAGAGAGAGAGTGTGTGTGTGTGTGTGTGTGTGTGAGAAAGAGAGAAAGAGTGGGTGTGTATTGCTTGTCTCTCATCTGCCATAATTTCCCTGAGGCCTCCTGTCTGTCGAAGTCTTTTTGTCTAAATATTGTGAGGATGGCGTTTGGTTGTAAAGACATTCTCTGGAAACACTAAGTGGATTTATCCATCTTAAGTTTGACCTGACATTATGTTATATATTTATATATTAATTAATCATTTTATATTCTCTTTTAATGCTATGCATTTAACAAAATTGGAATTAGAAAAACACACACACTCACACACACACACACACACACACACACACACACACACACACACACACACACACATAGCACACAGTGAACACACAGTGAGGTGAAGTACACACTAACCCCAAACAGTGGTCTGCCTGCACCTAATCTCTCACTGCCACAGAACAGTGAGAGGTTAGGTGCCTTGCTCAATGGTTTTGAGCGCACTTAAAAGATAGCTCTGGAGTAACTTTAAGTATAGCCCTGTTGCACAAGCCTTCAAACAGCAATAGATTTTTGCATGGAATGAAAGAATTTCGAACAGCATAGACCGAACGTGAACGCAATAGCGAACAAGCACTTTACATTGAGTCATCGGTACCTCAGATCTTACTTTTGGTTTTGAATGATCTGAGTTTGATTCAGTGTAAAGTGCTTGTTCGCTTCTGCGTTCGTGTTCGGTCTATGCTGTTCCAAATTCTTTTGTTCCACTAACTAACTAGTGCATTTAGCAGGCTCGTTCAACAGGGCTATGCTTGAAATCACTCCGGAGCACCACTTTAAGTACAAGCATGCTTAGAAGAGAACGATGCACATTGTAAAATAACCGTAATTAGGGGTGTGCCAAATGATTTTTTTTTTTTTTTTTTTGGTAGAATTTTTGTATTTCTCTTGAGGTTCAGATTCTGCCAAAACTCAATTTTATTGACTGAACCGAAAGCTGTCTTGGACATAATGATGTTGCAAGCCAACATGGGAAAATTGCTTTGGTGGTTTGGCAATAAGCTGTTACAGTCAAAATAGATATCATAAGAACACAATGTATTGTGTGGCAATATCACCCGTGGTTGGTTCTCATTAACTTACTGGCTCTCTGCCAACCTCAGTAGTAGGCTACACTATGCTGATTATGAGTGTGTGTGTGTGTGTGTGTGTGTGTTTGTGTACGCGCATGCGTGTTTGTGTTTTTTTCTGTGTGTGAGTAGGTGAGTCAATCTTAAATAACTATTATATTAGGCTTTTGGA
>JAODXP020000033.1:7198366-7200866 GCA_027497455.2 Sardinella longiceps | reverse complement strand
ATGTTTAAACCACTATGACAAAAAAGAGAGGGATTAGAGAAGTACAAAACTTGAAGAGAGAGAGATGTGCACTCATGCAAGAATGTATTACACGAGACGTGCATATTCTTCAGGCAAATTTTTTGTTCTTGTGAAATGTGAATAAGATGAATGGGAACCCAGCCAGAGAGAGAGAGAGAGAGAGAGAGAGAGAGAGAGAGAGAGTAATGCTATCTTATTTATTACAAATACTGTCTTATTTATTCTGAAGGTTTTTATATTATTCTTTTTATATGCTTTTGTTTGTACCCTGTGGCCATGCTGGCTAAATTTCATTGCTCAGGTAACTGGTCAATGACAATAAAAGTCTCGAACAAAGAGAGAGAGAGAGAGAGAGAGAGAGAGAGAGAGAGAGAGAGAGAGAGAGAGAGAGAGAGAGAGGGGATGCAGTAGGAGAAGGGGGGGGATTCTCTGGAACTCCATGGCAGTGGGGTTGAGCAACTTCTCCTTTTGTTGCCCTCCTGCTGAAATGCAGCTGAGCTAGAGAGTCAGTTTCCTCCGGACAACCTTGGGGGGGATCAGCTGGGATGACCTTTGCTGGTATAGACAGAATCTATCTCTCTCTCTCTGTCTCTCTCTCTCTCTCTTTCTCTTTCAAGATTCAATTTCAATTTTCAATTCTTTCAATTTCAAAGCTTTATTGACATGACTTAAAAAAACATTTGTATTGTCAAATCCTATTACTGTAACGTATCTCTCTCTCTCTCTCTCTCTCTCTCTCTCTCTCTCTCTCTCTCTCTCTCTCTCACACACACACACACACACACACACACACTTGGCTAACACCATTAAAGTTATCATTTTCTCTTGTGTCTACCTAACTCTTGCCCTTTCTTCCTTTTTTTCCTCTGTCTTCAACACACACACACACACACACACACACACAGTAAACACAAAGTATGTATTACACAACGGCCAACGACACCATTAAATAAACAAATGAAGAACAACAACAACAAAAGAAAGAAAATATGTGAGTTTCTGTCAGCTGAGATCACTGTCAACTCAACTCGTTGGTCTGGTCCCGTTCTAGAACACACAGAGAAAAAGGGGAGTGCTTAGTTTCCCTGAGCTCAGCACTATCAACACATACTTGCATTCTTGCATACTTGAGTGACATGTTTTCTCTCACTTGGTAGTCCGACGCCAAGGAGGGATTATATGTCACCTTATACCACATAAAAGAGTACACTTGTTCTCACACACACTCGTTCACACACACACACACACACACACACACACACACACACACACACACACACACACACCGACTAAAAAGTATGCACGCTGTTCTGTACCTGCACAAGCAGCTTCTTGTGAAGGTGAAATGGTATTTGGTTGTTTGAACGTGCACAATATATCAGTCAGTCCACCTTTTGGGTCATCACCTTTATGACATTACAGTACATTCATACAAGTCACCCTATATGATGAAAATAGGTAGAAAATTATGTTTATTTGCACAAATTTTGATAAAATTTTGCAAAAATGTTGGGATTTTTTTCCCAGCATAAACTTAGAAATCATGTACAAGTTGACACAAATCAGTCTGTCTGTAGGCATATACAGTCGCATAGCTAATAACCATGTACTGGATGTCTTTGTTGGTGCACAGCAAGGTGCACAGCACTGTATGTGTTTTCAGCAACTTTGTAAATCTTCATTACTGGGCAATGGAAAAGTTATTTACTGTAAAAGCAAGATAACACTTGTGGTTGTGACTTTTGTTTGTGGATCTCTATACAGAAGTGCTTTAATACGGCACTCAGTTTTCGGCTTTGTGCTTGTGGCCGAACCTCACCTGTGAGGATATTCACGAACAACCTCACTCGAACTCATGGTATATTGCTTAAAGCCCATGGTGCAGGTTGAACATCACTATGCAGCATTGTGTACATTGATGAGAAAACAATTCGATTTTCAGTCTCATAGAAATCTAACTATACCATAAATGGAATTATTAGATAAAATTGTGTTAAAAAATAACTTCCGTCTGTCTAAATCACCGACCGGACGTGACGATTGCTAAGGAACACAGGTCAAATCTAGGTTCACAATGTCAATGGAAGTCGAGGAGGAATTCCCTGGTGGCCACGTCCACCATGGCCCACAGCCATATAATAACGAGCCTTCAGGCGCGAAAGAGGATAGGGCGACAAAACGGGGCGGAACGATGGGCAGAGAATAGAGGTAGAGTTGTGCGTCCAGGAGAATTAGTGGAGAATTGGGCTAATGTTTTGGTGAGTTGCTGTAGCATGGTGGCTAACGTTGGTTCTATCTTGGACTTGCACCCTTGGTGTTGTAAGAAATAAAATCAGGTTGATCAAACATACTTTCGCCCTTTCTCTTGATTAAACAACTATGTATATTGCCTTACTATAACGTAGTAACATTTTGTCTTATATTCTATTTGACGTAATACCGACAAGGGTTGTGCAGTCTATCTTCAATGCTAGCTACG
>JAODXP020000033.1:7195291-7198266 GCA_027497455.2 Sardinella longiceps | reverse complement strand
TCTGACTGACTCTAAAAGTTAGACACAAACATGAGTTCCTGTGCAGAGAAAACAGGATGAGCTTGTCAGAGCTCTCTCAGTCTCAGTCTGCTTAGTTGAGTCAGAGTGACACACGCAGACTAACACAGAACACAGAATGGAGTCAGCAGTGTGTGTGAGTGGATTTCTCCTGCTGCTTTTCAGCACTGCTGTCCACCTGTCCAACATCACAGAACACAAAAGCCTCAGTCTCACTCTCAGTGCAGTGTGGAATAAAGAGTGTCCCATGGTGACCGTGCTGTAGTGTGTAGACTGGACTCTACTCTGATGAACGGCACCAGTCTACAGGTGTACAGGAGATCCTTCTGACAGTACAGTGTGCCACTGCTGGTCCTGGACACCAACCCCTCACTGGAGCCACTGGTGGAGGATCTGAGGGGCCGACTGCAGCAGGATCTCAACACTTCTCTACTCACACTGGCCCTCATTTATCAAACAAACGTGAAAACAAGAGTAGGTTTGAGCGCAGGAATCACCCTACGACAACATTCATGTGAGATTTCTGAAGTGTTCGCACAGCTCTGATATCAGCGCAAAGAAAGAAACGATATTGGTAAATGTGGTGGCAGAAACCATTGAATTTAAATGTCACGCCCAAATATATTCTCAGTTAAGAGGCCTCTCCCCTAGATTTTGCGACATGAAGGTGCTGAATACGTCCAAAATCAGACTTTCTAGCCTTGAGATACCTGGACTTGAAAAATAAAATATTCAAATATGGACACCTGAGTTTTCTATATACAGAACATAATGTCCAAGGGAGCACCACAAAGACCACAAAGGGAGAAAGGAGAGAGAGAGAGAGAGAGAGAGAGAGAGAGAGAGAGAGAGAGAGAGAGAGAGAGAGAGGAGTGGGGTGGGGTGGGGGGGGGAGGGAATAGGCCTATTTGCCTCTAACATTTAGCAGAGATGATCACAGAAAGATAACTGCAAAGCCGGAACACAGTTACCATGGAGACAGATGTAGAGATAAACACAGACGCTTAGCGGCTGTTCACACTAGCATGCTTTTTCCACCTCTAGATGCTCAAATTCAATTGTTTCCCTACGGAACGATGCGACTTGACCGCTGATACATGCTTCGCACACCTGATTCATCACACACACACACACACACACACACACACACACACACACACACACACACACCAACTGAATGTATGGATTTGTTCTGTAAATCCATTCGATAGACTATTTAACCAGGCTGGTACTGCAGTTTAATGTATGGATTCTCCTGTACATCCATAAGATAGATCATTTAACAAGGCTGGTAAAGCAGTTTAATGTATGGATTCTCCTGTAAATCCATATGATAGACTTTTTAACCAGGCTGGTAAAGCAGTGAAATGTATGGATTCTGTACATCCATAAAATAGATTATTTAACCAGGCTGGTAAAGCAGTTAAATGCATGGATTCTGTACATCCATAAGATAGATTATTTAACCAGGCTGGTACTGCAGTTTAATGTATGGATTCTGTACATCCATATGAAGATTATTTAACCCGGCTGGTACTGCTGTACATCCATAAAATAGATTATTTATCCAGGTTGGTACTACTGTGCGTGTACTTAACCCGGCTGTCCACTATAAGTTCAAACTTCCAACTGCTCACTCAGGCCAATTTGTGCCGACTGCACCATATTCCACTCCATCTGAGACTAGTAAGGTCGTTAGTCTAAAACATGAACACAGTATTATTCTATTCTCATGGGGTTAAAGGTCGTTAGGGGTCGTTAGTTACACAGTATATTCTAATCCCATGGTCTGTCACCTGCACTATTACAGTGGAGGTCATTAAGGGTCACAGATGCAAAATAGCTTTGGAGCTAACTCTGGTACTGGAACTGTCCTGTACATGGCCCCTGTCAAATAAACCAATAAACTAAACTAAACTAATTAGTCTGAAACATGAAAGCAATAGGATAAGAAATGTTCCTATTTTCATGCCGCCAGTCACAGATTTGCCCCCATTTTACTGGAGCCCAACCTTCCCACAGGAGGCACTTCTGAAATGGCTGCTGTTTCACTCTGGCTGAGGCAGCACACTTGATCTTGGGCTCCTCTTAAAGTCTTACACACACACACACATGCACACACACACACACACACACACACACACACACACACACACACACACACACACACACACACACACACACACACACACACACACACATGCACACACACACACACACACACACACACACGTCTTAAAGTCTTACATGTCCTTTTTCCATCTCAAGCATTTGTTTTAAAGTCTTACACCATCTCTTTCCATCTCAATCATTTGTTTTAAAGTCTTACACCATCTCTTTCCATCTCAATCATTTGTTTTAAAGTCTTAACCCATCTCTTTCCATCTCAATTATTTGTTTTAAAGTCTTAACCCATCTCTTTCCATCTCAATCATTTGTTTTAAAGTCTTAACCCATCTCTTTCCATCTCAAGCATTTGTTTTAAAGTCTTAACCCATCTCTTTCCATCTCAAACATTTATCTTAAAGTCTTACACCATCTCTTTCCATCTCAAACATTTGTCTCAGGATTATCAATTAGAAACTTGGTTTGATTTGATTTGAGGAGTTTGAAAAGATATAAATAGCAGTAGCATAGCATAAATAGCAGTAGCATAGCATACATAGCAGTAGCATAGCATAGCATAGCATAAATAGCAGTAGCATAGCATACATACAGCCCAATTTCACATTCTGTTAGCGTTGCTGTCTTTTTGTGTGTGTATGTGTGTATGTGTGCACTCACACCAGAAACTGCCACTGCTGTGTTTTGCCCAAATTCTTTTCCTAAACAAGATCCTAAACCACCACTGCCCAAGGTTAAAATGCAGATAGAAAAGGATTAGTTAGGAAGGAAGTTTCAGTAACCTAGGTATGGCCCCTGTCTCTCAACTGTTTAAAGCCACGGCTTCAGAGTCG
>JAODXP020000033.1:7142791-7147791 GCA_027497455.2 Sardinella longiceps | reverse complement strand
AATTCCGTCATAGCATTATCAGAGTCCCTCCTCCTGGAATCATTGAGTTAAAAACAGGTGTACACACAACGCTGTAGTACGCTTAGAGAAGTATGTGCTTAAAAGAATGTTTGTGAACTGTGTGTTTACCATGTTTTTGATAAGCCTCGTGTGCTCAATTCCACTTGTTATGATTTTGATGATGTTATGACCGAAGTAGTAGAGCTATAGTCTGTCAAGCCCTTATGTAGCTAGTGCTTTAAAAACAGCTATTTGGATGCAGTGGTCAAGGTCCCCTGGTATGCTGATTGAAACCAATGCCTCTTAACGGTAAACCCAGCTAACTCACCTTGTGTGTCCCTGTCTGCACAGGTGTGAGTGTGTGTTTCCTCTGAGGGGGAGCCCGTGTCGTGTACAACCTCCTCTTCGGACAGGTTCTCCTCCAGACTCAAGTCCATGGTGCTGCCCAACAGTGCTGGACAGTGCAGACGACAATATGCCTCTGCCAGAGTTAACCAACGACATAAATACAGTCCTTATTAAACTCACTGACACAAACTAAGTATGCTACTGAATAGACGCTATGAATAATCAAAACTCTTGCTATGCATTGCTAAAATTAGCATAACGTTAACACCGGTTTGGGAGTTGTAGGCTAAATGTTGGCTACTGGTACGTACAATAATCATCTGAAAAAACGTGAATTAACAGTTTAGACCAGTTTAGACAAATTAAACACTGAAATAGAATGAATTGTACCAGATAAAATCCTAAAGAGTTTCGTCTGAACTAAATGGCGAGAGCTCTTCCTGTCTGGAGTTTGTTTTCAGGCCGCTGCGCTGTTTCATGTGTTGCCATGACGACCACAGCACGAGGGAGGGGAGGGCGCGAGTTCTGCCTCCTCCGCGCGCCTATCTGACTGCACGCTCTCTCTCTCTCTCTCTCGCTCTCTCTTTCTCTCTTCCACGCACCACAAACACCCACAACCTGCCTGCAGGCTTAAATAACTTCGCAAAACTTTTCCTTTTTTTTCCATACAAAGATTCAACCGCACTGGAAAACGATGGCTAGAGTTGCATTGGTTATTCGTTCATTCGTTTTTTAAAAAAGATTTTTAAAAAGATCAAATTACGGATTGTTATATCCTGGTCGGCTCAATACCTTGATTTTACACATCATTAGCCTATTTTTCTAAGCACCCAATAGGCTACTAATTGTTTGTTTGTTTGTTTGTTTGTTTGTTTGTTTGTTTTTGTATTTTTCAGCTAGGCCTATTAAAATTTCTCTGAAACACTGCCTCTAATAGGCTACTATTGTAGAGGCCTATCCATCTCTATGGCTATGGGCCTAAACAGTAGGCCTTCAGTAGCCTATAGGGCATAGCCAGGAGTCTATCCCAGTTATTCTCAAACTTTATTGCCCCTCATGGATGGGATAAGGAAGGAGAGGGGATAGAGACAGATAGTGGAGGAGCTACAGGGACCCTTATAGCAGTCTACCAAATACAGTGTACTTAAGATTATTTACCAAATACAGTGTACTTAAGATTATTTGGTTTAGTTTCCTGTTATTTCTTATGTGAAAATCCTTTTTTCAGGGGCCCTACTCTTTCTTTGGCCTCTGTAGTGACCCTACAGCACATTGAATTGCCTTTGTGTATGAAATGTAGCCTAGAACTCTAGACGTACCCCTAGCGGTAGCAAATTTGAATTTGCACAGCGGATACGTCTAGAGACCCCTGATATAAACCCGTTGTAATCCTTCCTCTGGCGGCGGATAACCAATCACAGCGCGGTATGTGTACAGGAAATCGTAAGGCGGGCTTTGTACGATGACGACAGTCCTGCTCAAACCAGAGCCGTATGTAGAGATTCGTCTTTGGCTTTAGTTTTGGATGAATTGCACTTGTCATTTTCTTTGAAAGTGAAACAAGAAAGTGCACTGAAGTCTTTCGTTCTGAAAAAAATGTCTTTGCCGTGTTACCGACGGGCTACGGGAAAAGTTTGATATACCAGCTGGTACCACTGGCCGGAACACTAGCCTATTACGTGGAGAGGCAGTTTGAATGACAACGCAATCACCCACCCCTCCATTGAGGCACAGTCTATCAGTGGTCTTCAGACTATACATTCTTATGATATAGTCTGGCGTGTCAGGCTATATGAAATGTGCTATATAAATAAACTTGCCTTGCCTTGCCTTGCCTATACTGTGTGTTTCTGCAGCTGTGCTTGTGACAGGAGTGCAAAAAAAAAAAAAACATTAAAAGTGGTTTCTTAGCCTACTGATTTTTTTTTTTTTTTTTTAGTAAAGTAAGTCAGTAAAGTTTAGTAAAGTATGTAAATCAAGCAGTGACTAATTGCAAACTTGAAAACAAACTGCAGAATGCAATGTCAACTACAGTAATTTAATGAAATGTAATAAAGTAGGCTACCGTAATATGCAGTAAAATACTGTAGAAATTACAGTCCTACTCATGCAGGCTAAGATGTAGGCCTATAGGATTCTATTCAATTGAATTTTATTTGTAGAGCTCTCAAATACAGTGCATTGTCTCGTGGCGCTTTACAGACAGTATGGGAAGCATCCATGAGTGACAGGGCCAAGGAAAAACTCCCTTCGCTTTACTAATAATTCATTTTTAAGAAGAAACTTTGGGCAGATCCGCACCTCATGGACTCGGCCTACCTGCCTGGGGCCTAAAAAAGTATCCGTACAGTCAGTAGTCTGATGCATAGATTGGTGGTTTACACAGAACAGCATGAGTACTGAATGTAGTCTGAGTTACTAGATGGTAGAAAAAGGAAAAAAGAAAGAATATTTATATATAGTTTGTGTGACAGTCAATAGGGTAGAAGAGTCAGGGGATGGAGTCAGTAGTTGGGGTGGCATTAGAGTTCATTGGGTGGAGGTCGCCATTTAGGTAGTGGTCATCAGGGGTCAGGGGGCCGGCAGGCCAGATCCATCATGGGGCCTCTGAGTGGAAAAGGAGGATGGTCCTGGTGTGTGGCTCCGGAGAGGTTGGTCAGCATCCGTAGTTGGGTAAGGGTTGGTGCCAGGGAGGCAGGGGGGGATGGGAGGTTCATCACTCAGCCAGTGCGTAGGGGCAGAAGAGGCAAGAGAAACAAAAGAAACAAAAGAATTTGGCCAATTTTAGGAGGATATCACTTCATGATATTTAAGTGTGTGATATATTGTACGCTAGAGTGAGGAGAGGGAGAGAGACAGGAGACAGAGGAGGAAGAGGAGGAAGAGGAGGAAGAGGAGAAAGAGGAGGAAGAGGAGCAAGAGGAGCAAGAGGAGGAAGAGGAGGAAGAGGAGGAAGAGGAGGAAGAGGGTTGTACAGGATGGCAAGTGTGCAGTAAGTGGCAGCACTAGGCTATCGCAGCATAACTAAGGTATTATATGGTGTATGGCATCTCACCAGCCCAGAGGGGGTGGTCAGTGTCCACCTTGGAAAAACCACAGAGAGGCAGCCCTTCCCAGGATGGGGAGTGGTGATATGCCTATGCCATGCACCATTCCTAATTATAGGAAATGTCAAAGAGGAAGTTTAAGTCTAAACTTAAAGGTATTAAGAGTGTCTGCTTCTCAAATGAGAGGAACAGAATTCCATAGGAGAGTAGAGGTGCCCGATAGGCAAAAAGAGAACTCATCTTGGCTAGCTGATTCAAATCCTGTAGGCAAATGTATCCACATTTGCAGAATAGATTAATTCCTCAACCATCCAGACTTTGTTATAGTTGCAGATTGTTCCATGAAAGGTTATCCATATAATAAGCCTAAGGTTAAGGTTAGGGTTAGGCCTAGCCCATTGTATTATTATTATAGGCTTAGGGATAGAGTTCGGGTTAGGCCTCTATAGCCTATATTATTATTATAATAGGGTTAGGGTTAGGCCTCTATAGCCTATATTATTATTATAATAGGGTTAGGGTTAGGCCTCTATAGCCTATATTATTATTAGAATAGGGTTAGGGTTAGGCCTATAGCCTATATTATTATTATAATAGGGTTAGGGTTAGGCCTAGCCTATATTATTAGGCTATTATAATAGGGTTAGGCCTAGTCTATTTTATAAATCACAACATGTGACAATGACAATAGACTTAAAAAATAATTATTTTCCACATGAAAAACGATGATTTGTTTTGCAGTATATTATTCTGTTTTAAAAGGACAGCGCCTGAGCATCTCAGTGATTAGCGCGTCGCCCACTCGCTCCCTGGAGCTGTGCTCGGATAACGGGGAAAATAACAGCTCGTCGTGCCACGGGCTGTGCTCGGAAAACGGGGGAATAACGAGGATAACGGGAAAACAACAGCTCGGTGAGAACTGTCATGGCACGAGCTGTGCTCGGATAACGGGGGAAACGGGGAGGTCCTCGATGAGGATTGTCATGCCACGGGCGAAGCGTGATGGATATCTCGCGGAGCGACCCAGACACTCAAGTCCTGAGCTTAACACAAAGAGATCACACACACACACACACACACACACACACACACACACACACACACACACACACACACACACACACACACACACACACACACAGTCGTGAGCTTAACGCAAAGAGATCTGCATCAACCCAACCAGAAACTCCGGGAAGGAAAAACAGTTCAGTTCGCCATATCTCCTCTGGCCAGTTCGGGACACGGAGACAAAAAATGCACTTTTTCTTTTCTTTTTTTCTTTTTTTTTTACCATTGCAGATCTCCATGTTAAACATGTTACTGCTGTCGGAAAGATGCCAGATCTTCCATTGTTCTATGGTTCTATCATCACTAGGCCTATCACTTTTTTAAACAACTTCTATGGGTTTATGTGCTAATGCCACTGCTTAAGGACGTGTCAGAGACTGTGTGTGTGTAGGCTTAATTACTCTCTCTCTCTCTCTCTCTCTCTCTCTCTCTCTCTCTCTCTCTCTCTCTCTCTCTCTCTCTCTCTCTGTGTGGCTATCTGTCCAGATACTCCCTTTAATGCCGCAGTCTGAATAGTCGCCGACTTAACATCAAATA